>CM075453.1:14914180-15308963 GCA_037832335.1 Carallia pectinifolia
ATTAATTATTGCAACATTTACTTTAGATTAATTTTTTTCTGTCTAAAACCCCTACATGACTGTCCTTTAAGTAGCTGTTTCATGCTTGTCACATATGACAAAAAAAAAATATTATATGACAAGCTTGGAAATAATATGACATATAAAGAAAATATTATATGACAATATATGAAAGTACACAACATATGCAGAAAAACTATACGACACTTCTAACAAGTCATTAACGCAAAATTTATATTGGCTGGTCAAACTTGTCTATTTTTCACTTTTTATGTTGTATATTTTTTTCGTCATGTCTGACAGCCACCAAATAGCCACTTAAAGGGCAGTCAAAAAGTTTTTCTCATTAAATATTTACTTCTATCATATTTTCAATTACAACTTATTAAAATATTTAAATTTTTATACTATTATAATATTTATTCTTTTAGTATCTTATTAATTGTCAAAAAATTTACTTGAGATTAATTCTTTTCTTTATGCACCACCACTACATAGCTGTTCTTGAAATGACTGTTTACTGCGTGCCACATATGACAAAAAAAAAAACAACAAAACGAGGAATTTATTTGAGATATTAAAAAAATTATACAACACATGTAATCAACTATTAACAAAATATTTTTCTAATTGCTAGTTAAACGTGTCATATATTTTACTTTGACACATCTTATGGTTTCTTCCGTCATGTCTTATATTTTGCTTGTTGTGCCATATCTAAAAGCCACTAAACTGCCACTTCAAGGATAACCAAAAGTTTTCCTCGTTAAATATTTACTTCCACTATACTTTTAGCTGCTACTTATCAAAATATTTAAATATTTTTGTTATTACAATATTTATTATTTTGGTATCCTATTAATTGTCACAAAATTTACTTTAGACTAATTCTTTTTTTTTTTCTAAAGCACCACTACATGGCTATCCTTTAAATGACTATTTCGTGCTTGTCATATACGTCACGACAAACAAAAAATATGACACAACAAGAAAATTATACGGCATATTAAAAAATTATATAACATATGAAACCAGTCATTAACAAAACATTTTTCTAATGGCCGGTTAAACGTGTCGTATATTTTACTTTGACACATCATATAGTTTCTTCCGTCATGTTATATATTGTACTTGTTGTACCATACATAACAGCCATCAAACTGCCACTTCAAGGGCAGTTAAAAAGTTTTCCTCGTTAAATATTTAATTCCACTATACTTTCAGCTACTACTTATTATGATATCTGAATATTAATGCGATTACAATATTTATTATTTTGGTATCCTAGTAATTGTCAGAAATTTTACTTCAGACTAATTCTTTTCTTTCTACAGCACTAGTACATAGCTATCCTTTAAATGGTTGTTTCGTGCTTGTCACATATGACACAACAAACAAAATATATGATACAGCAAAGAAAATTGTATGACATATAAAAACAATTATATGACACATGTAACTAGCCATTAATAAAACATTTTTATAATGACTGGTTAAACGTGTCAGATATTTTACTTTAATATATCATATAGTTTCTTCCTTCATGTCGTATATTTTATCTTTTGTGTCATACATGACAAACACCAAACGACCACTTTAAGGGCAGCCAAAAAGTTTTTTTAATTAAATATTTACTTCCATAATGCTTTCAACTACTACTTATTACAACATCTAAATATTTATACTATTACAATATTTATTATTTTTGTATCTTATTAATTGTCACAAAATTTACTTTAACTTATTTCTTTTCTTTCTGCACCACCACTACATGACTGTTCTTTATAGGACAAGATTGTGATATTATATGACACATACAATAAATTATATGACACTTTCACAAGCCATTAACAAAATTTTATAATTTCCGGTAAATCTTATTATATATTTTACATGAGATGCCATATAATTTGTCCGTCATATCACAATTTTTTTTATTTATGTCATACATTACGGTCGCCAAATGGTCATTTCAAGCGCAGCCAAAAAGTATATCTCATTACATATTTACTTGCATCATACTTTCAGCTTCAACATATCACAATATGTATGCAGTTATGCGTTTACAATATTTATTATTTTGGTATCTTATTAATGGTCACAATATTTACGCCAAATTACTTTTTTTCTTTCTCTAGTACCACTACATGATTGTATTTTAAATGACTATTTCTTACCTGTCACATACGACAAATAGTCAAATTATATGACAAGATTGTGATATTATATGACACATACATAAAATTATATGACACTTTTCACAAGCCATTAACAAAATTTTTATAATTCCCAGTAAATCTTGTCATATATTTTACATGAGATGTCATATAATTTGTCCATTATATCATCTATTTTTTTTATTTATGTCATACATTACGTTCGCCAAATGACCACTTCATGTGCAGCCAAAAAGTTTATCTCATTACATATTTACTTGCATCATACTTTCAGCTTCTACGTATCACAATATAGATGCATTTATGTAATTACAATATTTATTATTTTGGTATCTTATCAATGGTCACAACATTTAGTTCAGATTAATTCTTTTTTTTTCTCCAGTACCACTATATAATGGTCATTTAAATGGCTGTTTTGTGCCTACCACATATGACAAAAAGTCAAGATATAAGACATAATTGGGAAATTATATGACATATACGTAAATTATATGACACTTTTAACAAGCTATTAACAAAATTTTTTTAATAATTCCTGGTCAATCTTGTCGTATATTTGACTATAGATGTTATATAATTTATCCGTATATATTTTATTTATGTCGTATATGACATTCGCCAAATAGGCACTTCAAGTGCAGTAAAAAAGTTTATCTCATTATATATTTACTCACATCATACTTTCAGCTACTACTTATCACAGTATGTACGCATTTATGCGACAACAATATTTATTATTTTGGTATCTTACCAATGGTCACAACATTTACTTCAGATTATTTCTTTTCTTTCTCCAGTACCACTACATGGTTGTCCTTTAAATGACTGTTTCGTGCCTGCCACATATGACAACAAGTCAAAATATAGAACAAGATTGGGAAATTATATGACACATACAGAAAATTATATGACACTTTTTACAAGCCATTAACAAAACATTTTATACTTCCTGGTCAATCTTATCATATATTTTACATCCATTATATCGTCTATTTTCCAATTATGTCGTATATGACATTTGCCAAATGGACACTTCAAGCGCAGCCAAAAAGTTTACCTCCTTCTATATTTACTTGCATTATGTTTTCAACTACTACTTATCACACTATGTACGCATTTATACGATTACAATGTTTATTATTTTGGTATCTTATTAATTGTCACAACATTTATTTCACATTAATTATTTTCTTTCTCCAGGCCCACTATGACTGTCCTTTAAATGGTTGTTTCGTGTCTAACACATATGACAAAAAGTGAAAATATAGGACAAGATGAGAAATTATATGACAAATAAGGAAAATTATATGACACTTGTAACAGACCATTAACAAAAAATTTTTATTATTCTTTATCAATCTTATTGTATATTT
Source organism: Carallia pectinifolia (assembly GCA_037832335.1). Lineage (NCBI taxonomy): Eukaryota > Viridiplantae > Streptophyta > Magnoliopsida > Malpighiales > Rhizophoraceae > Carallia > Carallia pectinifolia. The sequence continues at coordinate 14,917,734 of CM075453.1, forward strand.
TACTTTAGATGTCCTATAATTCCTCCATTATATCACACATTTTCATTTATGTCATATAATTTCCTTTTAGTATCTTATTTTTGCCCGTATATAACAACCACGAAACAGACATTTAAAGAACAATAAAAAAAATTTTCCCTTTCTTTCACAGGAAAAATTAATTACATTAATCTTTTGCATGCGTGACCATTATATAACGACGACTTCAACACAAACTTACATATTTATTGTCCATTAGGGGATACTCTAATGGTTAAAATTTAAAACTTTTATTTTAAAAGTCTTGAGTTCAAATGCTGGGAAGAGAGGGGAGGGGTTTGTAGAAGGGAAAAGTTGCCCCCATTGTGTATTTTATAGTGCAACAGGCCTCCTAATAAAAAAAACACTTACATATTTATTCCTTCTTTCTCTTCATTCGCTTTTCTATTCTTACTATTTGGTTTTGCTGTGAGGGATTAAATATTAACTCGTCAAGTTATGTTATGCCTCTTGCTGTGCTTTATTTTGAGTTATAATACTACTGGATGCTATACAATTGAATTATAATAGAGTGTTCTCTGAATATGTGACACACAAATTTTACTACAAATATCAAATTATTTTAGTATTTTATAAATGTCTAATATGTAACTATTTTATTTAAGGGACGTTTACTTGCTCAGATCTTTTAAATGAGATCAATATGAGATGATAGTTATATGTTTCAGCAGTAAATTGCACTTAATAAACTCAACTATGCTATTATAGATCATTAGATGAATTTCTATGATATTGTCGTACTATCTACAGTTAATTCCTCTTGTTGAGTCCAAAAAATCTAAATTTCATTAACAATTGAATTTTCCGCGCCTCAAACAAAAAGAAATGACATCTCTTTAGTGCAAAAAAAATCAAACTTTATCTCAAGTTGTTTTACTATTTTGCCACTCTTCCTTTACCATTTATACCCTTCATAATTAAATAATCAAAAACTAAAAGAGAAATCTTCTCATTGGTTACATGCGTATGTGGCAACCATATTGCTCTCATTGTATCAGCTACTTAGCATTTCTCAAAAAAAAAAATCAGCGTTTTATTCATTTCACCTATCCGACATTTTTGTCATACAAGTATCATGCTATAACATGCGGTGTGACGGTACTGTTAAAAAGAAATGAATATTGTGACGCACCTGTGAAACCCGCAAAATTTTGAAGTTTATTTGTATATAAACTCTTTTATTGAAAAAAAAAAAAAAACTCTTTCTCATGATTAACGGATATAAATGTCATTTTATAACAACAATTTTCTTTTTTTCTTTTTAATCATATTCAAAGAAAAAACTATAAAAAAATTATTGGGGCCCACCATTTAATACAATAGGAAAAGATCAACGCAACGCGTTTTTCATGGGCCCAGCATCTAATCCAGGAACAATCGTAGAAAATAATTTTCCCAGCGTGTTTAAGAGAAGGCCTACAAATATCTCGAAAAGTGATTTGACACGCGATGTTGATTTATTTGTCTATTTTTGATATATATATTTTTTTGACATCAACTAATTCTGATATTTTATGCACATTAGGACATTATCTAACAAGAGAACCAAAATGGTGGGCCTGGGGGAACCAAGCGTTGGCTAATGACCACAAATATTGGGTTGTCTTTTTTTGATTTTTTTTAATAAAATACTTGCTAAGAATAAAATAAATAAGAGAGATGGAGCATTTGTTTATTATAAAAATTATCTCTCAATCAATAAATAGAGAATTTAAATTCAATGTAACTTTATTTTTTTTTCTCAGATGCTAAATAAGATTTTTTGTAGATAAAAAAATGAGATTAAAATAAAATTAAAATAATATATATAATTAATTAATTGAATTTAATGAATAAATTAATTAATTAATTAACTAATTAATTGATATTATCTAATATATTGTGGATTTATTTGTGTCTTTTAATTTATATACATATAATAACTTTTTTTTTTTTACAGAACATAAGAATATATTTTTAATAGTCAAAGGTCGTTCTTCCTTTATTATTTGCTTTAAAGATTTTTATTAAATTCAAAACTGCCAACTGTCTGGTATGTGCCATGAATGCTCGTCTGTTTGGTTTGCAGAAATTAGGCAAGAAAGAAAAGCATCCCAAAAAAATTACTATTTATTTTTATTATTTTTTATCACTTATTTTTAAATAAAGAAAACAATTTATTTTCATAATTTTTTTATTTTCTTTTTTATTATTTTTTTCTCACATATTTTTAATTATTTAAACTATTTTATTTTTTATAATTTTATCTTACACAATTTTTTTTTAATTAATTTTTCACAATCTAAAAACACTCGAAATGCCAAAAGCCATTTTTTTATCAAAAAAGTATTTTTTATTAATAGATTGAGCAGCCCGTCCTTGACGCGTCTTACAGTGTGTTTGAATTAATGGAAAGTTATGACGCGTCTTATAGTGTGTTTGAATTAATGAAAAATTATGAAAAAAATTATAAAAAAAAAATTATTTAAATTAATAAAAAATTATGAAAAAAATATATATAATAATTTATAAAAAAAATAAAAATTAATTATTTAAATTAATAAAAATAAATAAAAAATTACAAAAAAATAATACAATAATAATAATATTTTTTTATTTTAAATTTTTCATTCTTTTTCTTTTCTATCTAAATTTCATCAAAACATAAGTGTTTTGAGATCAAAAAATTTAAAAAATTGGCAGGTCTCATCATTTGTTCCTCTCACCTCTTTCTCCCTTTGTTTTTCCCCCTGCCCCCCGACCTTTCTCTCTCCCCCTAACCCCCTTTTCCCGGTTCCGGCCAACGTCCGACTACTGTTTCCGATAATTTGTTGGAGATTTTGATGATTTAGATTCTTATTGTATTGACGTTTTATTATTTTAGTTCCATTAAATATTTTAATTTTAAATAATAATAAAATAATTTTATAATTCTTCTAATAATATTTAATAATTTAATTATTTTTTTTAACTTCAATCATAAAATAGTTTGTATTATTCTTTTGTTATTTTATATTTTTTTTATTATTTTCTTGATTGAAAACAAGATGACGATATAAAACCGGGTACTGCCAAGTTATAAACAAAGACCAATGAAAGTACCAATAACAAAAGGGTAAATGATTATGATCTGATTATTTTGGTCTCGGTTTTTATTTACAATGTAATAATAGTTATTTTTTTTTTGTATAATAACAGTAATAAAATGTGTAAAAAAAATTAATGATTTTTTTTAATTTTTATTATACATGTTATAAATATAGTTGTAAAAGGTTTCTTACTTATTATATTATAGATAATTTTTTCAAGTGATTTTGTTGGGAATGTGATGAGACTCATAACAAAAAGAGTACAGGAGAGGATAAAACAATAATTGAACTGGTCTTATTAGGTTTTATGGTCATGGTTGATTACAATTGACATTTTAAAAATATAAATGGCAACGACTTTGGCTTTGTCTGCAACATGGTCCTTTTTTACAATAATAACCAAATAAACATAAGTAAATAAATAAAAGCATATCTAAGCTGGAATTCACATGGGATGGCAGCATAAAAGTGCAGATCATAGTTGACTTGATTTGGTCAAATAATTTGCCCTGTACGTCAACTCCCCTCCATTCACCAGTCCGTTTCGGTTCCATCAGCCGCGCACTTTGCATACAGGTATGCTTTTCTAACAAGCACTTTGATCCAAGTGTTTAATGACCCATTTGTGATCATCTTGCTTCTCTGTCAAAGCAATTTGCTCTATGTTGTCAGCTGTTATTGTAGATCTAGTTTAGGTTTTAAACTATTAACTTTTGGTACCATTTTGGCTTCCAAACTTCATGATCCTTGTCTTTTTTATGGAGAGTTCTAGATGTGGAACTTATACAGGTGTAACCCATAGACTCACTTTTCTTAAAAGATAAGGAGCACCTTACTTTGTTTGCTTTTTAAAAAGCCGTCCAAAATACACTCCATATTAGTTATGAATTGGCTTTTTTAGAATCATAGGAAAAGAGATCATAAATTAATGTTAGGCAGCCATTTTATCTGAATGTTAAATCACAAAGGCAAGCCTTTGTAATGATGAAAGTTTACTACGGACAGTTACTTTTTAACTTCTCTTTTATAGATACCAATTACAAATCAACACATCAACACTTTTCAATAACATTTCTATAATATTTTTGACATTTAACTTTTTGACAACTAATTAACACATGTCACGTAAACAACAACTGTAAAAGAGAAGGTAAAAGTGACTGTTGCTTAGCATTTCTCTTGTAATGATTATGCCATTGAGGCTTTTGTGTTTGGAATTCAAATTGAGATGAGAAAGAAAATAGTGAGAAAGAAAATAATTTTATGATAGGTTGTTTGGAAATGCCAGAAATAAGTGGAAAAAAAGAAGTAGTGAAAAAATAAATTATTTGTTTGGATATAGAGAGAAAGTGAAGAGAAAGCGAACGGAAAATAAAATTTATGTATGAAAAAGACAATTATAGCCCCCAAATCCAATTAATGTATGGTTGGAAGGATTTTTATGTTTTCTAAAATTATGTATAGAGGACTTACTCTATTTTCTTTCAGATGAGTACTAAAAAATAGATGTGGAAAAACAAGAAGAAATAATAATTTATCAACAAGATTTCTCTGTCCTCTTTTCGCACGGCAATCTTCATTTTGGTGTGGGTAATTTTGTCAAATCATTATATTACCATTGTTTTGAGCAAATTTCTCGCCATCTTGGAGAGAAAATTTCAGAGGTGGAACCCACGCCAATCGTCTCATTGGTTTCTCATGCTTTTCTTTCCTCCTTGTTAGCCAAACGTGGGATTATTGCTTGTACATATTTTTTTTCTTGTCTCCTTCTTTCCACCCGTTTTTCTCACACCAAACGGGCTATTAGAGTTCCGTTGCAAAGAGCTTTCCAATAAGAGAAACTGTTTGTGTTCCCGTTGTTCTTATTTTGAGATTTGTCTCGGTTGAAATTTTTTAAATAAAAATTAATATTTTTAAAATATTTATTATTTTTGTATTTAAAAAATAAACAGTTTAATTTTAAAACTATCAGTCATCGTTTCAATTGAAACAAATTTTAAAATAAAAACATTCGAGAGATATGTATACTTACTTTTCAAATAAACAAGACTGCGTATGCTTTACTATTCTCTAGCTCTAGCCCCATGCATTGGATTGCAACACCTTTTTATAAGTAAAATTATCAAATGAAGACTAAGATGTCACTTCAAGACCAAGAGTAGATTGATAAAAAGGAAAAAGGAAACTCCAACAATCTTGCTCACATGTCCATTGTAGACAAGGAACACACTCTTTATTTATTTATTTATTTTTTTTTGGTGAGATTAATAGGGATATTGTGCTGAAATTGTTATTAGCTAAAAGAATGGAAGTATCATAGCCTGAAGTGTGCCTGCTTTAGCCCTTAACAAATTGTGTCATACAGGTGAAAGAACTATTCTAACTATTCTAACTCACAGAATTATTAGGCGATGCTCACAATGCCGCTCAAAATGCCACGAAGAAAACTGAAGAATTTTAATGCCACATGAAGGAATATACACAGACATTAATAGTAAACTGACCTTTATAAGATAAGTTGTTGTGCTGCAATTAATTATGGAGTATAAAATGCAGGATGCCTACAGATCCGCTGTTTGGTCCTATTATTGCAACAGCAACTGCTGCGGCAGTAAAACTTGCTCCTGATGTTGAGCGTAGGCGTGAAGATGCTGATGATCTACATGACAACAGGGTGAGACTTCAAAACGAGGTTCGTCTCCTCGCAGCCAGAGGAAATGATGTACAGGAAGAGATAAAGAAAGGCAAAGCAACCAAGACGAAGAAGATGACTGATGAATGTGAGACTTGGCTCCAAACAGTGAATGACATGATGGATATGGTTCTGGAACTTGAGACCAGGTATTTGAAGATCACAAGCGATCACTTCATAACGAATCCCTTTTACTCGAAAGCAAAACTCAGCAGGAAGATGAAGAAGAAGGCTGATGAAATTGCTTCTCTCAGGGGTGCAATGACTCCCGACAAGGCAATGAAATACGTAGCTCCAATGGTGCCATTCCGGTCTTCAGAAGAGATCGATAAATCGCCTTGGATTAAACGCAATGTGGATGGTATCTTGACCCTCTTGCAGGACAAAGGACTGAAGAAAATAGGCATCTGTGCTTTCTTGGGGATGGGAAAGACAACAATAATGAACAGCCTGCATGACAAAGCCTGCAAGGATAGAGAGTTTTTCGAACACGTCATCTTTATATCCGTTCAAGATAATGACAATGAGGAAACTATACAAAAACGTGTCATGGATCAGTTGGACATAGACGTGAAGGACATTCCGAGTCCGAACCGATTTGGAGACACAATTTCCACAGCCCTGCAAGATAAGAAGTATTTGCTACTCATTGATGAACTCGCTCGGAAAATTGATTTAAAGAAGTTAGGAGTTCGAGATGATCATTCTACCGGGAAGGTAGTGGTAGCCACTAGAGACAGACTTGTATGCGAGGACTTAGGATTGGGCAAGCCAATTCCAATAGAAGAGATGTCCCGAAAAGATGCATGGTACATATTCCGCCAAATTGCAGGTTCTCTACCTAGTGCCTTACGAAGCTTTGGTCTCCTTAGCAATGCTTTTTTTTTTTGTTCCTGTACAAATCATATCTTTGTTATTTTACTCCTAGTTCTGTTTGGTTGTACGGATACCCTTAATTGCAGTTTAGTTCCTTTTGCTATTGATAGATGTGATTCTTATCTGCTAACAAAATGATACTTACCTTACCAAAACAACATTGCAGGTCAAGTTGCGGATCGTGCAAATATCAAGCCTTATGCCGAGCTGATTGCTAAGGAGTGTGGAAACAATCCCTCCCTGATTAAAGCTGTGGCACTATATCTGAAAGCTCGGGGAGAGAATGAGGAAATATGGAGGGATTGTAAAGACAAGTTGCAGTCATGTAGAGAGCACTATAATCGAAACTTTGATGATGCATACAATGTGTTCAAGCACCTCTTTGAACAATTAAATGATTCCAGAAAAGGATGCCTCTTATATGGGGCACTTTTTCCCGAAAACCATGAGATCTACGTTGATTATTTGATGGAGTGCTGGAGGGCAGAAGAACTTATTCCTTGGGCTGGAGGGAGCAATGATCAACAAATATTCTGGAGAGCACGTGGTGATGGACATCACGCAATGGAGCATCTCATAGATGGAGGTCTTTTGGAGAGAAGTATAAAGGCCAAGTATGTTAAAATGCCCCCATTGTTCAGAAAATGGGCATTTAGGACAGGTGATGGAGCCAAAATGCTTGTTGGATTGAGCCACGAAGAGATAAACAATTATCCTGCACCGAAGGATCGTGGAGGTAAAACAAGAATTTCCCTCAAATGCGAAAACTTGAGCAAAATGCTTGAAGGGGTTAGTCCCCAGATGATATCCACTCTGCTTCTGCAAAGAAATGAGAGATTGGACAATGTTCAACCTCCAGCTTGGATTTTTGTTCGCGAAAGCCAACTCCAAGTTTTGGACTTGGGTTACACTAGAGTCACATCAGTGCCATCCACCATCTCTAAGGCAACTCGGCTCAAAGCACTGTATCTTAATGACTGTCCTAGTCTTCATGCACTACCAACCGAAATCAAAGAACTCACAAATCTTGAAGCACTCGACATTTCTCGAACTGGAATTCCTAGTTGGCCTGCTGAAATTGGAAATTTGTCTGGTCTCAAGTGCTTGAGAGTTTCGTTTATTGAAAATGTTATCAACAACAACCAGACTACAGTGCAGGCGACAAACATAGTGTCACGTGCCTTCTCAAGGTTGAAGAAAGTCTTTATCCGTGATCACACCGTTGTCCAGCCAACAAATATAATTTCTAGGCTTCATCAACTTGAAGAATTGACTATCTTTGTAGATGAAAGTTGTCCAAGCTGGTGGAATGATGTTGCAGACCAAATCGTTGAAGAGCTCGTCAACTTGAAGTTTTTGACAACCCTCAGCTTCTACTTTCCAAATGTGGATAAATTGAAGTATTTTATTGATGAACGTGTGTCGCGGAACAACAACGAGCCCTTCAGATCGTTCAAGATTTTTGTTGGTTGTTTCGAGGAAGAAAATATAATAGACCTGTCGGAGTATAAACGACATTTGAAAATTTTTGCTCGTGAAGAACCTCTTGAAGCAATTTCACCAATTCTCCAGCAGGCTCACACCTTTCAATTGTTTGGTAATCGAATTACTGAGCATTTAACAGACCTTGGAGTAGAAAACATGGCAGGGTTGAAGATTTGTGCAATTGAGGCCTGCGATAAAATGAGGAGTATCAATAGGACAGACAATAACACTGGAGCTGTTCTTCTTCCAGAATTGGAAAGACTTCATTTATTTAACTTGAGGAATCTAATTACAATTTTCGAGGGCCAGCTTGGAGGGTTAAGCCTTGCAAATTTGAGTACTCTGACCATACACTCCTGCCAAGGGTTGTGCGTAATTCTGCCACTTGAGTTAGCTCGGCAGGTTCCTCAATTAGAGCAGTTGCGGGTTGAAAAATGTTATAATGCTCAAGCAATTATTGAATGTGACCGACATGCTAGGGGGAGAGTAGCAGCCTTGGACTCCAACTTGAAAAAGTTGGAACTCATTAATCTACCCAATTTGCGATGGATTGGCAGTGCGATCCCATTGATGTGGCCAGCATTGCAAGAACTAAAAGTTGATGACTGTGACAGACTGCGGGATTTTCCTTCGGTCGTGAGTGGTGCAACGAAATTGACATGGTTCAGATGCAAGCATAGCTTGTGGGATCAGTTGAGCGAGGATTGTAGAAGCAGACCTCATCTATTTCACAGTGCCATTGAACAGCCTAATCCCATCAACAATCCTCCTCAGGTGAATTTAGACCGATTCTGCTTGCTCTTGCTAGATTTACAACATATATTGAGTATGATGAACCATATTGTCATTGTCCTTAACTGCACAAATAGTAATGTATTGGCTCATGAACTTCATCTTTTGTCGAAAAGTATAAGAACTGCTTCAATAATCTCAATTTTCCTTCTCTTCCATTGCTGCAGGGCGGGAATGGCTTGAATCCCAACAATTGAGCAATAACTATGCCTGGACTTCTGGGTGGGAAGGTAACTTGCCTCATGAGTGGACAACCGTTCCTAGCTTCTTCTGTGACAATATCAATAGAACATAGTTTGGTGGGCAGAAAGAAGTAATCAGAGGAAGATTTGAGATAAATTGGCATGTCGATCCCACAATAAATATTTTTGTAAAAAATTCAAAATTTCCCTCTAAAAAGCACATTTATTCTCAAAAAAAATATATAATTTTTATTTTGTGTGTACTGCTTGCCAGCTCAATATGGTTATTCTTTAGTTAAATCTCTATGTTCACCAACATTTTCTCATATCAAGATTGGTTGCATTTGTACCTCTGTTGTGCACATATGCATCAAGCCATTATATGAAAAGAGGTCTGCACCATGCACAAACATCCCCACCTCGATTATTATCAGCAGAGGGATCGTTATCTAGTTTCATATTCTGCTATTACTACATTTTTTTCGCAAATTGCCATTGGTTATCCCAGAGTCTTAGTCCTCTTTTTTTTTTTTAGGTGATATGTATTTTGACTTATATTTTTAGTATAATTCACTCATAATTTCACATTATACAAATTTATTCTATTATTTTTTATTTCAAATAAACTCTATTTATCACAACATAAAGATTTATGCTCACTCAATTTCTCTCCATTTTCAGTTTCACAATTTGTGGATTCAGTCATACGAAGCTTAAGATTTTATTTAGTCCAGTTCGTGCTCTTTTCGCCTTCTCTGCGGTGGTTTGCAGTTGTTTTCAGATTTGTGGGTGAGTTCCCAATTGACATCCATGCAATAAGGATTGTGTTCACTTGTACTGGATGCCAAGTGCATGTTAATTATATACACTGAAGTGAGACCTTCGAGGACGAGGACTTTTTTTTTTTTTTTTTTTTTTTACTATGAAGAGCTATATTGAATATTTGGGAAAAGAGAAATGAAGTTTAGTAGAATTTGAACTCTCTACCTACTGGTTAAGAGACAACCACTTTAATCAGCTGAACAAATGTTCAAGCTCTGAGGACTTTTATTTATGAAATAAGGGTTTATCCTCTCAAACCCAATTTGGATGGTAGTAATGGATGAATTTTATTTACCCGTTTGTCAAGCTCGAGCTCTTTGATCAATTGTCGTCAGTTTTAGTTCTTGCTTTTATTTTTCTCTTCTTTTTGTTTATTATTCTCCTTTGATGGCCACTTTCCATATGCCTACAACTCTTGTAATCAATACAGCAATTTGGATGGCCAATAAATAAAGTTCACTTCTGATTTATGCAATATGTACATATGAGGTCGTTAGGGTCCTCTTAATTTAGAGGATGGGATCTCCAAAATAAAGGGACTACAGCTCTTCTGTACTTAGGAGCCGTAATTATCTAATTATTTTCCTTTATAAAATCAGCCTCCCGAAGGCACTGGCAGATCGCATACAGGTATAGTATTCGTGTATTTGATTGGGTGGTTTGAACGAGAATTCTAGGTCCAAACCACTTACCAATTTCTCTAAATTTTAATCCCCGACCAAACAATAAAATTTTCTAATTGCCCAAGTGGACAATTTGATTGTTGATCGAGACAGTGTCTATTTTGTTCCAAATAATGCGACAACTTGGCTCAAAAAATAAAATAAATATATAAAAATGCTAAGACATGCATAACATAGACACATAATCAAACAAGACATGGGAACCCAAATCAAATTAAATTCTGTAACATATCACAATAACGGGACAGTAGATGCAACTTATAACTTCACTAGTTCGTTAAACAATAAAAAAATAGATATATCAAGGAAAGTAAGCCGCAGGGCAACGAGCAACATGAGAACAGAGCAAGAAGCATTAAGCAACATAACAAGACGCTGCAGGTTGACACCATAAAAGGGCTTTCTATATTACTATTGTAACCGTGAAATTCCGTGCAGAAAAGAAAAGGTACAAGTAAACCAAAGAAAAAAAAAAAAGTACAATACCGAACGATTAATGTCTGAATTTTTATCTAATTGAAAAAATGTCTTGATTTTTTTTTTGTAATTATTGTGATATATATTTTTTTAAAATGCACATTTTATTATTTTTTATCTAAAAAATATTACAGTAATTATAAAAAATTAAAATCTAATTATATTTGAATAAAGTTTCAGTTACAAATTTCTTTAATATTATAATAATACTTGTTAAAAGCTCTCCTATGTTCTTAAAAATGGCAAGTGTAGCATGTAGCCTATTTGAGGGCGTGTCAACTGACAAATCATAAGACTGGACTTAATTGTGTCAATTGACAAATCAAAAAGACTGGAGTTAATTGCATTTGTCCAAAAATTCAGGAAAAAGATTATGTTTAACAAGATCAAGAAAAAAAAAAGAAGTTGTAAATTTTGTAATTTAAATGACATTAACAATATATCTACAAAAAAGAAGAATCTCTAATCTTCTTAATTATCTTTTTTCTCTCCTAATTAGTTAGTTTACATTTAAAAAATCTAATGAAAAAAAGAAAAAAGCTATTGGCCTTTAGAAGAGGAAAAAAAAAATCAGATAAAAGAATATCAATTATGCAAAAACAAGCTGCTTGCACTCACTTACGTTACATTAAACGTTTTAAGATCTCAGTAAGCTCGGAGCTTCAATACATGCACTACTAATTCTATCCAGGTCCTATTCCGCAAAATCTCAACGTAATTGGAACTTCACAAGCTGCAGAAAGAGAAACATAACCACCACCCCGCGCTCTCCTCCCCCCCACCCCAAAAAAAAAAAAAGAAAAAAACCACCCTAGAAATGCAATATGAGAATGTTAAAAAAAACAAAAATACTTTGACAAAATAACAAGAAAAAGAAAGAAAAGCAAAATATCACTGACAAATGCATAAGTATTCAATAAAATATGTTTGGTACGCGTAGGATAATATATAATATACCCTATAAGTATAGGACCGTGTTATTTTTTGCTTAGATTATATATAATTTCAAAACTGATAAATTATGGCAGATTGTGTAAAATTTCTGCACTTTTATCCACCTTCCGATTAATATTGAGCAATTTTAGGTCGATTGAACAGATCAGGAACGACCACTAAGTATAGGACCGTGTTCCTTTATGCTCAGTTTATATATGATTTCCAAACCGATAAATTATGACAGATTGAATAAAATTTCTGCACTTTTATCCACCTTCCGATTAATATTGAGCAATTTTAGGCGAGTTGAACAGATTAGGAACACCCAATAAGTATAGGGCCGTGTTACTTTTTGCTCAGATTATATATAATTTCAAAACTGATAAATTATGACAAATTGAATAAAATTACTGCACTTTTATCCACCTTACGATTAATATTGAGCAATTTTAGGCTGATTGGACAGATTAGGATCGCCACTGCACACAGGTAGGGGACAGCACATTAGGTGACCAGTTATCGCTTCAGCACTCATTACTTCCAATATATCTGATTCTGTTTAAACATCTACGAAGTGCAAATTAAGGAAAAGGTGGAGGGAGATATTAAGAAACAAAACAGTAACAATGTAATATGAGTAAGATTCCGTCTAGTCAAACAATATGCTAACTAAATATCTACATCAGTTACAAACACACGGTAAACCAGCTCCAATTTGGCTTTCCTACCCAAAACATATTTTAATCCATATTCCCGTTTCTAACAGGATCAAATTGAGCAATGTTCCTCAAACACAGTCCAAACTCCGAAGGGTTAAGACAATTTTCTGGATACAAAATCCTTTTTATCTCCTCATAAGAACTGTCCACTTCCAAGCAGAGGATCCTACCACTAACAAGCCACACAGACTCATTTAGGGTTCCTGAGAACGATAATCACAGAATCACCACGGAGAAACATCTTGCTGATGAATCTGTCCTTGTTGACTGGTTGGGCCTTCTTCTTGCCCTTCCCTGTTTTTGGCACCTGCAAAACAAGTAATACTTCTGTCAGTGACATCCCTCAATAAAGGTCATAGAAACATCAAGAACACAATCCTTTTGCAGCCAACCTCAGTCCACATCTCTCTAACATTTTCGAGAACCATATTGCAGTGTCTATCAAAGGCTCTCACACGACCAAGAAGTTTTTTGTTGTTCCGACAGTTAATGAGCACCTATAAGGAGCAGCAAAGAAAATAAATTCCAATGAGTCAACTGCTACACAACATCTAAATAATAAGGCCCAGATCATTCAAAAGTGTAGCAGATATTTCGAAAGTTTAGAACTATAAATGACAGTCGGCAATTTCACAGTTGAGAGTACAGGACCATAAGACAATTACCTGAGTATTATTTTTAACACTCATCATGAGCACAGAAAGCGGTCCTGTGTTGAACTCCTCCTCCTCTTTCTTGCCACCCTGCAACAAATAACATACATAAGCACCAAGGGAAAAAAGAAACAAAAAGCAGCAACATTACACTCTAATTAACAGCTTAAACTACAACAAGAGTTTGATGGTTTGGCAAGGGAGGAGGTACGAACATTGAGAAAAATGAGAAAACTAGAGAATAAACTAAAAACAATTACCAGAGTAAGGGACATAGAAAATAAGGAAAAATGACAGACGACAGAAGAAAAACTTTCCAAACTGGAAGATTAAGTACTTAAAGATTTCACAGCAAAAGCGGGCTTACTTAATATTGCAAACCAACATCGAAGTGAAAGGCAGAACAAAAGATATGATCAACAAAACAACAAAAAATAAAAAAATAAATATGCCAGAATTCAGCAGAACTTACATCTTCCTCCATTGGCCGGCTGGGAAGCAAAGACACAGTGGGATTAGGAAAAAAAACAGAGCAAATAGTCGTTAGAATTCAAGAAAATCAAAAGCTCAACTACAAAACAAGTGACATCGAAAATAATAATCAAATAAAGGAAAAACAAAAGACGGACAATCAGTACCTCATCTTGTGAGAAAGACGTGCTATATGGTGATTCCTTCAGCAGAACCTGAAACCATCAGCAGAGAATGATTAACCAAAAAGGAAAAAAAATGAAAAGAATAAATAGATGGTCACAGTCATGGCTTAGCACAAAACATTTGACAGCACATTATCAATTAGATCATTCCACATTGTCCATACCGAGTTCGCGACATCTTGTATGAATATAACAAAGAAGATAGGACACCAACCAAAACCCATTTATAAATTCACACTCTCATGCTCAAGAACAGGAAGCAAAAGAGAATTTGCTTTCGAGATTTTTCAGTCAATAAAATATTACCAAATAGAACCATGAGAACTTGCATATTAACAGAGTGAACCCAGAATATATTTACACCATACCATCATGTTGAACTTTTCCAAACTTGGCAATCAAAATATTGCTGTCATATATCTTACCAAAACAAAGGGAAAAAAGAGTGCACAAAGACTATTTCAGTGACAAGAACTAACTCTGAAGATCAAAATTATAACCCTTCAGCTCAGGTCTCCATAATTCTTTCAGCACATTGATGCTCAGGAGAACGAAAGTTTTTGGCATGTACATCATAAGGGGTTAAAATAAGATCTTCATTATGTATTTTTACTCTAAGTTCAGCTGAATTTTGAAAACAATTAGTTCTATCCATTCGGACAGAAAAGACAATGTCTGAATATCGACTTTTTTTCTTGCAAAAGAGAATAACTGGACAAACAGATAAAATAAAATTACCCCTTAAGAGGAAAACTTCATACTTCCTCCAAGGGAAGTTTAAAGCTGATAATGATATCCAAGAATTAGGGCAATGACAAACAAAATGGACTAACAGATTCACCGGGACCAATTTTCACAATTTGTTCCAGCAAAAGGAGAAAGGTGCCAGAAGATCACCATCAAAAAGATAAGCTACAAACTCTAAAGCACAAGAATGTTCACAATCACAATTTGTTTTCGTTATTTAAGAGATCCTGCGGAAAATAAGAAAAAACGTCAAAAAGAAAAAAAAAGGCCTCCGAGACTCCCACATTTGCGGGGTATGGGGGAAAGAGTCCATTATACAGCTCTCAATAAAAGGCTGTTTCCAAGATTGGAACCCTTACAGTTACACAAAGGCTCACTGTTTAAAAAGAAAAATTGGATAAAATAAAAATAAACGAAAATTTCATTATTGATAGTAAAATGGATCAAAACAAAGCCTCTTCAGTTCAGGTCTCCAAAAAAAAGATTTCCGCATGGAACATCTCGGAAGAACGAAAGTTATATAAAATCATCATCCTCAGAGGCAACGCATTTCAATTTCAAGAATCATACAAAAATCATCCCCTTAAAGCCCACATCAATTAGAACCAAAATCCGAAACCAAAATTAAAATTTAAACAAATTGAACACACATCAGCCATTCCAAAAAAAAAAAAGGAAACGGAAGCACAAGAACGACAAGTCACACTATCATAAAACAAAGAATATAACCGACGGGAATTAAGGAACGACCTGGTGTGGTGCGTGCTTCGAAAAGCGACGGAGGCGCAACCGAGTAAGCGGCAGGCGATGCGTCGACTGCAGCGCGTTAGCGTGTCTAACTTTTATAAGCGCGGAGCTTTGGATGGGAGGTTTAGAGGGGGTGGCGGCCGCGATCTGATTTTAAAACCCTAGTTGTAAGTAAGTAGTAGCACTGCAGCCGTGATTCAGGTGAGGTTACCAAGTTTGGGCATTTTGTGTTGCTTGGGTTTAAGCATTTTGGGCCTAACCCAAAAGTTTTAACCTTTTCTTCTCTTTGTTTGAGCTTTGGGCCCAAAAGTTCATTTCCGTGTTTATTTATGTCTTGTTATTATTATGTAAAAAGGAAAAAAAAAAAAAAACAGTGGTGGGAGTTCCCTTCTTGTAAAGCCACTCGGCTCGATTTGAGATTAGTCGAAACTTAACGTGACTTTTGAATATTGGGGGTTTTAGACCCAAAAAAGGAACCAAATTTGTATATAAAACATAATTACGAGGGTATAGAAAATACACTTACTTACATAGCCCTTAGATTCTCAAAAGTTTAATTATGAAAATTTGGATTTTTTTTAATTCAATAAATTTTCAAAAATTATAGTCTTTCTTACGATCTTAACAGAATTAAAATTTCAATGATCGTAGTCTTTTTTAGGATTTTATTAAAATGAAAATTATAATTTAAATAAATTTTAAAATTATTGTATACACGTGGTTTACATTATTAAAGCACAAGTATTAAGCTATTTTTGCCCTCATGGAACAATTTTGCATTGCAGCTTTTCAAATCATTGTTCTCCATACGGACATTGACATGTGCTATTGATCATTTTTTTTTTTGAGAAAAAAAAGATTCATTATTGATATATCGGTCATCAGATCTATTGGTATATTTGCTATCATTGAATTATTACTCAAATAAAACTTTATATCGGTCATTAGATCTGTTGGTATATTTGCTATCATTGAATTATTACTCAAATAAAACTTTTGACTCTTAATTATCTATCTATTTAGTTGCATTTCATTGTCTATTAACTACATTTTGAGTTCAAATGTAGTATAAGAACTCATTATCCTTAGCTTATTAAAAGTATTTGTCAGTATCATGAGGTCCCTTTATATATGGAGGGGAAACCTAATTATGTTTGATTAAAGCCAAAGTGCAGTGTTATTTGACTCAAACCCAAATACATTTAATGAGGCATATTTATACCATGTTAGCAACTATGAAACCTAATTTTGTGAGAGAAAACAACATATTAGAGAGAAAGAGAGAAATTGAGAAATGGTCTAAAAATTTCAGGTGGAGGCAGTTATCTTCTTCCTCACAATTAGTAGGCGAGTCATTGTCTAATCGAGACTAAATTTGGTAGACTGACAGAGAACATATAGTATTTGATAATGAACTGTGGAGATTCGTGGACTTCAAGTCTGTGTATTAATACGTTTCCATGGGTCAGTGCTCGAGACATTTTTCTGCATGCATTTTTTATCAATCTTACAATCGGAAGGTGATTTGTAGTTAGGAGTTACTAGACACATATATCTTGATTGTGGATGGTTGGATCGTTTTTTTCAATTCTGCAAGGCCAAGTTTTTAGGTCAGAACCAAGACTCAAATTTCTTGTAATACTCTATATTCTCATCTATGACAGTTTTGGTAAAATCGTGTTGATAAACAATTATCCGTGGTTCGATTAAAGATCCTTGCATGTCTATAATTTGGGATAAAAAAAAAAAGTTGTATTTGTTGCAAGAGTAGTACATTAAGAAGGTGCCCTAGAGGTTTAATGTGGATAAGGATAAAGTGGTTAGTTCTCCCCTTGCAACACACTTTATATTATCTATTAACTAGTGTCTTTCGATAGAGAAAGAGAAGGAAGAGATGTAAAGAGTCCCTTATGTATCAACAATTGGTAGTTTGATATATATCATGGTGTGCATAAGACCAAATAGCATATACAATTAGCATAGTTAGCCGATTCCTTTCAAATCCTAGAAAGGAGCACTGAAATACAATAAAGTAGATACTGAGATATCTACGAGGCTCTACTGATTTAAGAGTTTTGTTTCAGGGGCAATTGGCTTGTTATCATTTGGGTACATAGATTTAGATCTGGCACTTGATTCTGAATGGTAGATATCAAATTTTATGCAATGCAAGTCTATGTTTTTATCAGTTTCCATGGGTCAGTGTTCTAGACGATTTTCTGCATAAAATTTTGATCAACTTCACAACCAAAAAGTGATTTGTGGTCCGATCGAGTTGATTTTTGGTTAGGAGGTACTAGACACATATATCTTGTTTGGAATTCTAAAAGAGCAAGTTTTTGGGTCAGAATTGAGATGTGGATTTTTGGTAATACTATGTTCTCTCATCTGTGATAGTTTTGATAAGACCTTATTAATAAATAGTCATCTGTAATCCAATTAAGCTAAAATTTTGTCAGCTGATAGAAGACATTTAAAAGTTTATTTTTTATGGTTGGATTGTCATTTCAAGGTCTGCATCTTGGATTATTGTTGACAGAACATGGATTGGCTATTTTGGTGATCCATATTGTATTTTCTATTGTTTGAAATCGAGGTTGTTCGATTTGTTTCATATGTTTGAGTTTGTGAATCTCTTTTATACTCACTTATTGATTATAGTGGAGTTAATTTTTGAACTGAAGTGTCGCATAATTTTTATTTTTTGATTTGTGGGGTTTTTTTTATGTAAAGATTTAGGGTTTTCTCTTTTGTGATTGTTTGATTGTCATATTTGCTATTCAATCGTTTCCTCACAAGTTCAAGTAAGCAGGAGAGGCTTCCTAGGTTACTTGACTTTTATTCCCCTCTTTTAGTAGTATTGTCTTTCAACATTGCATTACCATGTGCTATTCCAGCAAAATACTGTTGCAATATTTCAATCTATCTACTTTGACTTTCCTACTTGTCCAATGTTGCTAAATTAACATTCATTCAAGAACGTGATCTCATAGACACAAATAAACACAAAACATTTTTATATAACGTACAAAGTGTTTTATATTACACTAAGGATCATCGATATAACATATAAGAGATTTTCACGATTTTATATTATTTTACTATACATCTCTAACATATTATATAAAATGTTATCCATGTAGTATACAATACTTTATATGTAGTATGAAAACATTCTGCATCTATTTAAATACATGAGATTGTGTCTATAAAAAATTTTCACATTCATAATGTGTACCTATTTTTTTTTTAACCAAATCTTAAAGGGTTACATTGGTAAACATTTTTTTGGCTTCATGTATGAGAGTATCTTCTACTAAAAAATAAACAAGTTTGGCAGTGTTTTCCTTTTAATGGAAACACAAGTTTTTTTTTTTTTAACCAAATTTAACATAAAATCGGTGACTCAATTGAAAAAGGGTAATCTTTCCCTTTCTTTGCATGACTTCAATTGTTCACTTCATGCTATGGGGTATGTGTGTGTGTGTCTAATGCACGTTGGAAATGTTAGGCACACCAAGTATAGCACCGAACATATCGAGTCCAATAAAAAAGTAATAAAATTTTTGGTTTTCCAAAAAAATTCGTACCGAGAGGTATACACATTCATTAAAATATTATTTTTTTTGTATTATTTTTAAAAAAAAGTTCAAAAGGGAAAAAAAATTTTGTAGCGAATCTTATATGATATCTATACTTTACGTTCTAGAGTAACACTTATCTATATCTAAGTTTTAGTTTTGTAAAAAAGAAAAATAATATTATACTACTTTCAGTACAGATACCTAGCTGGACCCAATCTAATGTACAATATTATATTTGTAGCAAAATATTAAAAGTAATGTATTTTATGTAACAAAGAGAGAGTTATAAATGGTATGAGTTAGAGAATTGTAATTGTAAAATAAATGATATCATAATGTGAGTGAGAAAGTTCTAAATGGTAATGGTTTTGTAACCATAATTATTTGTAGCTAGGAATTTAATGGGATGATTATTTGAATTATTAAAATTATTCCCATAAATGATTTTGTAAAATTTCTGACAATTACATTATCTTTACTATTGTACTTACCAATATTCTCTCAATTTTTTTTCTCTGTTTTTAGCGTTTCCTAGCTTTTCGTTAAATACAAATAATTTAAGTAATGATTGATGTCTAAATTGATAGTCTATTATATGATTTGAAAATTTGGGTTTGTTGAAATCAATGTGGACATTAGATACAAACCAATTTTCATAGTATATTACTAACAAGAGTAATGCTAAATATCCCAAAAACTGTGTCATGAAATATTTCGAAACATATAATTATGGAAAAAAATGTTAACTTGTTTTCTTTTTTGATTTGACGGTGTTAGAAAAATTAATGGTTCTTTCCATAATTATACATTTCGGGATATTTCATGAAATAGTTTTCAGGATGTTTATCATTACTCTACCAACAATGGAAGAAAAACAAGATACAAACAGTCAAATTAAAAAATAATGAAAATAAAATAAAATAAATAATAAGATATTAATAATTTCAATCATAAGACTGACCAAAATTAAAAATAATTTTTAGAAATTGAACTGACATTATTTAAAAAAAAATAAATCAATTAAAATTATGTAAAAGAATATTTAACTCATGCAAAATACAGGCTCAATTCTAGTATATATGTCTGTGTTTCTTTTCAAATTCTAGACTACACACAACCAAAGATTACAGTATTGCTTTTTCTATAAAAAAAAAAATTGCATTATTGCTAAAAGCTATGAAGTAGAACACCCTTAAAATAATGTGTGATATATCGAATATATATGTCAGAGACACTTTAAGCGTGTCTAAAAAAATAAAAATAAAAAAATTAAACACGTGTATCATATATTTCTAATGACTATTTGTCAAATGCATCGGACATATATAAAATTAATTTCAAAATGTTTAAAAGTTACATGAATAATTATTTTTTCTTGTGAATATATTAATGAATAATTTGGATAAAAAAATAATCAATAAAAATTATCATTTTAGTAATTATAATATAAATCTTTAAAAATCATGTTACATGTATATGTAATAATTTATTTTAAAATTACTACCAAAATACTAATTACAATATAATATTAAACTAACATAGTAAATCTGGTAAATTATATGTTGAAAAAAACAACGAATTAATGTTCCTAAAAAGTATATTTTACAGTCATACTGTACTTATGTTGTAATAGTTTAAAAATGTTTATTTGTCCTCGTGTTTGTATGTGTCTCAAAGATTTGGAACCTATAGTCAAATCCATTTAAATGTCACCATATATTATTAATTTATTAGAGTTCCAATACACAGAGGAAAGTATGGGACAGCCATATAGAGGTGGGATTCATACATTAAAAAAAATGATAAAAATCTTTTTTTAAAAAAATTTTGAATTTTTTGCCCCAAAATACTTGATTAGCATCGAGCATGGCGCAATTTGCAGCGAACATATTTACAACTTGTAATGAAATAATTTATTTTTTCATAAATTCGTTACAAAATATTATCACCTTTGTTACAATTCACATCATCCTCGTTACAAAAATAGGCATTTTTTGGCAAAAAAAAATTCAAAATTTCAAAAGAAATCTAACAAATGGATCCCACAGCCATGTCAACATATGTCCGGCTTCTGTCCAATTCTCCTATGTCCATGAATAATTTCCGATATTATTTATGAAATTTTAGTTTTAAAATTGGGAAATGTTACTTGAATATGAGTTTTTTAGGAAAATTGGAATCATTAATTGCCTTAAACGCACTTTTTGTTTGGTACATTAGAATTGATAGTTCAGTGATAAGAATAAGAAGAGAATGAGCGGTAAGTATAGGATTCAAATTCTAAACTTAGGAGTTAAGACATAAGTCTTCAACCAATCAAACTATACTTGGTGCTCATGGTCAAACTCAAACAAAAATGGGTGTAATTCGAATTTTGCACCAATTATTTTACGGATTTTATCACCAATTTTAGCTGGCAATGTGTGGCATGAGACGAACAATTTATGAGCAGAAAGCCAAAAACCTACCATTTTCCATAGAGGCAATATTTTTTTTGCAGTCACCAATAATTTATAACTCAATTGATGTTAAAATTATCTTCAAAATTAAAAGTTTTGAGTTTAAAGACAGATTTACTTTGGGTCAGATAAGTTTAGCCATTTCCTCGAACAAGATTCTATTTCTTCAATGTTTTTCTATTTAATTTTGTTTCCTGTTTTACAATTTAAAAACCACATAAGAAGATAATAGTAATGCTAAACAGTATGAAAATATTTTACTGACTTGTCCCGACGTGTATGATAACTAAAAATGAAAGCCTAATTTTATTGGATCCCAACACGCCATCGAAGCAAAAGCAAAAATTGGGACAAGTCGTGAAAATTTTTTCGTGACATTTCGCATTATTTAAAAGATAATCCTTTTTTTTATAAAAAACATAGAAATAAAAAATATAGATTGTATAAAGAAAGGAGATGGGAAGAGAAAAGAGGAAATATGAAAGACACAGATTGAAATTGCAGAGAGATAAATATAACAAGGTGGAAAGGTAAAAACACATTAGAGAGAATGTGGAAGAAAAAAGAAACCGTGCGATGAGAGAACAGTGACAATACAAAAAAGAAAGGAGAAAATGTAAACAAAAAAATATAAAAAGTCAGTCATGTTTTGACTGGTGATTTGGTATATTTTTTTCTTATATTGGTTTACCTTCAAATTTTATCATTTTTACTTACCTTTTAATAAATAAAAATTTAAGCTGGATGCAGTATTAAGTTTTAAATATATTAATATTATAACTTAACGTAAAGAAAATTTACTCGGATACAATAATTCTCGTACAATGAGATCTCTATCTTATGAAAAATTATTATTGAATAAGAAAGTTAACTATAATCTTGACCCTAATCACCTACACGACATCTCCTATAAGCAAATCCTTGTAATTTTTCTTTTTTTCACGATCAAAAAAAGTAGAAAAGTATGGAAAAAAATATGAAGAGAGAAACAAATATATATAACGGAAAAAGTTCTTGGCCAGATGTTTTTGGCATATGAATTGGTCATACTGGAAGGATTTTTTTTTTGTAACCGTGATAATAAAATATGCAACAAAAAAATGTAAATATTTCTTTTGATTCATATTTTATATTGACAGTTGCAAAAAGTTTAGTTGTACTTACAATATGACCAGAGTATGACAATTTTTTTTAGTATCTCCATGTAATCATTCCCATTAACAAAAAAGAAGTTAAGAAAAGAGAGAACGTGTGCAGAAAGAGAATTGATTTACTTGACCAATAAGGCACACAAGTCAGAACGATGTGCGCAACAGGAGCATGATCGCAGAACGAAAGTTCAATAATCAAGAACAAAGATTCCTCTCCAGTCGGTCGTACTTTTAGAACTTACTCTAGTAACATCCGAGCCATCGGTTTCAACCAATACGGACGGTCCACGTCCAACTTAAACAGCACCACCCGCCAAATTCTCATCACGTACAACGAAGTGCAGGAGTGAGGGAAACCGATTCACTCTCACGTGGACTCACCCACACTCCATAAACCCACTCCAGTCACTCCCAACGTCCATTTCTAACCGCCTTCGAAATTCTTCTTCTTCTTTAAAAAACCGAAACTGAAAGCTGAAATTTGAAATTAACCAAACAATGAAGAAGTGCAAGTCAGAGATGGAATCAGAGCCGTACATCAACGACCTCACCATCATGATAATGAAGAAGAAGAAGAAGAAGCTGCGAAGCAAACGAAGTCGCAGGACTTCCCCTTGGATCTCTGCCAAGACTCTGTTCGCGTCGTATCTGAACGCAGCTCCTCCGCCCCGGAAGTCCAAAGCCGGCTGCTCCGGTTTCACGGCGAGTTCCGGCGGCGGCGCAGACGAATTGTCGTGCGATTCTGGCAGCAGAGTGACGGTTGAGTCGAGCGCGAGGAAGAGAAAATCGACTACTGGAGACTGCGCTCCGCCTTCTTCGTCTCGGAGGATCGTCACGAGGTCGTATTGCAAGCGGAACAAAGGAGATAGTGAAGTTGAAGTGAGCGAGTCGTCTTGCTGCATTCAGGAAACCGCTTCTAGAGCTGCGAGTTGCACTAATAAAGTTAGCGACGACGACGCCGTTTCTGTTGCTTCTCCTGTGGAGTCGTGCTTGTCGCTTAAAGCGCCGGAGGAGATTGAGCTTTCGGAGATTACGAGAAACGACGTCGTTGCCGATGACTCTGTTACTCTAGAAGTGGAGCAACAGGCGAAGAGCTTCGGAACGCTCGAAGCCGATCTGGCCTGCACGGAGCATTTCTCTTATGACGATGTCGTTTCGGACTACTCGTCGAGCCACGAGACGGCTTTCTCGGAGCTGCAGTCGGAGCTATTCCCGGAGTGCTCGTCGGAGCTCGACTTCTCGGAGTGCACGCCGTCGATTTTCCTGGATAGTGGAAGCCAATTCTCCGAGAAATCATTCGGTGATTCAGCTCCGTCGCCCACTCACTGTCTGCTGCAGGAGTTCCGGCAGCAATTTCTGCGATCAAGCGCTCCACTGGACTCCAGAAGGTCCTCGGTTGTTGACGCAGAGTGCCAAGAACATTCCAGAGTAAGTAGTATTTTCTCAGCATCCAAATAAGTTTTACGCCGCATTTTCTAATTAGTTTATCTCAATTAGTCTGGTTTCGAATTCTATTTCTCTATAATTATTGCGTTGGAAAATTCGTACGATTTTCCTGCTCTTTTCCTGCCATTTTCTAGGAAGCCAAACAGATTCACTTTTTGTGTTAATTTTTATATCCTTTTTCTTCTTTTTCTTTTTTATTTTAAGTTTGCGAGGTTCGAAGTTGAGGAAGACGAGGAGAGCTATCAGAAATTAAGGGAAAGAGAGAGAAGGCAAGTATTTTTGCACGACTACGCCGAGATGTACAGGTCCACGACGGAGCACGCGGAGCTGATCCTCGATCAACGGTGTCTGATGGTCCACTGGATTGTTGAGGTTGGTTTCTTCTCCAGCCACGTGGCACCACTAATTAATTAGCCGCCGTAGAGTTACTCGTCAATTACGTCGGATCGGATGCGGCGATCCGAGACAGTTACCTTCGCTTGACAACACACGTTTTGATAGGTTGGTTGCAATGATGACCACTGGCAAGTCCTTTTCAGTTAGTTATAGGACCCCAAATATTCTCTTTGAGACTTTGACCCAGAAAAGATTCATTGAGTCGAATCCGCTTCTAGGCATCTAGTACAGTGTTAAACAACTAGCTTCCCGTGGAAACGCTTCCATGTCTCCTGTCCACGGAATATGAAGCCAACCAGAGTAACTTACTAGCGTTAATCCAAAAAAAAAACAAAAAAAGAAAAAGAGCAACTTACTAGCTGCAAGTGATTGTTTTGGACTTTGATCTAACTATTTGTATCCCAATTTTTTGTGTTTGGAAATTTTTTTTTGTCTTCTATTAGTGTTTTAAATGATACAAAATTAATAGCGTCCATAATAAGATTAATAATATTTATAATAAAAAATAATAATTTTTAATTTTTATGATTAAAACTGTAAATACCAATCCAAATACTAAGACATGTATTATTGCTTTATTGACTCATAGGCCATATGTGCCACGGTTGTGCCGTCACTTGTGTTGTACATTAAAAGAATGACGACAATTTGCCTTTTGACGGCACTGAAAATCTATTGGGTCTGGGGTGTTTGTCATTTTCTGTTCTTGGTGTGCATCGAGTACTCGTCTTCCTTCGTAATTAATGATGTCATTATTTTATTTTTAACTGATTTCGTTATGCAGCAATCAACTCTAAAGGAGCTTCAGTATGAGACATTGTTTCTTGGAGTTAGTCTTCTGGACCAGTTCTTGCAGAAGGGATTTTTCAAGAGCGAAAGGAACCTACAAATTGTTGGAATAGCCTGTCTTACGTTGGCCACCAGAATTGAAGAAAATCAGCCCTACAATAAGTATTATCATTATTATTGTTATTAATTTATTATTTTTTTCCCATTAGCCACATTAATAGTCTTGTTTATCTGATGATGTCGTTTTCTTTATCCATTATTTGCCCTGCATCAACTGATTGCCACATGGATAGACAGAGTGTGATCTAGGCCTACCACAATTTTAATGGTTTTCAATTGACTATCATTTTCTGTAATGCGGATGAGTGGTTTAAATGGAATTTTACCAGTTGCCATATTAGCAAATGTTTTTGAAAGTGGTGTATGATCAAGTGAAAAAGAACCTGAGCACAAGTCAGAGGTTAATGAATGTGAGAATAAAGACATCTTATTCCATTTTTACCTAGTTCTCAAACTTGTTTAATGGCTAGATTCAGTTTTTAAGTTATTCCAGTTAAAAGCAATGATACAATCATAGCCTGTTTGAGTCACTTGAAAGCAATTGTCGTGTTGCAGCTACCAGCTGAGAAAGATTTCTAGGTAGATGAGAAACCACTGACTTATTGCTTCATGATGATTTCAGTGTGAGGCAAAAGAACTTCCGTATAGGAAGCAATGTATATAACAGATGTGAAGTGGTAGCAATGGAGTGGCTGGTGCAGGAGGTCCTCAACTTCCAGTGCTTCTTGCCCACTGTTCACAACTTCTTGTGGTAATTTCTTTCCCCTTCCTATTGTTTACATGATTAGGAACTAGTGATTGCATAATTTGATAATTGTTGTAGTTTTTCCTTTCCAATTAATTTTTAAATTTCCCTCCCCACCCATTAACTTCAAACAAAAAAAAAAAATGTAGGTTCTATCTTAGAGCTGCTAAAGCTGATGCAGAGGTGGAGAAGAGGGCCAAGTACCTGGCTGTGCTAGCACTGTCAACCCATGAGCAGTTGGGACATTGGCCCTCAACCATTGCAGCAGGAATCGTCATTCTGGCCATGCTAGAAAGCGACCTGGTTGAATCCTACAAACGAGTCATTGAGGTATAGACTTACAAAGCAACATTGCTTTATTCTTTGTAGTTGCTTGGGTCAGTAATTTGCAAGTGCAGGTAATCTAGGCCGTTGAAAGGCAGGAAAATTAGGCATACTTAGCCAGGATCCAGTTATTCATTGAATCAATGAGAAAGTAAAGCGATCTCCACTGTTAATATGTTGAAGAAGTGTCATGGATTTTCTAGCCTTGCTTGGATATAATTAAACCTTCTGTCTCACTATTTATTCTGACTGCCCCATTGTTATAATGCCAAAAGATGCTGCAGCTGCAGATTCTAATTTGAGGTTCCAATTTTTCAGGTTCATGTTAGAACAAAAGAAGACTACCTACATGACTGCATAAAGGTATAGAAATCTAATCATGTCAAGAATTCGCTACATTCTACCATTTCGTTTTGCAAATCTCTCATCTAGAAGTATATTTTCAGACAATTGATTTACATCTGCTTTGACATGTATTGTTATGTTGTTGATGATGTCTAATAATTTGACGGTGATGTTAATATCAACAGAGCCTGGAGCGATTGCTACAATATGTAAACTAGCTGATTACCGTGGCTGGGCAATAATCTCTTTAATCGTCCACTGACATCCTCTCACACATCACAAAACACTAGTAAATGCAGATTCATATCGTGTAGCCATAATAGGTAAATAAAGTCTGATTCTTTCCAACTGAACTGTAAATGCATGTTGTAGACCATCCATAAGGTAGAAGACATACTCTGTATTAAATGAGCCAGCTGGAGGGTCGAAGAGTTTGCTCTTCTCCACTACCCAACTGCTGTATCTAGTTTTTTCTTTGAGAATCTGACATAATGTGAAAGCAATTGCAGGATTTTACGGAAAAGTACTCTTGTAGTTTCTGGACATTTTATGTGAAGCCATTCTTGATATATGAAGAAAGTGCGTGAATTGCTTCTGATGCAAAGCCATGTAGTAGTTTTTGTGTTTAATGGTATTGAAGCATTGTTCTGGAAAAGACTGAACTCGAGATGCCACGTTATGTGGAAGATTGAATTTCATTCACAGAAGCAACATGGTTAGGGTACCTTATTTATGTTATCCATAATGAGTATGTAAGATTTACTATTTGTGGATTCCTGTGGGAGTTATTCTTGCAAAAAATACGCAATTAGCAATCTCCAAAATGATATATTTCGATAATAAAATTGCAGATATAGAAGTACTCTAGCAACCATGCATTTTAAAACCTAGTCTGTTTTTCCTAAAAACAGCAACCCGAATATTCTCTAATTCAATCAGATTTGTTGTCAGCAAGTATTATGGAGAAGGAAGACGTAGAACCACCATTCATCCGATGTACAAATGCGAATTAAACATTACGAAGAAGCTGCAGAACTAAATGATATGAAGGAATTCTAGATTAAAGAAGAGATCAAACAATGCACAATATTATCACAGCAGCTGCAAAATGGATCTGGCAAATGGCATAGTTCATCCTTTAGGACAAGTGCAGAGAAATGTAGAAAGCTATACCTTTAAAACAGTCCTAGTAGAATTTGCCGAATGACATTAACTTGAGACAATGTTTTGACAAGGACAAATGTAAAGTGATATTGAGTACCTACATCAAAATGCAATTAACAGGCAACCAAGTTACATAATTGGTAATAAAATTGACTCCATTTAGCCAAAAAAAAAAGAAAAAAGAAAAGAATCCAAATTCCATAAAAAGTTAATATCATACAGACTGAAAGTCAGGGTCTCGAATAAAGCGAATACAGATCACATATTTGAAAGCTTACTGTCATCAGAATCGATTGGAACTACAATCATATATTTGCAAGCTTACTATCAGCGGAATCAATTGGAACTACCGGAGGCTCCCCTGCAGGAGAATTGTCAATATGTACATGCCCCAAATTATTACCAATTCCAGGACTTTGCCTGACAAGGGTCTCCCTTTTTTCCTCCTCAGCCTTTTCAAGTTTCTCTTTGGTCATCGTGCTTACATCCCCAGCTGCCTTAGCCACTGCAGACAATGCACCTGAAACCCAAGAAGCACCTGTCGATACATAACGATTGCTCATAATGGCAGATCCAGCACTGCTTGCTTTTTGTTCAGCAGCTGAAAAGGCAGATCTCGTCATTTCTGACACGTGGAACCGCTCGTTCATCTCTCTGACCTTCTCATTCACAACGGCTGTGCCTATGCTAAGCTTTTCGCTTATACCCATCTTACGGTCAATGGAAGCAACTGTTGCAGAGGCATTTGCTGTTAATTGTGTACGTTCATCCAAGGCTTTTGCCTTACCGATAGCATCCTTCCCCAAGACAAAGCCCTTGGCAAGCATAGTGCTCACCACATCTTCAGCCTTCCTAACAGCAGATGGAGTAACAGTTGTCTTTTGCTCCTTCAGAATGGAGGAAAATTACCAAATGTCAACTACAGCATTTTGATGGAGGATCAGTATTTATACCAGAAAAAGCATGGAAACAGTTATATAAAGCCAAAATGTTTACTGAATTTAATGCAACAGCTTCGGGTGGAAGCTTGTAATCTTTAGCAGGTGCAATAGTGACAGGAAGATCAGCTATGGTGGATTCCTGAGTGGACAAAGAAGAAAAGTTACATCCCCAAATCAATTTTGTATTACAATAACAATCCTATAAAACATGACACAGAATATATCGACAATTTAATAAAATTATAGAAGTATGCAGAAATGGAAGCAACCTGAAATAAATTTCCTGTCCTCTCATGACGTATTAATTACTCACATCAAATCCTTTTAGTTACACTTCTTGGGATTTCCCAGATAAGTCTAATGTTTTGAGTCTGTACAAAATATTTAGGATTTCCTCATGGGGAAAGCAGAAACACTGCAAACAAATGCAAGGAGGGTACATGACGATTCTTTTCCTGCCTGTCCTTTATATAAGCCTACTTTTTGAGTGTCAACTGAATTGTTAAATTCAAAGGTCAATAAGTCTGTCGCAACAGTAATCCTCTTCTCACATATACACACCACACCATGCTGCCAACCATGATTACTAGTCTAGATAATATATTGTTTCGAAATTATCGCTTCTGGAATATATCATATGTGGCATCTCTTCATACTTAGAACTCTTACTGTCATTAAATTTTTTATTCAAATTGTTTGCTTTCACAAGAAAGGTTTTTTTGTGATGGAACTGGGGTATCTGAACACTTCACAATTGAATTTTCCTCAAAAAGTTGGTAAGATCCGCCAATATATATGCCATTGACTTACAGAAAGAAGTATTGCCGTATCTGCACCCTGTGACTCCTTGAAGGTAACATAGGCAAGCTGAGTTGTTTCACTTTCCCTACAGAGTATAATGCCACAAATAATCAGTTAGCCGAATATCAATTTCAATATAGTTATTCCCCAAAAATTGAAGTTCCTGACCTTTGCATCTCAACATATTGAACTTCACCAGAAAATGAGAAAAATTCTCTGATGGTCTTTTCAGTAGCAGCCAATGATACATTGCTTACTTTGATTGTTTTCATCTGCAAAGAGGATCATAGAGCTTAAGAAATGTTCGAGTATATACCATTGAATGATATAAAATATACTTTCAGTCAAAATCTCTCCACTGTAAATAACACAAGAACTTTAAGAGGACAATTGTCTAATGAAGCACTTGCTGCATCTCTTTGATGGTAGTAACCAAAAATAGTACATCACAGAGTTGGCATTTAATTTGGATCTGAAAGTTGGCCATTTAGGTGTAACACATTGCAATCTTTTATTCCAAGAAATAGGAGCTCAGGTGTGAGCTGCAACGTAGCCAAAACCAATAGACCTATGGATGCCATTTGTAAAAGCAAGAAGTTCCTTCTAGTTGTCTTATTAAAAGCAGATTATCTGCTTCCTTCATGAAACCAAGAAATCTATCTTATCATTCACTTACATCTGAAACATTGATGGTCCAGTTGGATGCTGCAGTGGATTGAGGAACTGCTTCATTACTCTGATCAGTATGTGTTGCTGGGGACTGAATGTGCATTAAAAATCTTAGTAAGAGGAAAACAAAATGGAAGCTCTGGAGCTGTTAGGCAACAAAATATGAAATTACAATTCATATACGGTTCACAACAATGCTCAAACCAACACATTAATGAAAGCATGATGACAAAAAAAAAAAAGAACAAAGGAATAATATGATCAGTCAATACAACCTGAATCATCAGTAGTTAGTCATGATTGTGAGTGTATATAGAATGCACATCTATTATGCACCTAACATCAAAACAGGAATAGGGAGATTACTCTCTAGCAAACCTGAACCAATAATGCAATTTCATGCTATTTTTCTGAGTTAAATCAATAAAAATCCAACTGCATCGTTCACTCCTTCCAATATCCTTCTACCTAAACCCATGACAGGAAGAGAGAACCAAAACTGATGCTAAGAAGAAAAAGAGGATCCAAAGAGGAAATATCAAGGTAAAGGGAATTTAAAACAGAAGACAAAGAAAACAAAGATACGCCTGTTTGTGGAAAACTAAGTTTGTATGATAAAAATATTGTCCTGTACTTATCTTGGTGGTTCGGAATAGACCAAAAGATCCAGACTTTGAATAGTTCATAAGGGATGGTGTCCAAGCAAAACAAAAAAACCCGCCACTGGCCATTCAAATGTAGTCATCAACCGCGTCAAAGAAGGTTGTACGTGAAAGTTAATCATGGGGAAACACATGCTGCCATGAATTTGAGGATTGTGATTTCCATTGCTTTTGGGGATTAATAGCAGGCTGCTCTAAATTAACATCACGTGGCTCTTGGCACACTAGCTATTGGCTGAAGTAGAGTGGGGTTAAAATTAGCATTTAGATTTTCAAAGATTTTGGCAACCCAAAAGCTTAAGATATTGCATAATTTTCAGCAATCAGTTTCTTCTATTTAAAACAGTTGTTCTCTTCAGAAATGATGTCAACTACCCAATGGCAAAATTAGGGTGGCGGACCATCATCCTGTACCTTATGATAAACAACAAAAACTAGAAGTAAAGTGGGTCATTTCAAGGACCATGAAAGGCAACCAAAAAAAAAAATAATCATCATCTTCATCTCTTTAAAGGAGGCATGAAAAATCAACCCCCAAGAGGGGCTAATGTTTGCAAGGTTCATGTTCTTCAAAATACCAGACAATGAGGGATCTTTCCGGGAATTACCACATGCCTTATTCTCATTCAATTTTCGATCTTTTCATCTTTGTTTGTTTTTACAAGCATTTTGTCAACAACCCAAATAACACCCCACCAAGATTTTGCACACCCCAATTTCATTAATCATTTTTCTCACCATGTTCCAATCACCAAACATCGCAGGGATACTAAATATAACTTTATTTTCCAAAGAACAACAGATCCCATATTGAAGAAACTGACGGTTGGGAGTTGGGTGGGGAAAGAAAGAGAAGGCAGAAAATCTCACCGACATTGCCAGATTCTTTGTAGAAGAGATTGCCAAGCGAATTGCAGGAGCCAAGAAAGAGCAATGCTAATGTAGTTATTTTCTGCTTGGTGGGGGGGGGGGGGGAGAGAGAGAGAGAGAGAGAGAGAGGAGCAGTTTTTCAGAAAGGGAAAGAAGGGAAGGAAAAGAACGGTTCTTTCTGTTTTTCCTTTGCGAGAAGTTCGCGCGCTTGTTCTTTTTGTGCGGGTTTCATTTTGGGCCTTTAGCGCTTTGTCCACTGGAATTTTCTCTCTCTCCTCTCTCTTTCCTTAAATTTAGAACTTGGAATTGGAAGATGAAAGTCTTTTTTTTTTTTTTTTGTTTTTGTCTGAAGCGAAGATGAAAGAAAACTCATCTTTGAGCAAATTGACGAAAGACACGTTAAGTAATAGAGTGCGGATTGAGAACTCGAGAGTATGAAAAAAAAAGTAATTATATTGATAAAATATAAAATAATAAAATTAAAATTTTAAATTTGATTGATAGTATTTTAAAATTTAAAATGTAAATTATATATAATATGCATTAAATTTTTTTTTTATAAAATATTAATATGGTTGTATTTTGTTAATAACTAACTGCAATTTTTTATTCCGTTCAACTAAATTATTGGACTACAAACTTTCGGTGGTCGTGATTGAGTTTGTAGTAATTAAACAACTACATTTATTTGACCAAAACAAAAAAAAAAAAAAACAACTACATTTATAAATACGAATCAGTGTAGAGTGGTTTTTTTTTGTCCTTAAAATGAAAAAGTGTGGGTGAAGTCATACCCTTCTGCGAAGAAAGATTGCGACTATGCACAGGACAAATATGAAGCGATGAAGAGCAAACTCGCCCATTAGTACTATGTCAGTAGTAAGCTTGACATAATTGTTAGAAAAATAGAGTATGAATTAAATAGGTTTTCTATCGTAAATAATCACTGTTTTTAAAGTGATATTCATCCCTTTCCAAATTGTTATAGGGTTTATAATGAATTATTTTAGGATTTACAAAGTTTTAGGTTTATAAGCAGCAATTCCTCTAAATCTCCCAGAATTTCTCAAGTGTACGAAAAAAAAGAACTTCAAGGAAGAATGAATGACTTAATGAATACATCATCCGTTAAGAAAAATCATGACTTTTCTCGAAAGATCGCGTCTCTTCCTATAAAGAGTCGCATCTCTTCTCACCAAGCGTCACGTCTCTTTCCACTAATTATCATGTCTCTTCCCACTAAGAGTTGTCTCTTCTTACCAAGAGTTACATTTCTTCCTACCAAAAGTCATGTCTTTCCAAGAGTCGTGTTTTTTTCTACTATGAGTCACGTCTCTTTGTTTGAAGAGTCATGAATCTTTAATTGCAACTTGTAACTTAATTCTTTTCCTTTTAAAACAAACTAATGTAACTATCTATCAATGTATTTTCTAACAATCCCCTACTTAGATAGCTACATTATTTGTTACAAGATTTATACATATGAAAGGTGTCTTTCGAATTAAACTTTTCATTAGTGCTAGTATCTCAAGACTTTAATGAAATCAATAGTGTGATATACACTTAAACCAAGATTCCTATATGTTGAAATCGGAAAATACTACACATGCGTCCTTTTTTGCATAATGAGAAATTCACCTTATTATATAGCTGGTTTATGACCTTGTGCTACTATGCTGATTTCATGAACATTTACAAAAGTTAAACCCTAGAACTTTTGTTAGAAGCGACACCACTTCTTATGTCTATATAGGTAAAGTTTCATATCTTATGTGAGTCCAATTTTGTTAAGAGTATCACTCATCCTTTTTGCATTGAATATGAATTATTTATTTATCACATCAATACAATGTTATGGCAATAAATCAATAACTTGTTGTTATCCATTAAATCTTTAATTAAATATTGAGTTAGTAAAGGTTGGGTTTCCATTATTAGTTACTATCAAAGCGCTTTAGTCTCATTCCTTTGGATGTTGTCATGATCATATTTCTCGAGAGACCTTTTGTGAAATGATCAGCTAAATTTTTACAGGACTGTACATATACAACTTGACAACACCTTCAGACAATAATTGTCTTACATATTCATGCCTCAAAGGCAATATGTACAGATTTACCATTGTATATTTTACTTAAAACTCTAGACATCGTTGCTTCACTATCATTGTGCAAAAAAATGGTTAAAATTGACTTTGGCCATAGCTTCACGTCAAGTAACAAATTACTCAACCATTTTCTTTTGCTTGTAGAAGTTAATATTACAATCTCACATTAGTGAATGAATTATATTTGTCTATTTTTTATAAGCCCATGAAATTGTGTCTCATGCTATGTTAAAAACTCATCCAAACGTGTATTACTTGTATATCTAGTAGTTTACAAACTTCAAAATTAATATTTGGCCTAGGGCAATTCATAGCATACATAAAACTATTGATTACACTAGCATTCTCCGACTGAGCAACTAACGTTATAGAATTTACATTCAATTTTTGTGATGCATCAAAGGGGATATTTGCTTCTTTAACTATCATATGATTGATTTCTAGAAGTACTTTCTCAATACAATGAGATTGACTCAATTCAAACTCCCACTATGTTTTTTGTTTTGATACTCAATATAGTATCAACTTCATAAGTTCTACAATGAGATTCCATCCAGATATTCGCCCTTAGCCTATAAGTTAACCACAAATGACCATTGAATCATATGATTGATGAAAACTGCTATTGAAAAGAGAATAAAATGTTACCAAAAACTTATGTCTCAATTCTAAGACCAAATCTGTAATTATAGAATTTTAAAAATGATCCAATAGTAAATAATGAAGATTTAGATGTCTTCTACTAATATAATTTTTACTTTTTAATCCAAAAGAAAATAATTTTTACATAATAACTATTCCAATGTATTCCCCCTCTCAAATGTTTTTTTTTTAAATAAAATCTCTTACTCTTTCTCTCTTTGCCTTTTCTACATTGTTGTGTTGATTGAATGATAAAATAACATATAAAAGTTGTGAGTTTCAAATAAAAGTACCCTACCATTTCCAAGAACCTCGCTTTAATATATGTTTCACATACAAAATGAGAATTACAAAAGCAAACAACCAACTACAATTATAGTTATAGGATATGCAGAAATCAGTGTGACCAAGAGATTCATCCCAACATTGTGTATCATTATAGAATTAAAATAACACATGATATTTAAATGCTAGGAAAACCAAAGGCTAAACACGTTGCTTAAGTGCTTTTAAGGTTTCAATATTTTAATGTACGTCTCTCAATACTATCGTGTGTCAAGAGGCTTTTTCTATTTTTCTTCTCCGCCAGTCGTTGTTCCATGTTGTTTGTTTGGCCTCTGTGCTGTTGGTAGCCTCTCAGTGGGCTTGTTTCAGGTTGCCTAGTTTGGTTGATTTAGTAGTTGCTATTTTGGTGGGTTTTTCCATGCCTTAGGTTGTTGCAGTTGGGTCCGTTGCTGCGTTTTTTCCTTTGTGTGCCGCTGCGTCCCCTGCCCCTTCACTTAGCTACATTTAGGCATGGGGGTGGGGGACTTCCCTCTTTTTCACTCCAGTCTACCTTATATAAATCCTATTTGGACGTCGGAGAGCCTGCCTTGTGTTGGGTGTTGGGGGTAGAGTCGGCACCGAGCTCCATGTGATAGCTGTTGTCGAGTGCGGCCAGCTTGGGCTTCCCCACGGCTGCATTGCGGCACTAGGGGCCAGTTGTCCAATTGTCACCGTCCTCGTGCCTGTTTACTTCGCATGTCGTGGCTCGTTCTCTTCGTCGACATTTGTCCAATCAAGTGGCCACCCTCGGTGCTTGGTGGGTAGTATCCCTAGTTTGCTGCTACTTGGTTGGGCCTATGGGCCTATTTGATTGTTTCTAGCTTTGGGCTCCCAACTTTTTTGGATTGAGTCTCTTACTTTTTGGGCATCGTATGGGCTAGAGTTGTTAAATCTCTACTCTAAGCAAGTTTTGTATCTCATCCTTATGATAATATAATTTGTCTTTATGTTAAAAAAAAAAAAACATGTTGTTGAAGTAAACAATAAAGAGAGGAAACATCTGGGATAAATTCACTATTAAGTCAATAACTATTGGAAAGTTCAAATCTTGATTAGTTACAAAAATAGTAAGAGAGAGATCAGGTGTTCGAACCTTTAATCTTTCTAATTGTCTCCTCTTCTCTCAACCAATTGGTTTAGATTTTAAAAAAAAAAAGAGATTTTCAATTTTGAAAAAAAGTTCACAAATAGATTAGTAAGATTTAATTACTGTTCAGTTAAAAAAAAGATTAAATTACTGTTAAGTGATGAGTTAACAACTTACGTAACAAAATTTACTTATGTTAATCAGTATTTTATGCTCATATGACAAAAATACTCAAGTCTAGACAACATTTAATGCATCTATGACAATTTTATTGACTGAACTTAAGTGATTTTTGTAGCATAAACATTAAATGTTGTATGGGCTTGAGGAATTTTGCCACCAATGAGTAAAATGTTGACTAAAATAAGTGAAGTTCACCACGTTGGCTGCCAACTTATTGCTTACCAGTGATGTAATGTTACCAACCAATTTGCATAATTTTTTAAAAGGTGGTGAATTGGTGATCTTATTTAGACAATTTTTATATTACGAACTCAAATCTACACTTTCTAATAGTTAGGAGACCGAAGATAAACTTATCACGAAACAATTTTATTGGAGGACATGCTAGGGACGGGATAAATATAAACAAAACTAAAAAGGATAAGAAACCATGGTAAAGCATTGAATGTACTGATCAAGAGGTCCTAAGTTCGAGCGCTAGCAGGGCGTGTAGTAAAACTAAACGTACGCTGAACCTCCTTGGGTCCACCAAACGGTTTGGTGTCCAATCTTGGCTTTGCAGGGTCTGCTCCTTTCGAGAGTTTAGCGCTTATCGGTCTAGCCTACTTGAATGTGGAGTTTTGCATAATCCTTTTTTACGAGTCTGCTTAGGTGCCACTCCGATTTACCCATTTTTCAACACTCAAATATATATATGGAAACACACTATCATGAAAAGAGACGAAGAAAATTATTTAAGAAGTAATTATAAGTGGAGATGGATCCAAAAAAGGTTTTTCGGGGAGGTAAATATTCTATGTATAGTAATAACAATAAAATTAATTTATATGATGAAAAATAAAACTTTATTTTAAATGTATTTAGTAATAAATATTGTACTTATATTATGTAAATATTATTGTTTAAAACAATGTTTTTTTTATTTTTTTATGCATTCAAATATATTTCTTTCTATATAAATAATAATTCAATTATTTAGTCATTTATCTTTCATGTGATTATGCAATAAATTTTTTATGGTATTTATTGTAGAAAAAATATACTTTTTTGCATAACTGTTGTAACTTATATAAACAATGTGCTTATATATATAATGTTCATTATTGATAATTTATTTCATTAAAAGATAAAATATTTATAGAAAGTTGTATAAGAAAAGAAAATTTCATTCAAATAATTTTGAGAGTAAATAAAATGAAATTACAAAGACAACAACATAGGTACCAACATTTAATAATATTTAATTTTACAAAGGAAAATTATAAATTCTATAACTTAAAAATATATATTTGAATTTTGAAAAAAAAAAACCATTCTGAAAGAAGAAAGAAGAAAGGACGTTTAAAAAAAAAAAGAAGAAGAAGAAAAAAAGACAAGAAAGAAGAAGAAGGAACCATTTGGCCAAAACTAAAAAGAAGGCAAAAAAATGACAGTGACGAGCCTGGAACCAGGGACCGGGTAAAAATAATTGAGGGGGGAGCATTATACTGCCCCAACCAGTGCTCTAAGTGAAACATTTTAATGTCTTTTGGTAATTAATCAATCAATAACAAAAGAATTGACGGCATATATCTATATATATATATATATATATATATATAGAGTATAGAGAATATTCACATGCGTGTGTGATAATTTCTGATATTTAACTTGTCAAAAGTTTAATTTTTAAATTCTTAAATTCTTAAATTTAATAAATTCTTAATAATTATATTATTTCTTAGTATTTTAATATTCTCATATGCATGTAATCTTTTTTTTTCATAATATAAAAACACACTTATCCTCTACTTTCTCTTAATTCCGTTTCTCAATTTTAGATTTTAATTTTTTTCATCCAAATAGTTTTTCACTAAAATTAATATTTATAATTGATTATAGTGATTTTTTGTTTTTTGTTTTATATATAATTATATAAAAATATCTGTTAGTATTAGAAAATTGGTTGTTTTCTTTACGGTGATTTACGCAAAGCTATCTCTGACTGTTGATGGCAAGCTAACAACACCATTGGATCCATCCGCATGCAGTGGTATGCATAAAAAAACATTCATATTCTAACAATTTCAATTGGAATTTTCTCTTACTTTCTTTTTTATTATTAATTATTCGTTGTTTTTAAAATTAACACTTTCTTTTAGGAACAAAAAATTATTCAATTATTTAAAAGATATAATAACAATTTCAATTTGAATTTCTTTTACTTTCTTTTTTATTATTAATTATTCGTTGTTTTTAAAAATAACACTTTCTTTTAGAAACAAAAAATTTATGCAATTATTTAAAAGATATAATATTGGCACGTGAGGCTTTACCTTAATCAGTCCATGAAAGTTTAACTAGGTTTTGTTTTGAGTGTACATGTCCAAAAACAATAGGTACTTACTATGGTTTTTTTTTTTTTTTTTATACTATAAAGGAGATGAAAACTTATCATTGAAAAAAGGCAGGTAGAGTACTGCAGTTCAAATCTCAGATCTCTCTGTTGACGACATACACATTCAACCATTCTAAATAAAGTGGATCTTCACTTATTAGATTTTTTCATAGAAACATCTCTTAATGCCATGCCAATCTTGAGTTTTATAAATTTAGAGGCCAGTTAAAATTATTCAGTCCAGTACTATCTGTTTTTTAAATCTAAATTATTTATAAAAGCAGACTTTTTTTTTTGAAATTTATCTATAAAAGCAAACTTAGTTTAAGTTAGATTTTAAA
This sequence comes from Carallia pectinifolia, assembly GCA_037832335.1. Taxonomy (NCBI): domain Eukaryota; kingdom Viridiplantae; phylum Streptophyta; class Magnoliopsida; order Malpighiales; family Rhizophoraceae; genus Carallia; species Carallia pectinifolia. The sequence continues at coordinate 14,956,775 of CM075453.1, forward strand.
AATAAAAAGAATACTTAACATTTGAATATCTTTTTATTTTTGAATTCAAATAAAATACAAAAAAATTAAATTTTTTAACAAATTTTATAAACTTGTACATCGTGTAAGTCTAAGATTAGTACTTTTTAAATTGGGATCTTATATGTTAGAAGTAATATATATATTTCAAGATTTAACAGAAAAAATTACACAGATAAAGATATGGGTATGAAACATAGAATAAATATTAAACTCTCTACATTCTATTTGGGAGAAGAAAATAAGAAAGAGAAAAATTTTAGTTGTCTACTAAATTCATTCTTCTTAGGGAAAAATTTATTGATTTTCAAACTATTGTTATTAAATAACTCTATTGGTCTTTGTTATATATATAATATACTTTTATAGTTGATATTAAAATTTTTAGATTTTTATTCATTATTTTTTTAAAAACGAAAAAAATTAAAAATTTTCCTTTTCTTTACTTTTCTTTTTTCTCATTTTACTCTATTATTTTATTGTCCAAACAAAAGGTGAGTGTCTAGTGATTATTTCAATCTTGAAGGACTAAAAGAAAGAAAAATAAAAGTTGGAGTTAGGGCACTCAAACGGTGTATAAAATTTATATATATATATATTGATTAACTTGGGGGGGCGAAAAAAATCTATTTAAAAATGCCAACAAAGACATATATATATACACATACTAAAAAAAAACCTGAAAAGGTGGTTTTGGATTTTTTTTTTTTCTTTCAAAATTGTTCTCTCCAGATATCAAATTGACCCAAAATGTACTGCTTTAGTAACAAAAACAAATTTGTGATTTTTTTTTTTCGAAAATCTAGATTTAGAGTATTACAATATATATTTGGGAAAGCACGGACTTGAACATAGAATTTAATTTAAAAAAACATAATATAATAAATTACAAAAAAGTAAAAAAAAATATTAAAAAAAATTGCAACCTTGACCACTTTCGTGCTGCTTTTTTCATGCCATTTAACATTATATATGTACACCTGGTCTTGTCTTTTCTACTTAAATTCGTAATATATAACTCCATAATTTTTTTTTTATTACCGGATTTAAACATTGATCTTTTCAAATTATAAATATTTATTACATAATTTTCCCTAAAAATTTTAAAATTTCCTTTTAATTTCGCGCACTGCCAACAAAATTAAAAAAGCTCGCAGAACAGGCAGGGTACAAGCTAGAGTATACATAGATACTGCGAGAAAATCATCAAAATTCGTGTGGACTTCGCAATGGCGAATAATACAGTCTTCCAAGACTACAAGAGAAGGAAAAGAAGTCCGGAAATCCTGACAATCCGCAGCCTTGCTTCGCTCGGCCTCCGCCGTGGCCCATTTCGGGATAACATCAGGGCATTTCTCAAGAAATGCGCGGAGATTGAGGATTACAGCGTCGGAGACAGTCCCGTTTGGTGCACTTTGTTCGAGAGTGATTCCAGCGGCGGCGGCGGTGGTGTCGTTTTCCCGCTCTTCACTGTTGAAGTCGGCGTCGAGCAGGCGGCTGAGCCTCTCTGTGGTCTTTGCAGATGCGTTGGTGGGTCTGTGACTTACTGCTCTTACTTACTTTTCATTCGCTTTTGTTGGTTTCATGGGTTTTATGAGATTTTTGTGTTGAAATCTGAGACGGGTTTTTTCTGTTTTGTTCGCTTCTTTCCTAATTTGGATGCAATGTCTGTGTTTCGTTCTCTTGTTCATTTTTGGTCAGTTTTTTGTTTGGTGTATTTGAGGTTTCGCTGTTCATTTTTGATCCCGAAATAAATTTCTTGGTTTTTATTTGTTGATTACGAGTATTGGTATTTATAATAGTTCTGCAATTTTTTGGTCTTCCAACTTTGTGGGAATTCAAATTTGCAATGTCGAGATTCTTTGTTTATATGTGTTTGCTTTTGGGTTTAAATTTCTTGTTTCTGACAATGGTTTTTTGGTGTTTTTTTATTGCTTTAAATGGATTGCATTTTACGTGATGTAATTTGTCTCATTCTCCCGGTTGTTGTGTTTTTTACACTTTCGTTTTGAGTACATTTTTGAATTTGGATTTGGCCTTTGGTGGATTTTGAAGGTTGGAGTCATCATTTTGTGTCCAAAAGAAGCTATCACTTGATAATTCCGGAGGAGGATGAGTGGAAGAAGCGTTTACGAAAGTTGTCCCTTGAGCTTCAAAACCACTTATTCCATGTTGTTATTCACTGCAATGGCTTTGGTCATCTACTCTGCATCAACAGAATTGAAGAAAATTCGAAACATCCCCATGGAGAAGAGCTAATGAATCTCTGTGACCATCTTTGCACCATTCTCCAAATCCGGTATAGAGATACTTAAATGATGACAACCACAAGAAGTTGTTGTTAGTTACCTTCGTAATCAAAGTTGAATTTTAATATTAGGTAGTGTTGTAATCTGAGCTGATGTTAACTTCTTATTTTGTGCTTAGCGAAATTTCAGTGCTTGATCTTGCAAAGAAGGGATCAATGGACCTAAGATTGCTTCACGGGGTGGCATATAGGCGTCCATGGTTTGGCTATTGGGATTACAGGTTCTGCCGTGGGAGCTTCGGAGTTACAGAGCAGCATTATGACAGAGCCATAGATATTCTCAGCTCAATAGACCTCAGTAAGATTGTTCACGACTTCAAGAAGACAAAAAAAGGTGAATTGATTACGGACATCATTCAGACTTATAGAGATGCAAGTGAGTCCCAACTGGTAACTATTAGTGATTTGCTCCAATTCATGCTTGCTTTTAAGTCCAAACCCCCAGTCCAAACAAGAAAAGTCATGGCTTCATCTGCAACGTCATCAAAGGTCTCAAGCACGACAATCCACCAAGACAAAATTCACCGTTCGAGTGATGCTTCTCATCAAGGGAAGTCTTCTGTAGGTAGGACTCCAGCTAAAGGCGATTCACTTGCTGCTTTTATTGCTAGAATGGATGGCAGGTGGCCTTCCAGAAGATTGGAGTATGCAGTAAAAGTGATTGCTAATATACTGGAAGCAAATGGAGCCGAAATGTGTCGACAAGAGTTGCGGGATGCAGTCAGAGAGCACATTGGTGACACGGGTTTGATTGATTATGTCATAAAAAACATTCATGAGGTCGCTGTGGACAACCGGATTATTCATCGTGCCATCAACCCAGCTACAAAATTGTTGGGGTTCTCACTTAAACCTGTTGCTAACGGAGAAAACTTTAGAACGAAGATTGAGCCTCAGACTGACATTCAATTTCCAGAGCGAGGGCCAAATGTCTACGAGGATCTGCTATTTTTGTACAATAATGTCCTATTGGGGTACCCTGAGAATCATTTAGTTGGTTTAGCATCAAGTGCAGTCTTGAATAGCAAGCATTTTGTTAAGAAGTGGCAAGTTAAGGGTAATGCTGAAGACATGTTACTCCGGCTGTTTTGTCAAGTTAGGCCAAGTTATGACGAGTTGGTGGATAACTTGACTCGGCCATTGCCACCGGGCGAGCTAGTAGTGCTCCCACAATCAGTTGGAGCGAGTGAGCTTAAGGTGAAGTTGCAATTTGCACTAAGGGACACATATTGTATAATGGACAAGTTTACTGTAAATGATATAAAGATTGCCAAGTTGAAGGGAAGGGAAGGCCAAGATTTGCTAGCCTATGCTGCTGAGCAAGGTCTGCAGGCTTGGGTGACAGGTTCTGGACTGGATTTGAGTACAAGTTTGAAGTATCAAGGTGGGGTTGAAGAGTGGACGGTAGATTGCTTGTGTGGGGCGAGGGATGATGATGGGGAGAGAATGCTGAGATGTCATGTTTGCCGTGACTGGCAGCACACAACATGCAACGGCATTAAGAAAGACGAAGCTGCGCCTTCTGCGTTTGTGTGCCGCAGGTGCAGTCATGGAAGAAAGCATAATTAGGTAATGAGTTTGAGGGTGTGGCTTTGGAATCTGGCCTATTGTCACTTATTCTTTGCTTTCAAGTCACATTCCCTGCCCAATGCGGTAGGACTTGGATTTCTTTTCCTCCTTTAGAAATCACAATCATCAAATGTTTGAGTGGCTATCAGTTAAGCTGATTGATATCTATTTTCATTGTTGTTGCACTCACCCTGAAAACTGGGTAGGCAAACGTTTGCTGTTGTCCAAGATTCTTTCGAATTATTGTAAATAACATTTGACGTGGCTAAGCCTTCAAAAGTTTTCTTGTTATTGTCTCTCTAGTTGTATTATTAAAAAGATGTTTGTTTTTACTCTCTTTTCAGTTCTGTTATTATTTTTTTTTTTTTGGGTTAATAGGCTTTAATTAAAATTTACAACTCGAATTTAAGATTTTCAATCTTGGAAGACACTCCCACATTAGTGAGTTAAAAGCCTATTGGTTTTTCGGTTTTATTATAGACTTGGCTTTGTTTGTTAGCTTGTTCATGTTGATGTAGAAGATTTTGATATTTTTCACTGATATTAGTTAATTTACACATCAGCTGAATTAGATAGTTAATTTAAGAATTATACCTAGTTGAGCACTTAAATTAAAAATTTTGTTTAAGATTTTGGTATAATTTTGTTTGTGGTAATTATACCTGATTTACATTTGGAGAATTTTTATTTTTATTCTCTTTTTAAAGTAAGTATAACTTATTTATAATTTTACATTTTACAATAAGTAAGGTCTATTTGAATAAAAAAATTAAAAATAATATTTAAATGATGTTAAATTATGAGTTAATTTTACTCAAAAAAAAAAGAATAAAATTAGTAAGCATTTTTAGTTAATTCAGACTGAAAATTTGATGTAAGAAGAGACTTGGATTACGATGTGGGAGCCCTATTGATATTAAATTTTTAGAATTTTCTTTTTAATTTCCTGTCAGTATCTAAATTTATTATTAATATCCAGTCTTTTAAAAGGGATTTGCTTCGCCTCTGGAAAAATAGTGATGTCTTTTATTTTTCCCACATTTTTTTTTTAAGAAAAGGTGGTTGGTGTCTCGTTCTAATAATTCTCCATTTTGCTACCTGGAAATTTATTTGTGCGCAGAGAAGATCGGTAATTTTGTTAAGCTGCTGTGTTCAAGTTGGCCAGTCAACCCGAGTTGTCAAAGAGAGATTTGGGAGATTTTGAAAATGTTCTTTAACCTAGTAAGTAATTGTGTACCTTATTGGTTTCTTGGCTATGGAAGGGCAATATGTTTAGATTAATTCTCATGAGCTCAGCTCATATGTGGTGCCTTCCAAATTGATCTCAGTCTCTTTATTCAGGTGTTTTTCTTGTCTAACCTGTCAACAAAAATTGCTTCCTGTTTTTGTTGAAAGAAAGATAAGAGAAGTACCTCAGTATAGAGAATTGGATCAAAGTTGACGGCCACCACATATGAGCTGACTTCATGAAAATTAATCTAAACATATTGCTTGCAATTGCAGACCAGTCAAGGCTAACACCAAGGCCATTGTATCCCAAATCCTATCTTTAAGGCAAATTCTTTAAGATCCAACAAACAAAACAGAGAGAAGATAGTCCCCTGAATAGTTTCTCTGGAACAGTGTAATAAGTATGTAATGTAATGAAATATCAGTGGTGATGGAACTATTTATTGGTTTTTTTTTTTTTTTTTTTCAATGAAAGTATTGTCCATACTCTGGAAACCATTATACGCCAATAAATCAGCATTTTCCCCCAAGATGTATATCCCCCACTGCAAAAGCTACTATAAGCTTAACTAACCCGTTCCACGACAGCGTTCCCCTTTCCAATCCAATGCTGCTCGTTGGAGTTGCAAGGGTCAGTTTGTAAAGAAAGCAAAACTCCCACCTGAAAAAAAGAGTAAAATTCAAGCAACATATATATGAAGGTCCATGACCTATATTTTAAATCAATTAGTTTTGGAAAAGAAGTGAAATTCGGGATCCATTTATTTATTACTTACTCTTGTATTTGTAATATGAGAGGTTAATCCTGAAGTCTGAAGTTTAGATATGCAGAAGCCGAGCCCAAAGTATAGAGAAAAAACTGAGCGTTATGTGAACCCGCGTATTCCGTATTGAGATTGCGAGCTCACATATTCCACATACACAAAAAAATTCAACATGGTATTAGAGTAATAAATAATCTTAAGGAACTGTGAATGATGGACGTAGTGGTTAAGAAGCTAAGTCTACGTGAACAACTGGGTAGCTGTGTTGGCATGTCATGAAAAAAGTGAAGTCCAATATGCTATGTAAACACTCACAAGTAACAAGACTCACACCTGAGGGAGAGAAGTAAAGCCCAATCTGCTATATAAACACTCACAAGTAACAAGACTCACACTTGAGGGAGAGTGTATAAGTGTGAGTTTGTAAAGAAAGCAAAACTCCTATATGGAAAAGGAGAATAGAGTTCAAACAAAATTTAAATTGAGGCCCATGACTCATATTCCAAGCCTTAAGGTTTTGAAAAAGAAATGAAGGCTGTGACTCATTTGTTTGTTTCTTATTCTCGTACTCGTGATGTGGAAGGTCATTTTGAAACTCGGAGTTTGGATATGCAGAAGTTGAGTCCGGAGCGTGAAGGAAATCAGAGCGTCATGTGAGCTTGTATATTCTTCACTGACTCAGAGTACGAATATGTAGAAGTTGAGTCCAAAGCATAAAAGAAATTCAAAACGTCATATGAGTTTACGTATTTCATGTGCACCAAAAATTCATCATTGTTGTTCATCTAGATTAATACTTTCCTTTTATAAAAACTTAATGTTTGGTATAGGTGCATTGAGAGTTCCAACATCATTAAGTAATTTTAAGTGCATTGGGAGCCCTACATCGGCCTTGACATAGGTGTAGTTGAGATTCTTCTTACGTGCGTGATGTACCATAGCTTATCTCCCTAACAAAAATAAAAAATAATAAAAAAATAAAAATCACCCAAAAATACCAAAACTTTGTTCCATCTGTTTTGCTCTGGGATTGACTGATTGTCGCCAGAGTGAATACCTATGCATATTTCTCCTCTTTTGCAGTTTCGAAAAAGTCTAAGTAAAATAAAAGGAGCACAATTTGCGTATTGTTGAGCAATATCATATTTAAAAAAGAAAAAAACATAAACTCAAAAATAAAATATATTCATTTCTCTTTTCACACTTTCTTTTCAATTTTTTTTTCTTGCTCTGAGTAATGAATTAATTGTTATTATTGCTTAATTCTGTGTTGTTTTCTACGTTCATCTCTTCTTATTCCTTAATATTGAGAATTTCTTTTTTATGTTTCAATATTTGGCTAAAATTGAAACAAAATATATATACGTAAAAAACCGTTGTGGGGCAACACTTGACAAATAGATATTTTTCTTTAGACTCAATTTTCTTTATTTTTTTTGTGAATAAAATGTGTAAGTACAAATATTATCCTACAGATTCATCAGCGAGTATGTTGAGTTATCTACACTAACTCCAAGAGATAGCAAACTTCGCGACCCAGTAAGTGTCACCAAAACTGCTCTTGACTCGGCATGGCAAAGGGTTGCATACGCCCTTGATCAATCAATATATTTCCTTATTTTATTAATATTCGACATTTGGTTTATGATTATCCAAATTGGAGAATGTGTCCTTCCCACGGTCCACTTGACCATACGCAAAAACAAATTTGAGATAATTCCTCATATTCAATTTTAAGTAGAAGATCATCGATCTAGAATTTTGATAATAGAGTCTTATTGACATTGATTTGGACACAAAATTTTACCTCGAAAAGCTATTAAAGTAGAAGCATCAATTTTAACAATCCACCAATCAGTCCACCGATGATGGTCAGCGCGAATTGTCTGCTTTTCAATTACTTCAGCAATTGGGTTTTATTTGTAAGTTAAAAAGCCAAAGATTGGCATTTTCTGGTGATGGGTTTGATAAAATAATGATAAATATTTATTATTTAAATTTAAATTATTAATTATATAAAATTTATCGTTTAATTAATAATTAAAATATAAATAATAGTCTTTGTCGTTATTTTATATTTAAATTTTTATTTTTTTTTCCTGAAAAAAGAAAAGTTACTTTAGCGGGTGAGAGCCATTAATTTTGTCAAAATACTAAAAGTGGCGCATGCTATCTCTGCTCCCTGCCCTGCTCTGTTTATAGCCTTTTTGCAAAGGAAAAAAATTACAGCACCACAGACTATTGTTAATTCCCTTCTTGATAGGAAACAATACTAAATTCAAAATAGAGGACTAGACCATTCGGTCCAAAAAAACAAAAAAAAAAAAAAGAAGACTAGACCAAGGTCATTTCTCTCTCCACCTAAGATGTTAAATTAATAATATCCTCGCTTATTCAAAATGCAGAAACACGAACGATAAGTTCTTTTTCTGTACAGAGTCTTCATAACTGAAGTTGGAGACAATTGATATTGAAGGCCTGTTAACACTTCACTTATAGCAGGACCACCACTAATCACATAACCAAATTATATAGAACAGACTTTAAAGCATAAAAACATACAACAATCTAAATTAGACCAATCCTTCCTTTATTCATCTGCTAAGAAGAAGATGGTAGGCTTCTTTGGTTCGGTGATTTCCACCGTTCCTTCCAACATCTTAGCAACCTTCCCCATCGACGGCCTCGTGTCTGGCCGGTCCTGAAGGCACCACATTGCCGTCTTCACCATCCGATCCACCATGTCAATATGCACCCTACAATCATAACAGTGCTTAATTTGACGGTCCAAAATGTCCTCCACCTTGGCCTCGTTGTACACCTTGTCAAACACCCATCTGGGAAAATACCAATCCTCGCTATCCATAAATGAACCTTGCATATCAAAGTTCCTAGACCCTGTGACAATTTCTAACAACACCATTCCGAAGCTATACACATCGGCCTTGGGAGTGATCGGATCACTCTTGATCCATTCAGGTGCCATGTACCCACGGGTCCCTCGGATCCGAGACATGCTCACCATGTCCTCTTTTTTCCTCAGCTTGGCCAACCCGAAATCCGATATCTTGGGGCAGAAATCATCACCCAAGAGTATATTTTCGGGCTTGATATCACAATGCAACACCCACTCCAAACACTCCTCATGCAAGTATGCAATTGCTCTAGCCACGCCGAGAGCAATCCGGTATCGGATCCCCCAGTCTAGCATGGGCTTTGGACTATCAATCGCCATCGGACCCATCTCCATCTCCTCCCCTAGAGAAGGAATCCGGCCTGCAGGGAAGAGGTACTTATCAAGAGAACCGTTGGGAACAAACTCATAGACCAGAATCCTTTGGCCTTTCTCAGCACAATAGCCCCATAATCTGACCAGATTGAGATGGTGCATCCTTGCAATAATAGTAACCTCTGCCCAGAACTCAGCATCCCCTCCAGTGACATGTTTCAAGCACTTGACTGCAATGACTCGCTTGTCAGGCAGCTCTCCCTTGTATACATCACCAAATCCACCTTTGCCTATAAAATTAGAGAAGCCGTTTGTTGCTACTTTAAGCTCTTCATATGTAAACCTTTTAGGCCCGCCGGCAGGCAGGAACTCAAGGCCTAATGTCCGAGCCATGTCTCTATATTTGATGTACTTCTTCAGGAAGGCCCAAAAGAAAAGGACCCCAGAAATCAGTTCAGCGGCAAATAGAGTGCATATTATGGCAATGTTTCTGGTCGTGGTGTTGGATTCCTCAGGTGGGAAAGGAAGGCTTATGTTAACAGGGCAAGTGCTATCCAACACGCTTGTCATACCACTGAAATTCGGCTGATCTGTCTCAGAAATGTCCACTCGCAAGAACATGGCTGTTTGTGTTCCTGAAGACCAGTAGCCGTAAAGTAATCTGTCAAGCTGAAGCACACAGTAACCTTGGCCGTCATACTTGAACATGAATCCGAGACAATTGTTTCGAGCCAAGCAACTTGCTTGACAAACAGAAAAGTTGCTAACCTTCAGATTTGTCTGATTCGATCCACCAGTAAAATTGACATAGTCAAGCCTAAGAAACTTGGTGTTTGCAGAAAGCTTGATTTTCCTAACACACCCTTGATCCGGATCCGTAGAATTAGGCCTGAATCCAGCAGGACACCCGCAGGAAGTAGTTGTTGAAGAGCCATCGTTCACACAGATAGAATTAGGCCCGCACACGCCATGAACTTGGCACACTTGTTGCACTGCTTGCCAAGCAGCAAACCACTCACCAGTACTTGTATCAAAGCTATAAACTTTCAGAATACCATCGTTGTCAAGGGTCAACCTTCGCTGCTTGGGAGCTCCAAAATCAGCAGAAATTATTACAATTGAACTAGTTTGCTGCACACTTCCATCGCTATTTAGCCTCAAAAACGCATTAGGGTGGCTCCAATAAGTATCAGAACCGAAAACAAGAGACGAAGCATTCAAGAATCTGAATTTACCATTCTGGGAGCGAAGTTCTTTTCCAGTTATGGACTGGCCAGGCAAGAAGGTGTCAGATGGATAATCAAAACTCTGCCAGTTGCCGAAAACAAGATTCCCATCTTCACCCAACAAGAGCTTATTATTGGCGCTGGAATTTCCTTTAGCTCCAGCGGCAGGCCACAGATTTGCACCTGATGAGTCATTGATCAAAAGAAGCTCACTGCTGTTGGAGATAACCAGAGAGGCAGAGCTACCAAGTGGAGAATCCTGCCCATTGGCAGACCAAACTACGGTCTTTTGGGACAAATTGAAGAACCAAACTGAGAAAGTGAACAGATTTTGGGAACCGGGTAGTGCCATAAATCCGGCCGCAAAGGTGGAGTTAGGAGAGAGGAGGATTCTGTTTTGGGTTGGAAGCCATGGGGAGTCTGAGAAAGAGAAAGACGTGAACTTTTGTTGTCGTTGCTGTTCTTGTGAGAATGATGGTGAAGGGTAACAGAGAAGAGCAAAGAGGAGGAAGAAAGGCGCCATTGTTTCCCACTTAGTCTCTGGCGTCGGTTCAGGGTTTGGAAACTTTGCTGCAGAATTTAATGGCGGCTTTGGCCTTTGACGGGGGGTTTGTTGATTTTGGAATTTTTGATGCCTTAAGGTTTGATTGATCTAGATAGCAGAATTGCGTTGTCAGCAACTGCCCCCACATGCAAAAGACAGGAATAATAAATGCCTTTTGTTCATTGAATTCTGACTTTGAAAGAGCAATTGCAACGGATGAGAGTGACAACAACGCAATAAAATTTTCAATTTTGACGCGTGATTTCGCAAGTTAATTGAATGGAATTCCATTTTTATCTATTTTTTTAATGTTTTTAATTTAATTTCAATAATTTAAATTATTACGTACAAATTAAATTCTTATTATAGGTGCATAAGAATTATTTTTAAAAAAAATATTGGTGATCATACTATGGTATCGTATATTTCGGTTATATACAATAACGTTTATAATTTTTATAACAACAATTATAATTTTTCTAACAAAAATTTACAATTTTTTTTCATTATAAAAAGTATATATATTATTATAAAAAATTTGTGTATTATTACAGAATGACTAAACATATTATAAAAATATGTAGTTATACAGTGTGGTCACTTAATACAATTTTTTTTTTTTTTTTGTAAAATTCTAAGGAACCACGGTGCCGTGTAGACGGCTCCAGACAGAGGGAGAGAAGGAGAGAGGAGAAAGTCACAATCCTGAGTCCATATAAATTATGTTCAATATTCATTTGTTAAAGCATGCGATGAGCAAACAGAAAAAATAGATGTGCAACCAGTTTGTTGATGGGCATAGGTAATAATGTGTTAACCACCCATTTTTGTTAGTTTTATGCACAGTTTGGTAGTCATGCTCATTTTATTTTGGCTTAAAGCACATCTTATTTTTCAAAAATAAAAAAATAATAAAAAATGAAAGAGGGACTGCACGGCCTTATTCCCTGCCATGTCAGTCCATCATCGATCGGTCCGTTTGACTCAGTCTCACCGAAGTTTTGAAATCAGAAAAAAGTGTATGACTAGACGTTAAAATCTACCTATACATTAATAAGATAAAAAAATTAAATTAAAATTTATGAATAATATTAAATATATTTAAAATAATAATAAATATTTTTAAGATTTAATATCTTAATAAAAAAAACAAAAAGAGAGTATAAGCTAAACGTTGGACCACTAACGTCCAACTACCTAATAAAGCCGTTTCAAAAACACGAGAATTCATACATAAGATCACCATTATACCTATTATTATTTATTTTATATTTTTAACTTGTAGAATTATGATACAATAATAAATTTTTTATATCTATATCCATATGCATATCATTATTAAAGAGACGGTTGATTCTGAGCAAATTTTTTAAATTAAAAATGTATACATTGTGGTTTTTCCTTAATTTTAGAACTTTCTAACTAGATTTTTATGATTTTTAGCATGTAATATTATTCTAATAATTGATTTGCAGTTTGTTTTAATATTTTAATAAAATTAGAATTTTAACATGCATCCAAACATCTTTTCTAATAGAATTGAAATTTTAATATGCATTTAATTCTCTTTTTCATATTACAAAATAATGAGTATGTTTAATTTGTATTATTATTCTTTTTTACTTTTTCTTAATTATATATTAGTGTTTTTACCCGAACAATTTTTCTTCAAGACTAGTGTCTATATTAATTATAATTATATTGCTGATTTATTTTTTGATTATGAATTAGTTATGATCGAATGCAAGAATAAAATTTACTTCACATTTTGTTAGCCTTCATTAACTTTTAAGTTATGTGAAAATTTTGATTGATTATTTAACCGATTAATCAAAACAATTCAATTATATTGATTGTTATAATACATGTTGGGGAACTTTCAAATAAAAAATTATGTCTCCTAATTAATTTGATAGTTATGGAGTTACATAAAAGATGCGTCGAAAAGTCATGTCTATTGATGAAATGATAAGTTGATGAGTCGTGTTTATTAGACCTAAAATACGCATATTTTGACCAAATAACTATTATATTATTCTATATATATATGTGAATTGGACATTCACATAAATTCACATAAATAATAAAGAAGATAGAAAAATCTATACACCTTTTGTAAGTAATTTTTTGGATATTACAATAATTTCTCGAGAATTCGATTTCAATATTGTAACCTGCAATCGAGTGTGCTTCATTTTATCCTATAAAGGAGTTCGCATTATACATCTGTTGCAGTTTAGCGGGAGATTTTTAAGGAATTTTTAAAATAAAAAGTTGTGTCTCCTAATTAATTTGGTAGTTATGGAGTTGAATCTATTAATTGAAGGATACATTAAAGAGTCATGTCTATTGATGAAATGATACGTTGAAGAGTCGTATCCATTAGATTCAAAAGACGAATCTTTTAGTCAAATAACTATCATATTATTCTCCTTATAAATATGTGAATTGGTTATTCACATAAATAATTGAGAAGATAGAAAAACTCATACAGTTTTTGTGAGTAATTTTTGATATTATAACAATTTCTTAATAACTCGATTTCAATATTGCAACCTATAGTCGAGTATATTTCATTTTATTTTATAAGAGAGTTCGCATTATACCTCTATTACAATTTAGTGAGGGTGAATTTTACTTTAAAAAAAATAACGTTTGTTACGCGATTTAAATCAATTTTTTTATTTTCATTCTCACTCTCTTTCCTATTCCAACAATACACAATAGGACTTTTTTTTTTTTTTGTCTTTTAGTTATTTTTTGTATTATTGAAGTATTTTTTATTAACTAAGCCTAAACCGTATGCACACAAAAACATTTACATTCTAGTTAGAATGTTCTGCATACCTTTGTACTCCAGTTCCCATTTTTGCTATTGTTAACTACCAATTATTGTACTCGTATGATTAAAAATAATTGGGTAGACTTGTGATTTGGTAGATTAAAAGTTTTAAACCACTTGAGCAAGACAAAATTTTGAGGTATATTTAAATTTAATAAGCTTCAGGGAAAAAAAATTGAGATTTAGAAGAAAAGAACTAAAAAAATTAATTGATCAAATTTTATTTTATTTATTTTAAATACTCTTTATAAAATAATTATACAATAAACAAAACATATATAATATAACTATCTATCTATGTATTTGTTTTGTGAGATTTGTAAATTGTAAACTTATAGTAAGTCTTTTTATTAATACTCATTAATGTTAGTATAGGGTAGAAACTCTCTTAGTTACAGTGACAAGTATAATATTTATTATTTTATTTTCTTTTTTTTAAATTAATTCTAAAAAAAATTATGTTTTTGGCTTACTTTAATTTTTCTGTTTTTTAAATTTACATTTCATATTTTATTTTCTCTAATTTTTTTAATCCAAACAAGTTGTCAATAAGAACGATGGAATTTTTTTTCTAAACAACAGGAACACTATTTTATTTTATTTTATTTTTTTGGTCCAAAGGAAAACTATTTTTTTTTTGTCTAGACCGCCCAATATCCAGTCTATTGGATTGACTAATATGGATCGACCTGGGTAGGACCCTAAAGGGCAGTAAAAGTCTCCCAAGTATTTAACGCGACTGCATTCTCAAAACTCAAAATCGAGACATCTGATTAAGTAAATTCAAACTTTTACCATCTGAACCAGCGCCTGATGGTGGAAAACCATTTTATTAATGAAACATATCAATTACATAGTGAACAATTACTATAGACCAGAAGCCCAAAGTAACAGAAAGCACCCTACAAAGCCCACAGAGGTAGGCATAGAGCATAGTTACAGCAATACACAAATCGGGCCGGCCTAAAAGCCCAAAGGCAGACAGACCCATGTAAACTCCATAGCCTCCCTTATACCCAGGACAAACCCGCATCGGCGGACCGCCGGTATGAGTCCAGCTACCAACGCGCAGCCAACATTAACAGGCTATGCCAAAGAGAGAAACACCACCTAACTCCTTCCCCGATCTTGCATGAGTCATTGGGAATTGGACAACAAAACCGCACTATAACTGCATCCAACCTTGCCGCCATGAGCCCCAAAGCTGCCATGGTTGTTGGAGCACAAAAGGAAACCCACCCTACCCAGCTGTACACGGCCCGACCAAAGAGGACGAAAGATTTGCCTCCCCCATCCCCACACTGACCACAGAAGTGATCAGAGGAGGCAGGGGAAAGAAAGCTCCAAATCGCAGACCAACCAGTCACCGAAACTAGGACAAAATCCCCTTTAACGATGATGACACCAAACTCCCCCAACAAGAGCCAACCGAAAACCAAACAAAAACCAAACAAATGACCACAGAAGGGTCGACGAGGCTTCAGAAATGGAGCACAAACCCAGAACTCTACTCTGCGCATGATAACTTAGCTACAACGCACAATAGCAGAGTCTAGGACAGAACGCTTTTTTGACTACTAATAAGAACAGTGGAACTTGTTCTATTACATTATTATTATTATTATTATTATTATTATTATTAGTTTGTCAACGTTCTATTACATTCTTTGACGCCCCCTCCATTGCCATCAATCTTGTTCTCGGCTAACTTAACTCGTCATTACCGCAACTACCAATGCCACTTTCCTCCTCTTCCCCCTCCCCACACAAGCTCAGACTGGTCGTTGAGTGCGCAAAATCGAACCGATCTAAAACCAAAAGACTTGAAATCCGATAAATACAAAATTCGAGGAATTTGTAGTCTAAAATACCTGAAAGTTGCGTATTCCCAAATCCAAAATAATACCGCTCAAATATGACCCAACCCGCTCGTTTGACACCACTAGGAGCAAGGAACATTCAACCTTAATATGCCAAAAGGATACTTGTTTTGACCTGCACTGACCAGACATGGGAGGGGTTGTATTAAGGTAAGGAAAAAGGCATAGAAACCGAATTTGATTTGTCCGAATTTTTGCTTAAATAAAACAAGAGTGTGTTTTCCTGAAACAACTGTGAAACTTTTTGCAATAACAATGCAAAATATATATCTCATTAATTTTTTTATTTGCAAAAAGTTTCCTTGTGGTTTCAAAAAATCTCGCTCTTGTTTTAATCGGACAATGTTTCATGCATAAAAAAAATTCTGGGTCCATACCTGCTTTCTTAATGTAATACCATCTGTGAACGATAATGCTAAATCATGTTGAATTCATCGATACTGCATGAAGAATTGGAATAAAACTACAAGATGTTGACAGGTGAATATATATACAAATATATAAAAGATCAAGTGAGGGTGAAGACTGATTCAATTATTATTTTTATTTTCTTATATTCGACTCAACGGATGGTATTCTCTTATCTTTCTTCTTAATGAATTCTCCTAATGATTTTTAACTTCTTAAAATCTGCACAATACATATACATGCTCATTATATATAAAATCATGGATTATTCTTTTAGAAAGGAAAATGCTGAGTTGCCTGAGAAGATCCGAAAGTGCCTAAAGTAAATTTCATCCATTGATCTTGTAGGCCCTGCATAATCAATGGTTTCTAACCATTTTCGCACTTATATGTGATTAATTTTCAGACAAAATAGCTTTGGTCCTTTCTTTTTTTTTTTTTTTTTTTTTGTTTAACAAAAAAGAGGTAAACAAAAGTCCTGCTAGTCCATAACATGATTGAGTGCCATTACATCTTCAGAATCGGGCGTCTGCCCGAATATTTTTTTGTGCAACAAGACAGTAATTTTGTGCAACAAGACTGCTATTTTATACAACAACAAAAATACAGAAAAATACAGATTTTTTTTGTTGCACAAAATATTAGTCTTGTTGCACAAAATTACTGTCTTATTGCACAAAAAAACATTCGGGCAGATGTCCGATTCTGACAGCCTAATTTTTTCCAACATGATTAGATATCAGCTTTTATGCGAGAAGAAATAATTATAGACACGACAAATGGACCTTTATTTCATATCATGTTTTGGTATGATTTATTTGTCTTTTGTATTGTGTCGTGTCATATTTAAAAATTTAGAAAGTAAATCCAACACAAAAGTTTAAATATTATGGGCTTGTGTCATATTGTACCTAGGTTATTCACCGTATCGTGCTTGGACTGCTCATGTGCTATGTTTGAGACACTCACCGTATCATGTTTAAGCTGTGAATCACGCCTAAATTATGATATGCTTAAACTGTTAACCGCACTTAAATTGAGTTGCGAATATACTATTTATCATATTTAAATTGTGTCGTGCATATTTAAACTTTAGATATACTATATAAATATTGTCCCTAACTATTATTATAAAAAATAAAAGAAAGAAACACGTGAAATAACAATATATTCTGTTATTTTAAATAAAATTTAAAAATAAATAAAATACTTCATTCATTACTTTTAACTTAGTAAAAAAAGTTAAACATTTTTATCCCCTGAACTAAAGTTCAAGATTTGTTGCTTACTTTTTGACATCTTCATTTTTAACCTGTGTTTAGAAGGGTTTGTGTTTGGCTCGTGAATGAGCTAAGCCCTAACCCATCATTGATCGTGCCAAGCACAGTTCATAAGTCAAAAAATATACACCCAATCCAAGTCACAGCATTAGTCATATTAAACCCGAACCAAATCCTCTGTAATGAGGATTAGGCCGAACGTTATCCGTACTAAGTTAGGCCAAGCCAACCTACGAGCCAGCAGACTTATTTGACATCTAAATAATTGTAATACGACACTTACGAGTTGGAATGTGGGGCCGTATCAAGGCAGCGCAATCTACACATTGTGACATAGGAATTATAAATCTATATGAAGAGGATTGGATGTAACGACATTGGATGTAAGATATTGGAAGTGGCACCAAACTAGATGGAGTCTCACAAAAGGCAGAAAATAATCATAAAACAATTATATAAGTGAGTTTAGTTTAAAAAATAATAAAAAATTTATTTTTTAAAAATTAAATGTAAAGCATAATTAGTATTATTTTACATTTACTTAATATTATTTCAGCCTTGATTTAAAAAAAAATTTTCTTTTTTTCAAATTTCTTTTTGGTAAAAGAAAATTTCTACTGCCTATAATTATTTTCTATATCATACTAATTTTTCTCAAATAGATGTGTCCAAAATATAAAGCAATTCCTTTCCCCAGTTGTTTGCTTATTTATTTTCCTGTTTGGAGTGGAATTGTTTGACATATTCAAAGATTAATTAATAGTTATTCAGTAGATGTTTTTGCGGGGGTTTTATGTAATTAAAATAAATAAAAAAACCAAAAACAACCAAGTGTTAACATAGTATTGTATGAAGTTCGAGTCCATTGTAAAGATATGCTCGAACCATATCATTGATTTGCATAAATATCTCTTGATCTGATTTAGTGAATGTCACATTATTTTTCCTTCATCTTATATCCCTTTTTGTAGACGAGCACCTATATAAATTGATGTAATTATTCATAGTCAATATACACAGAATACATTCCCTAAATTCTCTTCTACTTTTGTCTGTCTTCATATGGTTTATACAAGGTAAATACATCTGGACAAATAAAGCCAAGACACACCAAGCTTTAACATTTGTAAATCGATAATTTCAAAGAAAGAGCACATTCTAAGTGGACAAAGTAATATTGATATGATTTAGATTAAAAGCTTACCAAAAAAATTGATTTAGATTAAAAGAACACCAAATGGGGAGGGTTAATTCCAAGCCGATTGTGATGTGGGTTGAGTTCAAGGCGATTGGTCCATTAACCAATTATACACACGCCAGTCCCTCATGAGTCCTTTTCTTTTGGCACTGCAGCGATACTTAGAAAGCGGATGCTCAAGCCTTTAAAAAAAATGGGGCAAAAAAAAAAACAGAAGGGAAAGATTATCCAAAAATAAGGATTATTATTCGATAGTCCCTTAAAAATTCCACAAATGAAAAAATCTTGCTTGGCATCATATACTCAAATGCAGATTCTATAGATATCTTGAATTTTTTATCAGTACCCGACTTAATCCACTTGCACCCGACTTGACCCAAAGTCAATGATCCAAAACTCAAATAGTTGGAACTACTCAAAATTTGAATCATTTGAATACGAGAGATAAAAAAATCTGAATAACCCAAAATTGAAATGAATTGACTTAGAATCAAATAATCCAGTCCCTAAATTTAATATGTTTGAAACTTATAATATCGAAATCTGAGATCTAATAAATTCAAACTCAATGAATACAAAACTAAAATGACTTAGGACTCGATAAACTCGAAATTTGATGAACCTACAACCCAAATATCCGAAAACTGAAGACCCAAGATACGATAAACACGAATTCAGTGAACTCGGAATCTAAAATATCGAAACCCCAAATTTTCTGAAATAACCCAACGGGAAGCTGGCCCGACATGCTCATTTGGCATTTCTAGGAGCAAGCAACATACAGTTTTAATATGCCAAAAGGACACTTGTTTTGACCTACACTGACCGGACATGGGAGGGGTTGTATTGATGTAACACCGTCCGTAAAAAATAAAGCTAAATCATATTGAATTCATCGAAACTGCATGAAGAATTGGAATACATCTAAGCAAACAAGAAGTTGACAAGTGATATATGTAAGATGAAGTGAGGGTAAAAATACCGGTTCTTTTATATATATATATATATATATATATATATATTTGACTCGATAGATGGCATTCCCTTAAATTTCTTCTTAATAAATTCTCTCCAAAAGATTTTTAATTTCTTAAAATTTGCATGCATACATATGCACATGTATCTGTCTATATCTATACATAATATATTAATTTACAAAGGAGAAAGAAATTTCACGCTTTTCTCTCATTCATTTTGAAGGTTATTTTTGCTTAAATGGCAAATTCTAACTTTTGTCAAAACTCTCAAATTTAATTATTTTCATTTAATTATTTTAATTTATTTTAATTTTATTATTTTGTTATGATAATAACTAATCTACATAGATAACTAATACCAATTAACTAGATCACGTTTGAATCCTTATTTAAATCCTTATTCAGATAGATTATATTACGTTTAATTACTACTAATCTACATAGATTATTTTAATGTTTGAATTCTTATTTAATTGCATTACATTACGTTTGTGTATATAATCTTGATAAAAGCATTAGATTCAATCGTCAATCCACCTAGTATACGTTTTGTTAGAAATAAATCTATTTACTCAAAGTGATAATAATAATAATAATAGTTGATTCTCGCATCTATCATCGACTTTGTGAAAAAAAAAGAAAGTGGAGAAAGACATTCAAAGCTATTCTCACAGTATTGCTACCATGGACTTTGGGTTACTTTCAATTCTCTGTTCAGCGTGTTTGCTACTGTGGCAAACTAAACAAAACACCAATTATCCCAATTATTTTGCTACTGTGGCTTTTTTTTCTTTGTTCAACTTGGTTTTGTAAATGTCCCAGTTTGATCGCTAGTCACTATAATTGTCGTTTGCTTGATTAATTAGAAATTAAAAAAAAAAAAGCCAATATAAAAGTTTTATCAGTGGCTTTTTTTGACCCCACAGGTGGGGTGGTGTTTAGGAGAAGCTCAATATTGTTGGTTTTGACGATTTGTTGAACATTATATTTTTTTTTTTGTTGGTTTGTTATTATTAATATTTTTTATGTGTCTAACTTTTTTAACTTTTTATTACTATTTATAGGAGTGGTGGACTACCTTGGAATAGTTCTTCGGTTTATCCTCCATCAGTAATCAGTAGACGTCCAAGAAAAAAAAGGGAAAAAATGGTGGACTTTAAACTGGACTATCTAAAAGATGGAATCGGATCGTACCTGAGGCTAAAGTATACAAAACGACGGCTCCACAACTGGCCCATATGATGCTGTGCATGCCCGGTTTTCTCTCTTAATCATCTAAGAGTAAAGAGGTTGACCACCGATGCTGTGGTTCAAAGTGGCTTAAGACGCTGCGAGTTGGCGAGAGATTTCTGCTTCAAGCGCAATTATATTTTATTGATGACGTTAAACTTATGCTTGAGTTGATGCATGCAATATCGTAATCATTCAGATTGTTCACACCCTCTTTGACCTAAACGCAATGCTCCTTAACAGGATTGTGCAGTATCGTCCCTACTTTCTCATTTTTTTGACCAAAAAAAAAAAATGTAAAGAGATAGTGATTAATCATCGAGCACAAAGTTTGTTTTTTATTTTTTTATGATATAAAAAAACAAACTGCGTATTGTGCGGGACGTAGAAATAAGTCATTTATAAGATAGTGGATTATTCTTTAAGGAAAATGCTGAGTTGTCCGAAAATGAGAGAAACCGAAAGTGCCTGAAATTTCATCCATTGATCTTGTAGGCCTTGTAGCTTAATCTACATATTGTGAATAGGAATTATAAATCTATAGGAAGAGTATCGGATGTAACGACATTGGACGTAAAGAAGTTGGAAGTGACAGCAAAATATTCTTTTCCCCTTTTAGGTTGCTTGTTTATTTTCCTATATAGAGTGGAATTGCTTAACAAATTCGAAGATCAACTATTTGCTAGGATTTTTTTTGGGGTTTTTTTTTTTTGGGTTGGGGGGGGGGGTTCCTCAATTGCCAAGTCCAAGTGTCTTTACTGTTTCATAATTTATGATTTATGTAATTAAAAGAAAAAACAACCAAAAAAAAAAGTTTTACCTATTTCCAATTTGACATGGATTTTTTTTTTATTGTATACAAACAACTGTAAGATAGTATGACTATAACTTCAATAGATGTATCTAGAAAAATGACTTTATTACATGACTGCGTATAAATATTGTCGGTTTGATATATTTTAGATATAGAGCTATATTAGATAGTTTTAAATATAAATTTTAAATGGACATCTGTTATCTTAATTATTAATTGTAATCAACAGACAAAAAATGTCCAATCATCAATTTTGATTGTGCTATGTATGAGTTCTGTTGCTAAGCTAAAAGAACAAAAAAGTTTCCTTGTATCTGTCGATTCGATTGTGACAAGGATGCTCCGAACATACAACTAATAATAACAAAGAAACTTACAGTTCATTCGTTACAACTTAAGCTTGAGGTAGGCCATAACAAAGCCTCTATGGGGCAATCTCCTATTTGAATATGATTTCTTTCCATACCCAATTCCTGCCTCCTCCTCCTCCCCAGCCACCCTTCCCTGGCCTGCCAGTGTGTTCGGAGCAGTAATGCACCGGAGATTCAGGAAAGTTTTATGTGCTCTCAAAGAGCACAGCTCCTTGAGCTATGCGAAAATGGCCACTGTAGGAGGCTTTTGTGACATCGATCACATAATTGTCAAATCAACGGCTCCGGACGATATACCATTGTCCGAAAAGTATGTTCACGAGCTATTGAACATCTTCGCCATATCTCCCTCCTCATTTCACCCATTTTCCCTTAGCTTCAGCCGCCGGTTCGGGAAAACTCACTGCTGGAAAGTTGCGCTTAAGTGCCTGCTCCTCCTCCATCGCTTGCTCCGGTCCTTGCCCGAAAATGGCCCCTTTAGGACCGAACTATCGTGGAGTAGATCCCACGGTTTTCTTTGCCTATATCCGTGTAAATTCCGGGACGAATCATCCTCAACTCCAGAAGATTACACCCTTTTTATCAGATGCTATGCCCATTTACTGGACGAAGCTCTTGATTGCTTTTCCTTGGACAGCAAGGCAATAGAAATTCACGAAGAAGAAGAAGAGGAAGTAAGCTTGCAGGAAAAGATGAAACGAGTGGGTACTTTGCTTGAAGTTCTGCCACAACTTCAAAGCCTAATAGATCGAGTCATGGACTGCAGGCCAACCGGGTTCGCGGCTAAAAGCTTCATTGTTCAATCAGCAATGAAACACATCATTCGCGACAGTTTCATTTGTTACACGACTTTCCGGAGAGAGATCATATTGGTTTTGGACAATATGTTACAAATGCCATACAAGAGTTCTATCTCGGCTTTTGGCATTTACAAGAAAGCAGCCTTGCAGGCAAACCAGCTTTGTGAGTTTTACGAATGGTGCAAGGCAAAGGGATTGTGTGGCTTATACGAATACCCTTTTATAGATAGAATTCCACAGATTCAGATAAGGGCTCTTGAGGCTTTTCTCAATGGGATGTGGCAATTGACGGATCAGTCGGCAACACCTACTACTACATCACCGTCATCTTCGTATGGAGAAGATGATGGAGACAATAAGCCAGTAGTTGGAACAGCTGCTGCAATTAGCAACGAATGGGTAAAATTTGAAGAATCTGATAGTCGTAGTAAATTTGAGGATGAAAATGATGCTATGGTAGCCTTAATTTGTTTTGAAAATGACAAAAATGATAATTGGGAAGCCTTACTAGATGCTTCACTCCATCACCTTCCTCGCTTTCCTCAAGATAACCTGCTGATTTGTAGCCCTAGTGTCCATGCTCATGGACATGGCAACAGGTTTTATGGCATTAGCTGCTGCAGTGGACTCGGGTACGGGGACGGGAATGGAGCTTATGGGGAAGACAAGCATGCAGAAGAGAACAATCAATGGAAGATGCAGGTGCATAATCCTAACATAGCTAATGTGCTCAACCCCTTCTGCCAGCCGTGGAATGGTGGCACGCCGAGGTGCAGTGGGCTGTCTGCAAATTATCATGGGAATCAATGGGCACAACAAATTTAGGAATGATAAGGATAAATATTTACACTGGGTAGTTGCCTACATCTGTTGCACGATAAGATGGGTTCCATACTGAGAATCCCTTACCGATTAAATTGTGGACTTCTAAAATTCATTTTACTGTCATATTTTCATTGATTAAATCATATTATTTTTGTCGCGTATAATGTCTCATATTAATGGAACTCCTATTGGTGAACCCAAAAAACATGCACACTCCTATCAATTTGCAAGTGTTTGTAAACTAATGTTATTGAAGATTTTAATAATTTGTCAATTTAAATTTTACTACAGATTATACTCATATACTACACTCAAATTAAGATTTTCTGTTACATTTTTAACATTTAATGCTACTTAAAAGTTACTATTATAAAAGACATGATTTTTTGTTTTTACATCAATTTTTGTAATCTATTATTCTGACTGCAAATGTGTCCATAATTAACCATTTAAAAAAAAGATTCTGTTTTGTATACACACTCTGATACATAAATGATATACATACAAATGTACTTTTTATACCAAACTTAATTATTTCTACAACAACGCTTATTATTTTTATGACAAAGAATTATATATTAATTTTTTATATCATATTTTATTAATCTTGTTACAAAAATGAATAAGTCCATCACAATATATATATCAAATATGACTATTAAAGTATGGATACTAAACTTTTTCCTTGAAAAAAAATCATATACACGCGCACACGCAGATACATTGCAGCAGTGCAATTTAGTGACATAGCTACCGTGGCTCCTAGTCCTAGGTTTGGAGTTCAGACAGTCTCAAAACATTGCCTCCTGACACTCTTGAAATTTCTTCCACATACGAGCGCAGAATTTATTTCAAAAATTTTCTCAAAGTCATACCAAAATGAGCAAGTTTATAATTAGTAAATTGTCCCATAGGGAGAGCTCATAATTTACAACACTGTACAAAAATTGGAGTACATAAAATGCAATTTCAATTTAAAGCACTTCACATGGGACCTCTTAAAAATCATGTGTTATAACAGCTGGTCTTACTTGTCCAGACCTTAAAGCACTTCATATAAGCAACCATAGCAATCCTGATCCAAGCCAAGTCGTCAGCCAATGCAGATTCCTATTTCCGATGCCTCCGTTTCTGTTCAGCTCTTTGCCTCTTCTCATCATCCCATTCCCGGTCATACATCCTAAAACCTGGTTGAGGAAACTCAAATTGGAGTAATCAAACCAAACAAATATTTTATAACAAGTGTTAGCTCCATGGCGGTGATCCATAAAACTGGCATGATAGAAGGATAAAAGGAGGAATGCCTAATTAGGTAGATTGTCAGTATGCATTTGTTTCAGGACAACCACTCAATCGAAGATCCTTAAATCAAGCAGACTTGGGCATTGCATTTAGGAAAAGGAAATATGTGCTCGTGATCCATATATTGGGTGCATGTCTATGACGGGTGCATGATGCATTTTAAGAAAGACTTTTAAGGATACGGATCTGAATCGCGACGAGCCATCTTGCTTGCTATTTCATTACCATGAATTCTCATTGGCGGCTCCTCCAAGTAACCTGAACGTTGGATCATGGCTGCTTTTCGATCTCCCCTTTCTCTTCCATCATATGACTGTGAAATTCCCATGGCGGGGGGAGGTGGCGCAACCAGAGTATATTCGCCAGCTTCTTCCGATGACATATGCTCCCTCTTAAGTTTCCGTCGCTTCGATGCTGCGCTAGCATCCATTTCCTCCTTCAAAAGGTTCACTTTCTCCCTCTCTCTCTCCCTTTCCCTTTCCTCCACCTACATAAAGTAAATCACACAAAGTAACAACCTTTCCACCTAACTGCCGTGGGGCCCAAAATAGGAACGCTAACATCAAGAACTAAGGTGTAACAAAAAAGAATAAGAATAAAGTACATCCGCTAGCAAGGGAAAAAAAAAAAGGGAAAGAAATAATTACATAGAACACCTGCAAGATCCATTCCATCTACTTTTTACAACAGATATGAAAACTTTATCTGGGTTTAAATCTTAAAAAAAAAGTTCCCGACATTTCTTATTATCAGGCATGGCATTAAAATAATAAAGTTGAAAAGCAAACCAACGATAACCTCACCATAAATATGAAACTAATTCAGCTCACATTACATGAATTAGGATAATAATCTCAGCGCTTTGTTTTTATGGCCCCAAGTCTAAAAGTCATTTCCATTCAAACCCACGGATCAAACACGCAAACATGATGCATACCACTTACATAACAAGAAGTCAAGAAAGCCACTTACAGCTTAGGGTAGACCAAATCAACAAAAATGCTTCTCTTTTTATTGTGCTACGACACACCCAAGGGGAAGGGGGCTGGGGTGTATTTCTCATAAGGACATATGATGTTTCATAAGAAGCCAATAATCCATGCAAGGCAAAATCAACTTATAACCTCTTTAACATGCAGGTAAAATATGAAATGCAATGAATAGTACTCACCTTCATTGATAGTCCTTCTCGTTCTTCTCGCTTTCTATCTCGAAAGTCATCTTCTCTTCTACGTTTTATATCATCCTGAGCAACCAAGGCATTTTCTTCCGATCGTCTCCGATCCTTCTCTTCATGCCTTGGGGAGAGCCTCTGAGCATGCCGGGTGGCTCCAGACCTTCTATCAGCATCTTCTTCTCTTCTAGGAGCATTAACAGACTGAGGGACTACATGAGGGGGTAATGGGGGTGGTGGAGGCAAATTTTGCCCATGAAATCTCTCATCAAGATGAGGTTTTTCTAAAGATGTATCAGTGAAACGCAATTTACTTCTGTCATCTTTGGCCTTGTCAATCGGTCTATCAAAGGCCCTATCAGCGCCTCGCTCTTGGGCTCTCTCAACCGATCGCTCTCTTGCATGTCTTTCCATTGACCTATCGCTTGTTCTTTCACCTATAACATCATCCCCGCGAGACTTATCAAGACGCTCTGGTCTGTCCCTGTAGTCCCTTTCTCGTCTATCACCAACTTTATCTTTTGACCTGTCCATAGGTTTTTCACCCGTCCTATGGACACTTTGGTCATCAATTCCAGCTTTTTCCTGATCTGTTGATCGAGCATCCATAGACCTCTCTCTGTCAGAAGATCGAACATCACCCTCTAAATCCCTTGATTCTGAATCTCCTTTTCGGCGTTTAGTTGATCTGTCAGATTCCTCAGCTGGACTTGCCCTCTTTTGCAACTTGTCACTAGACTTTGAAGCATTATCATGTCGAGGAGAATGAACAAGTCGAGAAGTGGGCTTGTGAACATCTCCAACTTCAGTTAAATCATCTTTAATCACTCCTTTGGGAGCTCCACCATCTGCTTTTGATTCAATACCATGAGCATCGGAACCTCTTGTGGGCATGGTCGAGCCTTTGGCTGATGCTGAAATTACATTGCCATTGGATGTGAGGGCAGAAGAAACACCAGCAACTTGCCTACCCTCCGATAAATTTGTCGGGCTGTCCTTGTCACTGACAGACGAACCAGAAGCTCTACCACAAGCTTTCCCAGGTTTGCTGTCATCCTTTCCAAGATCCTGTTTTGGCGTCTTAGAAATTGATCCAGCAACCACTGGCCTCTTAGTTGAAGCTTTCAACTGAAAACCAAATATGTCATTAGATGCAAAACAAAAATCATAGGAATGATAAGAAATCTTTTCAAAGATGCCCAACAGTAAAATCAGTAGAAACTGTTTTTTAAGTCCCAAATAAACAGGACTACCCTACCAGTAAAATAAAATGAAAGCACAAAAAGATACTAGAGTCAGTCTACAAATGACTAATCATATCAGATCACATCAGTTTATAGATTTCATGAATACAAAGAACTTATTTTGACACCTCTACATGGCCAATTACATCCAAGTACTTCAATGAGAACCTAAAATTTTGCATTACAGCCACACGCGATAATAATAAAGCTCTTTTGACCAAAACAAATAAGTGAGCGCACAAGAGAGAGGGGAGAGAGAGGGACCAAAAAGTTGAAGATATGACAGCTAGTTCAAGGAGAATGGATACATATATTAGGTACAGAACTATGCAACAAGCCACAGCCCATTCTCCACTTGTAAAAATGGACTGTTTGGTGATAAGAAGCTGTTATTCTCATGCACAGAAATAAAGGCTAAAGAATAATGCAACAGAAGCTAATATAAAATTCACAAGGAAAGGCAACTAATGCATCAAGCCTCTCAACCAAAAATAGAGTATAATGACAGATGAAGTATATCTATGTGCAATGTAGAACACAGCAGGATGATAACCTCAGAGTCGGCAGAATTCTTTGAGGTAATTCTGCCGATGCTTTCATCAACTGTTCGATTTGCTGACTCATCCATTTGTTTTTGATTTTCTGCTGATCTTGTTGTAGAAGCCATGAGTTGACTATCTGATCCATTGACCAAGGAACCACCTTTGAACTTTTGATGTCCTTGATCAGATTTCACATGTGATATACTTTCTGCTCTGTCCAACCTCCCATCTGTAGATTTATTTCTGGATACCTGCTCCCTCGTTAAATTTCCAGAATCTCCTAATTGAGTAATGGTGACAGCTGCTTTTCCCCCGGCCGACTCACTGTGAGGAACATTTAATGCAGAACTATTTTGTAGAGATGCTACATTACCAGATAAAGACTTTGAAGCAGTTGATGGAGGCTTTATTTCAAGATATCCCATGCCAAATTCTTCATCTGTGACCCATGATGGCTGGAAATCATGGAAGATATTAATTACACAGTAAGGGCAACCAAATTGCACGGTTGAAAATCCATACATATAAAAGAAGTTAAAAAGGTCACCTACCTTTCTGGCAGCCAAAGCGGCCGCAACACCTGTTGCCAATACCTTAAGATCCTCTCTTTCATCACTTTTGATTCTAGTTACCTATATGGAGAGCCAGAAGAAAGGAGTCCAGAATTATGATTGTATAAGAAGTACAACAGAAAATAAATGAAAATAGATTGCTCTCATAGAACTTACTCTCTTTTCAAGGTTAATCCCACTTCTTTTAGTTACTGGGAAAACACCAGATATTTTTGTCAGCAAAATAAGAGCATTTCGAATTTCCATGTATTCAGTTGATTCCAAGCACTGAATCAATAACCGTGAGATTCTCTGACTCCATTTCCAGTGTACCTATCAGCAAAAAATGGTAAAATTACTGGTGAGAACACTAAAAATGGGTTAACATCAATAACTGTGAAAGCTTAGAAGGTTGAACTCTTCTTGTGGAACATCACATAGTGCTAACAACCACAAAAGTGAACTAGGTTCAAAGAATCAAACATCACTCATCACAGTCTCCCAAGACAAATTAGAAAAAGTAAACAATGACATGACTTTGTCTATAATTTGTCAAAAACAACAAATGTCCATCATGAGATCCTCGTGTTGAGAAGATTCCATAATTTTATTTTTACACCAGAAACAATAAAGTTACTCAGATCTTACTATCAGAAAGTTTACAGCCAAAATAGCAGACCGAAATTCCTCGAAAATTTGGTAAGAAAATAAAAAACATTAGATTTCTACAACATGGATCATAGAACTACTAAAATTGAGAATAGTATGAAAATCATAAAAATTAAGAATTTTAAAAAGCTATTGATAGGTTGTTGTGACCAACCGGTGACTATATTAAGCAAAAAAAGTCAATCCTTGCATACAGCTCCCAAGATCCAATTGTAATTGATGGGAATGAAAAATTGGCTTAAAATTATAAAGGCCTACTAGTTCCTGCTGGTAGCCAAGATCCAACATATTAATAGAATAAATGTCAGGCAGAAAAAAACAGTCCCTCAATTGGATTTTGGCTTGCAAACAGTAAGATACTGCATTTTTCTTGGAAGAAAGAAATCATCTTAAATCTAAAACCATTTTTTTCGAAAAGGAAAATCTAAAGAAAATGTAAAAAATAATGAGCTGAAGATACAGCAAAAGACAAAGGAATAGTTTCTAACTTAATATGCTTAGGCAGCAGAATTTTAAGAAACCAAGCTTAAGGAATAAACCGCTTGACCAGAGGATTCAGGTATAAAAAAAGTTAAGAACGTCCAAAAGACAATATGATCTTAAAGCTTTCTCAGTTGCCAACAAGGCCTCGTGCTACTGATTAAAGCTGAGGCCTTAGAATCAAGTGGTCCAGGTCCAAGTCCCAGCTTCCACTTATCAAAAACTTAAAACCTTCTCAATTTCTAAAGGCGTGTTCTCTGTTTATACAGAACTTCAGAGAGAGCAGCCTCAGTGAAGAACCTCACATAAGACTTTCAGTCCATTGGAAACATGGTCTGCCTCATAAAAATAAGATAGACATTAACAATTGAATTGTTCTGTGGATTCATTTAAAGAAACCTAATGACTCACTTCCTCAAGACTATAGAAGACCATAAAATCATAATGAACATAAGTGGGAAAAAAAGTGACAGTAAAAGAATGAGGAAGCATTAACTCTAAAGACAAGTAAACTGGACGACATAAGAATTACTTGTGTAGAGAAATAAAGTTGATGCAACTGATGAATATCATGCACCATAATTCCTAATAACTGACCTTAATGAACTGGCCATATGTAACGCGTTGGCTGTTTGGAAATCTAT
This sequence comes from Carallia pectinifolia, assembly GCA_037832335.1. Lineage (NCBI taxonomy): Eukaryota > Viridiplantae > Streptophyta > Magnoliopsida > Malpighiales > Rhizophoraceae > Carallia > Carallia pectinifolia. The sequence goes on from CM075453.1 coordinate 14,986,894, forward strand.
AATAGACAGCAAAGCCAGGCATGTTTCCACACTCACGCTCGTACACAGATTCATCACTCTGCAAACAAAAATTTTTCAAAATTAACAGCAATAAACTGGAAAACAGCTCCAGTTCCTAGAAGGAAAGAGCAAAGAAAAAAAAAAGAGCAATTGAGCAATTTGATGTTGACTTATAAAAAAAAAAACAAAAAAAATTCAATTTTTGAGAATTACTTCCATCTAATTCATAAAGTACAGAAATTACCTTCCAGTAATAAGCAATCTTCAATGTCTCGTACAAAAACCTCCCAAGTCTGCCTGCTTCATATTCAGTACAGCAGCATATCATGGGTTGCAAGGTTTTGCATATCAGAACATCAATGTGGTTTACCGTGTTGAAAAACGGTGTCCCGAGGGAATGTAGAGTATGAACAAACATGGCACAATAAACAGCATCTGGCATGCTGAAAGTGCAGCGTGGGAAAATGCAGCGCTGCAGAAACTCCATATTAATTTTTAAAGTATCAGGGCAAGAACTAAGCCACTTGTCCTTTTCACGAGAAAGCCGCCTGCGAACAGATGCAACATTGTCTTCATGCCTTTGCAATTCACTTGCCAGCCGATCCAGGGATTCTTGAATCCTTTCTTTGTCTTTCTTCCTTTTAGTGATTGCAGAACTTGAATTATCAGAAAGTTCTTCCAATGATTTAAGAGCAGCATGCTGCTTGGCAATTTCGGACTCATAGCGGTTTCTAGGAACATAAAGATCATATAGCGTGAGCCCCCAGAAGGTTGCATAAAGATCAGGTGAGAGGCTATTCCAAGCTCTTGATGGCAACATGGTTTTCACAGTCCCAAGAAGGTCAGACCACCTGCAAAACAAGTAAAGCCTAGAATTTACACAGAGCAGAGGGCATATGTGACATTACAAATTTACATATCTGCACATTGGACATAACAGAATTAGCCTGCAAGGTTTGGGTACTAACATTATCGACTTCTGTGAAGACCCAAGATCCAAAGTCAATTTGCCAGAATATTCAAATTCCCCAGTTGCAGCTGTAGCAGTTTCAGCTTCATTGTCATCCAAAGGCCAGCATATATCAGGTCTGCTCTCACATTTAAAGAGCCTCATTACGGGACGATATATTAAGAAAGCCACCTACAATGTGCATAAAAGCAATAAGCCATCAATTATATTGCAGTATAGTGACAACTTGCCATGCAAATCATCAACCATTACCATGCTACAAATAAAAATAGCTAAAAAGAAAAGAATCAGTCATTCAACATTATTTAGCATTAACAAAATTAGGACATTTATGCATGAAGGCGAGCAAAGTGAGGAAAGGAACCTCAAGGTCAAGGTGGTACAAGTGGATGAGATCATCAAGAGAAGGAATCAAATGAGCATAAGCAGTTGCTGGTGTCACAGCACTGCAAAGGAATTCTACATATTGAAGAAGAGTTCCATGACATCTATCAAACTGCTCGCTGACCATTTTAATGTAAGGTGCATCAGCACTTATTACAACCCTGCATAAAAACTAAGCAATTAGATAGCTCATCTAACAACTAGGCATACTCCAAAGGACAATCTACTTTGCAAGCATATAACAACCGACTACCTCATCGATAAATCAGTTCAGAATCATGAAAAAGCATTAAAACCATCTTAGCAAAGTGAAAAAAAAAAAAAAACCCAAGAAAGTGAGCTACAGCATTTTTACCATGGTGACACCCAAGAAACCATGAAGCTAGAACAAGAGATGCCTCAATTTATCAAAATTTCCATAAAAAATATAAATTGAAAAAGCTTTAGGTCACAAACAGCAGAAATACAACAAAAAAGAATTACAGAAGCATTGTACTACAAGGAACAGACATGGTGATAAAAGAGTCAGAGACGTGAATTTAACTTTCAGTCATATACTAAGTCAAAAATCCAGAACCCTTACACCCTATTGCGGACAAACGACTATTTAAATACAAGTTGAAAATCACATCAAATGGACGGAAGCAACATAAAACCACTCATAGATGATTCCCATATCTGTATTTTAATGCAACAGAAATTGAAGATTTCAGAAAAATTGTCCAACTTACACGGAACGATGTTGAGCAATAAGTAACAGAAGGGGGATTGCCAGCTTTGGTTCATCCCTTGGAAGCAATGAATCCCGTAGTCTGTTAGTGGATTTAATCAATGCCTGAAAGGAGAGACCTTAACATCTTAGAGCTTGGCTAAATAGACAACTAAGTCCAGGTGTAAAAACAGGAACGTAGTCTTGAAACATAAATTTAGTTTGGTAAGGATATTTCAAATAAAATTTCAAATAGACATATTCCACCATAACAGACACATTTCTTATTTGAGGTAGACAAAAATTTCGATGCAGTTATAGGCTATCATGGAAATAAATTAATGTGCTCCATCCAGGACAGATTTGGTGAAAAGTTGGGCGTATTCATCAAACCGCTCAAACAACTCAACATGACCAAACCAACTAAATCCAAACTGAATCTGCCAAACTGTTGGAAAATGGATTGGTTGTGGGTGGTGATCCGGGAAAACAGCAACTTCTAGTATGGTTGTTAATTTGCGTTCTCAAGTTTGCAATGAAACCATACTGAACTGCTCTAAATATTCATATGATGTGTTCTAGACACTAAATGATTGTTGATATTTGATAAGACCATGTCCTTGTGATTTAGCTAAATGTATTGCCATTTCCAATTGCCCTCACGTTATTCGTAATTTTCTTACTTTTGTATAATTATTAGTGTAATTTTTTTCCTGTGTTTGTATCCACCATGTGGTTAGGATCAAAAGTGGAAATACAAAAATTCATGAAATTTCTAAATTCCCCCATCACCCATCCCATCCAAAGCTATTTGCAGCAATGTAGTTGAACTAATGTTGCCAAGCTTAAGATAAGAGCCTAGCATATATTAAGTTGTGATTAGCATATCTAAAGGTTTACCAGCACATGATGTCTGAAACTAATAGAGGACAAATCTAAATCCACGAAAAATGAATTTCCTGACACCATAGAAGTCCTGACTTCGAAGTTTCATATAACAAGCTATACTATTAATTGTACACTAGGATCAAAGAGACAAAAGTCAAGGAAACAAAGAAAAAACAAATCCAAGAAATGAGGGTAACTGAAATAAGGAATATTAAGATGAAAGAATGGGCCACCAAAGGAACACCAAAGAGTGCATGAATACATCCGTAGTAAGGTTCATGCGGCATTACTTTAATAAGAGGCTACTTTAAGATGCTTTGCAATGTCCAGTGCTTATGGATCAATTACTAGTGATAAAATGTAAGTATAAAAAAGGAAAGTAATAAGCAGTCCTAGAATGACGTCGGAAAATGTGATCAAATGAGGGATCATTGCTAATTTCAACAGCTGGTTTGGCACAAAAATAATGGGCACACAAAAGACCTAGGCAGCCAACCTTATCAAGATAGGCATGAGGCTTAGTTGAAATGAAAATAATTTTTTTGTTTGACACATGCACAAGAAAAATATGCTGGCTTAGTAACTATAGGATTGTCTGCGCAGACTCCCGGTAAATATACAGGCTACGCATAAAACTGAACTCATTTCCCATTCATAAAAGCTTCTCACATTTTTTACTCCCTTCTTCTGCTATCTATGTGTACTCTATGTCAGGTATAACCTCTTCTTGTGTTAAGTATTTACCCATGTTCTAGCATATTTTGGTTCATTCTTCATATAATATATATTTGCCATTTTCCATTTTCAGTATCCCCCAGCCACCAAAAGAAAAAAAAACAGAGAGAGAGAAAGAAAAGAACGAAAGAAAGAAAGAACAATGCATGAACATGGTTTCTCCACTGTAGACTTCATGGATCCCAAACAATTATTCACCAGAATTCAGTCATGATTTTACTAAATAGGCACGAGTCTATTGAAATAATCCACCAACAAATATCTACCTTGTTATTCCGAGTAACTCCAAAGGAAGTAGCCTGATAACGGAGAGTCTCACTTCCTGCCATGGCATCCAATTGTTCCTCCGTTAGGTTCTCTGTATACTGCACATTTGCCATTTGTTGAATAAGCTCCTGTATGATCATAACAAGGTTATCAGATGCAAAAGCCATTCTATAATCAGAACTGAACTCCTCAAGCTCTAGGAAAGAATGGGACACCTGCAGCAGAACAAGCTCAATTCCCTGGCCCTTCTTCAACTGGTTTACAAGGTACTGGAAAAGGCCCCTCAGTTCCATAGATGGATACTTCTTGCACCTGGAAACAACAAAATATTGCTGTTGATGCTCTTCACAAAACTGGAAACACATTTTCCATGCTAGGTGATCTCACACATAAATTCACATATTATATACGAGGAAAAATTAGTTATTAACCAGCAGATTACCAAAAATTCATTTCATTGTAAACCCAAAGTGAATTTTAGATCCTTGTCACGTCACCAAGCAAACCAAAAGCCTCAAAATTTTTACAACATGCCTGATAACAAAGTACATAACCCAACAGACAAAACATCACAAGCACACAGCACCTATTCCTAACCAAGCCACGTTCAGAAGAAACAAGCAGGCCATTGGTGAACTTCAAAACTTTTTTATTCCTCTGTCAAAAGTAACGGTAGTAATCCAACTTTCCAACGTCCAAACCACATTAGTATTATCGAATTTCCACACATACATGTGGCAAACAGAAAATCAACAAGACGAAGCCAAACAATTTGTGGATTGAAAAAAAAATGTTTTGTTTTGTCCATTAAGTTGGCCATTGGCCCATAGGATACACAACAGATGGCAATCCTCCCCTATTCCATCATCCCCTCCCCTAACATCAAGTGAATTTCAACCTAAGAATCTGATACAACAGTTCAAGCCATTAACCATTGTGAGTGTCCCCTCCCGGACCAACAAAGGAAAGATATGCTAAAAGGATGAGTAAGGAGCAGCTTAGTTCTCCACATAAAGCAAAATCTGATTCTTGATATATGAATTTTGATATCGCTATAACAAGAAATTTAAATTAGTGCACATCACCAAAATTTATAGCAAAGTGATCAAACATGAAAACTAATCGTTAGACAATCGTGGAGTAGTCTTATTGTAAACTTTTAGCAGTGAGTAGATAAGTGCTTCAGCACCATCAAAGCGCAGAATAATCTTGCATGTAATTTAAGACCCAAAGCATCTCACATGGGTTGCTTAACAAGAAATTTGAGATTCTAGGCCACACGCATGCACGGCCAAGGATATTCGTAGTAAAGTAGGTACAGCACCAATTGAAGATAAATTGAGAGCGACATTTGCATTGATTTGGACATGTCCAACATAGATCTACAAATACTCCAATTAAGAGGGGTGACCAGATCGATGGTGGGACGAAAGGGGAGGAAAATATAGGTTGATATGGAAATCTATGCTTAGAAAGGATTAACAAGAATTAGATCTAACCCTAACTTAGCTCAAAACAGAATGGAATTGGAGAGGAGATTCATGCAATCGACCCCGTTAAATTTGGGATTAAGACCACATTGTTGTCGATGACCAAGATTAGAGTTTTATAGAGTTGTCTGGCTTTATTTAGACAAATTATTATTCTTCTTCTAGTAAACATTTCTTTGAGTTTGAAGTTGCTTACTAAAATCCATACCATCCACTAAATTCTAACTTCAAATCACATCCTAAATTCAGCCTTTATTTTAGTGACTCTACACCACTGAACCTAATGCATAGAGCAGCTCCCATTGTAGAGTGGACTGAAGCGTCATTGGGACATAAGCATCAAATTTGTAAGTTATTAGACAAGAGCTTGCTTTACTGATCCAAAATAGGTATGCCTTGCTAGCTCAAATGGATTCATGTACAACAAAGACAAAGTCAAACACGGAGAGGAGAGACAAGCTAAAATTCAATCTCAAGTTCATACCAAACAAAACAGAAAGGACCCATGACAAAAACAAGCAACAAAATATATTCATTGATTATGACCAAGGAATATATTTGTATCAGATAATAATGAGCAGAAGGCGTGTTAAAAAACGCAAATATGGAAAAGAACAAAAAAATATATTTTTACTCTAATTGAAAGCTACCCCTTTCAAAGTATTACTCAAAATCCTCAAGCATCTTGATAGCTTTGACCAAAGTGCGAAGAGCCACCAGAGCAGAATTTGAATTCTACTTCAAAAGGTTGCAAGCTACAAGCAGCATTACGGATCAGGTATACATAACATCCCATAATCATGAAGAACACTGGGTAACCCAAGCCATCATAAAAGCAAGTTACAGACTGAACCGATCAGCTAACACTGTTTTTATTCAGAGCACATATCTCACAAGACAACAGCACCCTTCTGTCGGGCAGAGGCCAAATCTGACAATTTTACCACATATTTCTTGAACATCCCAGCAGCAAATGAAGAGGGAACACACTAATTGGAAGAAAGACCAACAAGAAATAGAACTGAAAAGAAATGAGTTTAGTCCAATCTCACGTCTCCCACATAAATATAAGGTCACCAAAGGGCCAACAAACAAATGACCATAGCCCCAAATTCCTTGGGTTCCAGCTGACATAAGCACAAAATGGCACACCACAGTAGTAGTATCAGTCACGCCACTATGGATCACTCTGCAACTCAAACAATGACACCAATGCACTCTTTGTTGTTTCAACCATCAATTTCCAAGTCCCAACCACATTGATTAATCAAAAGTTATGTCTCCACCACTCTTTTCACTGTCACACTCATAAATGATACCAACATTCCAACTTGCATGATAAAACACTATAAGCAGCTCCCCAGAAAATTCCACATTTATTCCAAAATGGCCTTCAACTTGACCAGGTGATTCACATCAATCTCATTTGAGGATTTAGTGAAAGGCCTTCCTTAACTAGAATCCCCAATGCAAAGTTATTTAAAAAGCAATAAGAAGTTGCATGAACAAGAAGTTCAAGCATGCGATTCTGATTGGCCACTCCCTTTAGAAAAATGGACTAGTTCATGGTAAGTTACTAATTTTGATCTGTAAATCATCTTCATCTAACTGGGTCAGGACCTGAATATCGTTCCCGCCATATTTATGAGCCTTTCTTACTTCTAATCCAGATATATCAAACCTGGGAAGGGATCAATAAAATATCATCATTAAGAGATCTGAATCATGTAATCCTGGTAAACCCTCTCCCCTGCATATCATTTTCCACTGGCGACATTTCATTCAGACTGTCACAGAACTCTATACGTCTAACTGTTGCCTATCATCCCAACCCGAATTGTTCGAACTGATATGGCCTCACAATTTAGGGATTCAGAAACCTATGCTACCTCCAAAACAAACTCAGCTCCAGCCAAGCTTTTGCTGAGATAAATCTGCAACCCAGAAATTGAAGTAAACCATCTCGAGATTGAGCTAAAATTCTGAATAGGATTGGAGCAGCACAATGGACTCCAATAAAGCATCTTATCAATAATTACAAAACAAATTATCAAAAGCTTACAATGTTGAGAGAGATAATATCATGAATCAAAATAATGGCAAAGCGCAGAGAATGGGCCAAAGTGCACACATGTGGGGAAGCAAAGCTCGACACATATAACAAACAGGACCATGAACATGTACTAACTAAAAATACCCATGCTTAAAGCACAATGAAACTAACTGATATGTCTGATCAAAAATCAAAACATAGAAGTTTGATATAGTAAATTGTAAATGAGGTAAAGGGCACCTACAGATGACCCCAGAAAGAAGCCAATGATTGAAGCCAGTCGGACAGATTAAGGCCATCATCTTTCAGCTTATCACGCCCACCTTGAGCCAAGCGCTCAATTACAACATATTCTAAAATGTCATACTCAAGCTGTAAAAGAATAAATGCAGTTAGCTAGTATCCCTGTCAACAAAGAGCTTTGCACGAATAATAAGAACCCTATTTGAAACCTTTCTCACATGCAGGGAACACATCCTCTGCATTTTAAAACCTAATGATAAACATTCAAGCTAAAAGAATTCCTTTTAATGGAAAGAAAGAGGAAGGTGATGTATTGTAAAAATAGTAACATGCATGTCAACAAGAAGCCAAATGGCCAGAAAATTTATGTTATAGATCAAGATACTAAAATTTATGAACTTTTCATCACAATTACAAAATTCACAAAAATCATGCTACTGAAAAATTTGAGAACCACGGCCCCCAGTGATTCCTTTTCTTTTAATTGAAGATGGGCCCACAGAGGATAGCTAACAAGCAACAATTTAACACTTGACAGGATTGCTGATTACTGTAAGGATCAATTCATTTAAGATCTCATGAATAACTGAAAACAAGCTTCTAAGTTTAGCTGCCTCCTCTAGCATAAAGTGAATAACTATGTGCCATACTACATGACATCAACAGAGAAACTATTACTTTCAAAAGTTTCTGGTTCCCTATTTTCCAGGAGTCTATTTAATAGCACAAAATGGCAACCTTAATTCTTTCAATAGGCTTCCCCCATCTAAACAACTCTCACTCTCTGTGAGAAAAGCATCAAGGCTTGGCATTAATGAATCTCTAACCAATAAAATTTGGGAAAAAAATGAATAAGCTATCAACATCATTGTCAAAACTGCTAGTGCTAAAATTTGGGCTGCGGGGGGGAGGAGGGTTAAATACATAAGCAAGAGCTTGCAAGCATGCACTAATACACAGAAATTGCACATAGTCAGACGAGCTAAGCAAACAAGAGATGAGCAATAGACCAGGAGTTACGCCCAAAAACTAAGAGACATAAAAACTTAAGCTAGATAACTAGTCAGCAAAAATCCAATCAACTCTAAAAATTTTGAGATCTGACAGGAAAATTTTGAGACTGGCAGGAAAATTTTTGAGAGTGGCGGACCAATTCAAGAAGATTTAATTATAAAATAGGATTAAAACATTTCGAAAGTGCTGAAGAGTGGAAAAGAAAGTCCTCAAAATTTATAAAATAAACCTGAATACCTGCGTCAAGTACTTAAAAGCATCTACAACAGGAGTGATCATATCCCTGTATGCCTCAATCTGCAAACAACATACAATGATATTAACTATGCAGTTAAAAAAGCTGCCCTATGCTGCATTCTATTTTAGTTACCACACCTGGTGAACAATCGTACGAAGTACAGTCATTGGATTGGCATGAGCTAATTTTGCAACCATCCGTCCCAGCTGCTTCAAATTTTCCTTTGCAAGTCTTTTCAGGATTCTGCGAGTGTCCAACTGCAAAAGGGGAAATAAGCAAATAAGTAAATAAGAAAGACTAGAAACATAGCAATGAGTACACTTCATATATCATATAAGCCACAAAATCTTCCGTACCTTGGCTGTTTGCCTTGCAGACAAAATCATTGGGTTCCGCTCATCATCTTTTTCCCATTCACCATATAAACGGTAGCGCACCTAGATTGACGGTATTCATCTAGCAAAATATCTCTCAAGCCAAATATATTATGCATTGGAACAAAATTGCAGTGATGTTAGGCCAACCTCATATGGAAGGAGATTCATTACTTCCCAAATCTCCTGGCCTACAGCTGGGTTAGCAGGTATCAACTGTAAGGAAGGAAGCAGACATGTGCCTAATGCTTCTTCCACCCTTGCCCTAGCTTCTCTCAAGTGCACTCGATCCCCAGAAAAAATAGACCCACATTCTGAAGTTGCATCGCCACTCCCCACATAGTGAACTGCAGATGAGTAGTAACCTCTGAGCACCCTGCATACCTGCCCAGACATGACAACACAAATTCTTAGAAACTAAAAATGAAAGTTAACAACAAGGCAACTCAAATACCGCTAAAGGAAGAACTATTATATAGGGCATCACAAATAAAATACTGCACCTTCTGCAGCAACAATGTATCACGGTAAAGATACGGCCCAACAGTCGCAAGCATCTGAAAAAGTTCTTTTGGAAGAACAATGACAGATTTGTTGACGACAGTTGTATCCATAGCATCAACATCAGCTGCTAAGGCAACACTTTGAAGATGTGTCTGACGAATTGTTCTGTATGCCGACGCAATCGACTTCTCAATGAGGCTGAACATCCATTCAACAGAATTACACCAACAGAAAGTGTCTATAAACTTTCGATACTAAAGCTGACAAATGGAGAAAAGAATACATAGACCATAGCTTTTGACTGGCAGCTTTTTGCTAAGACTAGACAAAATGTGAAGTACCAGTCTCAGTTTAACTGCATGAGCATCTTAAAGTAATGTGACCGCAAGCCACATACACATAACAAAGAAACATATATAGAAATGCAATAATAAAATGAAGTGTTCAATTTACCTAAACAAGCCATCGCATATTTGAATATGTGCCACGGGATTAAGCGGAGATAAGCGATCAAACAGCATATGAGCATGATACCTGAAAAAATGTATCTGAATGTGAGATTTCAATTTTAGATATTGGCAACTAACTTTACATGAGGAAAATGAAGCAAGAAACATATCAAGTCTTCATCTATTTATTGGTAGGTACAGCTATCAATTCTTCACCCACAAAGCATCTCATAAGGAGTCATTATAGCGTTTTGCAACTAACAAAGGCCCACACTTATGCGCAAATCCAGACAAGTGAGCTTCACCAAGATAAGAGTGAATTTGATAAAAACTTCCAAATTATAATGCATATAAAATGCAAAAGCAGCAAACCAAGTACAGATAAAATGTAAACGCAAAAGCAGAGGTAGCAAAAACCATTCATCACCACTTGCAGAAAATCAGAGTCCCAAGATTTATCGTACCAATCCTCCACCGAAAGAAAACCGGTGAGCAAACCCAAAGTTTGACTGTTCTGAAGCTCTGCAGACCTTTCTGCTATTGCTTCAGTTTCCAAGTCTAAAGCAGAAAAAAGATCTATCGTTACATCTCCCTGTTTCTCATCATCCATGAGGTCCTTCCCAGTAGCCGCAAGATTTATTTTGCCAATTTTGTTAGCCTACAAAAGTTTACTTTAAGTGATACAGAAACAAACAGGCAAATAAAAATGTATAATCATACTCCAGATAAATCAGAAATACTAAAAAAAACACCACACTGAAAAAAGAAAGATTGCAAAGCATCTATAGAAGCAATCATAATTCACTGGAAACATAAGAAGATAAAACAGAACAACCTCCTAAATAACCTCAGATTTCAAGGGGGCACTGATAAGCATAGTAGCAATAGCATTACTACTAGTAGGACTAATGTTAGCATTAGTATAGTTGTTATCATTGCCAATTGCAACCATAGAAAAAATGATATGTTTTGCGATCCCACAGGTAGGAGTGGCAAATGGCCTGGTCAGGTTCGGTTAGTATCAAGTTATTTTGAGTCTCGAGACATGAGTTTATCAAGAATTGGGTATTGATTCATTTCAAGTGAGATATTTCAGATATTAAGTGCATTTCAAGTTACCCGAAAGGGTTATTCTTAATTGATAGTCTAAGACACAAGTTTAATTATCGAATATTAATATTACTAAAAAATAACTTAATCCAAAAATATAAGTCACACGATTAATTTCAAAATGTTTAGATGTCATAATGCACATAAAAATTTCAGTGTGAACATGATATAAATTTAATTAGTTTTTTATAAATTACATTTATGATTCAAACTTTTCAAAATATAATGTGACATTGTGACAATAATTATCTGATATGTATGTCATGTGTGTTGAAAAAATACTAACACAGTGTTATAAATATATGAAACAAAAAAAATAATAATAATAAAAACAATGTCACATTTTGAAAACTATAAGAAGTAAATAGTGGCCACATTAACATTAATATTTTATTTGTTTTCTTCCAAAAATAAAGGGCAAGGTGAAGACATGTCAAACACAACATCTATTCTATTCTAATTCATTTTCAAGCTAAGCCCAAAGTTTTGACATTTATGGAGAAAAAATGAATGCTTCTTTATCCCAATTTTCCATCAATAAAGTTAGGCTATTTCTATTGATCGACAACATCTCAATAGAAAAGAATTGGGTTGATGTTAATTGAACAAAACTATACGTCCTTTCTCATTGTGAAGATAACCAATATTGATATCCATAGCTTTCAATAAAAAAAAGCCCCATGTCTACATATCTGTGGCCATGTATATTGGTTTTTCATTGCAATAATGCTCTCATTACTATGATGGACCAATATTAGCATTACCATCATTGCTAACATTAAGTCTATTTTACAAAAGGCAACATAGATGGTTTATTATTTGCTTCTCCCTTATAAAAGACAACAATCTTATGGTTTTTAATTTACCCTCCACTTGGACCAAATGGGTCTACCTAAAAATTTGAGGTGTAGCTCGACACATGAAGAGGCTTCCTTAGTAGAATTAATTAGATGCCTTCTATCCATCTATTTTAAGGATTACGCGGCAAGAATGCAACCATGAGACATTTGAAAGTACATAGTCATTATGCAAGTGTAAGGAGTTTTGAATGCCTAATTCCATTATACAAAGTTAATTTGCAAAAGATTTTACATTTTATTTAACAATACTACTCATTTTTTCAAGATCACCAATTGTCTTTATTGATCTAAAAAGAAAGGATGATGATGAGTCCAATTGTATATACCTCATCCAGTCGCTTCGAGGAAAAAGCATTATAATGATCAAAGGCCTCCTCATCAGTCGGTAGTAAATGTGCATATCTACAACGAATCCATATCACTTCAATGAGAAAAGATTAATGACAATAAACAGGGGGAAAAAAAACAATTTCACAATCTAATATAAAACATTCATACACAAGAAGCACAACCAGAATATAGCTAAAATTGCAAATGCATTCACAACATAAGGGCTACCATCCAATGGGAATCTGGGAATCAGTTTACAAGACATACGAGTACTGGTCTTCAACAGATGATATTTTGGCAGTGGCAAACCACTAGCTTCACCTCTATGGAAATTCTCAATCAGTCTCATCCCACTGTTTCTCAATAGCATGATTTAAGGTAATTTAATCCAGTTTACCAACGGCATACCTTATCCCAACAACTGCAAGTATCCTAACCTAGAATATTTTAGTTCCTACAAATAATCTGTAAAAGGTGTGCCAATCATTCTACGTTTACAAAAAATACATGTAGTGCTAACATAAAAATTTAAGCCGATAACTATAAGCCAGGAATCACCAGTCACGTAATTTTAGTTCTAATTGCCATTAATTGCCTAACACATCGATAGAAATCAAGCTAAATTAATAAGAGACAGATATTCAATGGCCATCAATAAAGTGATTTGGATTAAAACCATCTGAATCATCTCAATAATGAGGCAGGGCCATAACAAAATGGTTGGTTCATATCTACTACAATCCGCATGATCAATGTCCCGGTATCATCAAATAAGCTAGCTTGACATTTCCAAGCACAAGTAAGACAACCTTGAAGACAAGTAATAACAACTATAGCCCTCAAAACCCATAAGCAAACAAGCTGAAATCAAAGAAACCAAAACTCTAAAGTATTGACTAAAACCATGACCATGACCCAAAAAAAATGCTGCAACAAGCCACTTACATGTTGTCAAGATGGATGAACTGTTCCCTCACCATCAAAGCCGTAAGCTTATAGAGACCAGATGGTACAGGACTATTTACTTCCATTCTCTGATAATATTGAAACTTACAGCCGAGTATTTGTGAAGCATGAGACTACAAGAATGGAATTGAAGAATTAAGCAACCAAAGACATTATCACTTCGATATACTGCAAATACAAAATGCAACTCCAACCACAATATTGCTTACCCTAGGAAAGATAGGAATTAGATCCATGAAGACCTTGGTCTCCGGTTGAAGTTCAAAACACTCTAAAACCTGATGGTTCAAGCAATAATTGCAGTAAAGGAGTTAAATTAAAATCTGTACATTTTTCAAAAGTACAAGTAAAGCTATTATGTAATTGTGGCCAAAAGAGAACTTACAATGTCAAAAACACGGTTAGGGTCCAGATCAAAATGACCAATTAACGACTGCATAAGGTTACACTAGTCAGAAGAAAAGTGACAATTGTAAAAACATAGCCACAAGAGTGAAATTGGTTTTAAGTTATGTTCAAACCTTGATGATCCCTATCATCGCTGCCGATGCATTTTCTGTTGTATTTGCAGAACCTTGACACAGAAGGGTGACCTGCAAATCATGAAGACAGTAAATACGAAAAAGAACCATAACACATCAACACATAACATGATCTAGCCAACCAATTCTGTTCACATATCAGTGACATTACGCCATAACAACCAAACAAGTAACTATAAAAAATTCCAATGAAAATTCATATAATCATGATACCAGTTTGGCATAGCCCTCGCTTTCCTCTCGGAGAAGATTAAACTTCGTTTGCTGATAAAGGAGACGAGTATTTACTCTGACCTGCAATTGATAATGAAGCATTTTAATTGCATAGGGATTCCATTTCATTCCAATATCAAGACACCTCTGAATACATCACAAGATACCATTACTGTCATATACAAATCCTGCATTCCCTCCTATAACAAGGATGCCTTTTTCATGTTAGCAATAAAGAAAAGCCCACACATTTAATGCATTTCAACTTCCTCAACCTTGCCATGCACCGGACAAGATACAGACAGGGTAGACAGGAACAAAAAGTGTGAATGAGAATAAAGGACCCTAGCAATTATTGTAAAAGAGTAATCAGTTTAAAAACACCAAAACCACTTTGTAATTAGAACAACTTATCTGTTTTACCTCTTTGCCCTTCAAATCCTGAGCCTTTATCTTAATCATTTCAGCCTCCCACAGAAATTCCTCCTGAAATGTAAAAATTGTTTATGAATTTTTTTTATCTCTACCTCTTTCTCATAATAATGAAGCATTTAAAAGCATCAACCAGGAGATTAGACAAGAATAAAAAGATAGTGAACCATAAAAAAATCACCTCACAACGCTCTTGAAAAAGTCTCAAAGGGACCAACTTAGACTCTACCAGCCACTTTGCCTGAAAAGGAAAGGGACTTGATGTTCAGTGAGTACATAGACACACTGAAAAGAAAACAGGAAGATAGAGAACCATGTAAGACGATAAATAGTATCCTCAAGCACATAAGGCATGCTTGTCTGCATGGAAGACATACATCATTAGACATCAGACACCGAATCAGTAAAAAAAAAAAAAGAATAGTTTGAACAAATATCAACAAAAACTAAGGTTAAATGAATAAGTGAACAGACTAAATGAACACACCCAAAATGAGTATTATCTATGGATGAGTATTATCTATGGTTAAACAAATAAGTGAACAAACAGACAAAATAAACAAATATTAGAAGCAGAAAACCAAGATTAAATGGAAAAGAGCAGTTCCCAGAATCCACTACCTCATAAACTTCTTGAAGTTGCGATGATGCAGAGAAAGTGGAGGCTAGACAAATCTAATCAAGACACTTAGGAATGTGCAATCTTAACTCTAATGTAAAATTCATAGAAGCCCCACAAGAGTAACTTCTAGGCCTATAAAAACAAATGTATTTAGTACCTTTTATGGTTTTCATTTCACATCTAGTGAGTGTTTTACCATACTCTTTATATTATATAAGGTAAGGAATCCTAGAACAAATTACATAAGGAATTTGAATGGTCTAACATTCTCAGTTCCATGGAAAGTTGTGTGTAATCATCTTGCAAAGATTTAAGAGGCTTTTTTTTTTTTTTTTGGGGATCTTGGGACGAGTTTCTAATTGTGTGATGAAGCTCTGGCCAAAATTGTGGTGCCTAGGGAACTATAGGGATTATGCCTAAAAACCCAAAGGTGTGAACTGTGAAGCCCCTACATTGCCAGCATTGTCTAGAGATTTCAACTTGCTTTTTGTTCAAATACCAAACTCTACACCAATAACTTCAGTCCTTTCAAAAACCCAACGATCGAAAGAAGATTTTAACTGCATAAACAGTTTCCGTTTACTGTAAACCATTGATGGCATGGCATGCATTTTCCCAGTATCATAGAGGACCAGCAAGGTTCCATTGGCTAACATCACTACATGAGTGACAATATAATAAGTAAAATACACACAAAATCAGGTAGCACAACTGCATCTTTCAATCAATTCCAAACTACCATGCATAGCAGATAATCCATAAACAGGTTTGGGAGGGGGAACTGGGGAAAACTGTGCAAGAGAGAAGCAATAGCTGCTCAAGAGAGAAGAGACAGGGGTAGAGGTAATAGAAGAAATCAATTCAGTGACAACATAATTCCACGCTATTATCCATTAACCATTCTGTACACCACATTTTGGAGTCGTGCGGATAGAAATGATATTCACAAACATACTAAGATTAAGTGAAACAAGGTCACACAAGCAATATATGTAAGCGAGAATATTCTCCATAAAATAAAACAAGAATACATTATGCTTTTCAGCACAACACAGGCAAGTACCCATTCAAGAATGAGTATGACACGAAATAGAAACATAAGTCATTTTCATTGTACTTACCAACTTTATGAGGCGTCCCCGGTAGTCTCCAGGCATTGAAAGCTACAAAATGAATAAGCATATAAGTTCAAAGATTGAAACTTGCCCAATGACACAAAACCGTAAAAGCGCATAGATTACTGAAAATACCATTGCAACGAAGCAACGGCAATGCAGCACTTAGAAGAAAATGAAAGGCAACACTAGACAGACACCAAAGCTATGACTAATCTAATTACGTTTCCTCCCCCGTTTCCCATAGAACTGGAGGTACACATGAAAATTGTACAGTACCATATAACAAGGAAAGCCAAGCACGTCTTGCTACTATTAATAACTCACATGAACAAACCAAAATGAGCCAAAAGCACATAACACATACGACTTCCATCATAATAAATGTTAAAATCACCATTAAGCTTCTCCAGGCCCGCAGCAACACCACCACACCAAAATCTCTCTGTGTTCCCAACCCACAACATCCACTCCACTGTCAACAACATATCAAACACAAACCCCAGGCAACTCAATGCTAGTCCAAATAGCAAACAGAGCCTAATTTAAGGCGATACTTCTTTTCGTTCCTCGGCATTAAGAACCACCTCGCGTTCCACCTTAACTATACTTGGCATCACCAACTAATTAATCTAACAACAAACAAACCAAACAGAAACATACATCTTGAGCCATTTGAGCGATAATATCCGCAAAAGTGGAACCCAGCTCCTCGGGGAACACTCTCTCTGTAAACTCCACAGAATCCAACGCCACTTTGCACTTCTGAAACGGCAATTCTCCCCGAACCTAATCGCACAGGCACAACAGCAAACACCGCCAATCAAAAAACACGCACTCACACACACACACACACACAAAAACGAACACAAATATATCGACAAAAAAGGTACCATGGCCCAGCAGAGCTCGTAAAGGAAGCGAAGCGAGGGAACCGGGTCGGGGACCCGGAAGCTAGGGTTACCGGCTTTCCATTCCCGGAGATGATCGTCTGTGACGTGGACGCACTCTATTGGAGGAAGACTCATCATTTGCTAAAAAACGCACCCACAGAGATTCACGAAAGCTGTGGCCACGACGGGGCTGAGAAGAGATCTTCACGAAGACAGGCGGAGAGCTAGAAAGAAGAGGGAGAACTAAATGGCAGGGTTGTAATTAACAGTGATTTCATGGGCGAGAGAGATAAAATAAAAAAGCAATTTTGGCAAAAAGTTCGAACAAAACAATAATGGGGCTTCTCTCTGGACGAGAAAGAGACGGTGGTTTAGACCCAAAAAAAAAAATTTGATAAAAGAGAAGGTGGCATCTCGAAATCATCCGTATTTTCTCTTTCGGGCCGGGTCAATCCGTAGCCTATTGTGGAATTTAATTTTCAATTTTTTTTTATTTTTATTATCATTAAGATTAGAGCTGTTGATTTTTTTTTTTAAATACATTTAATCTTTTCGTGGTTTAGTCATTTTACGTTTTATTCTTCTGCGATTTTAATTTAGATAACAAATTCCTTTATGATTTTTAATTTTAGTAAGTAACCTCCCAACCACAATTTGTTAAACCTATTAACATAAATTGGTTACAATTACATTATTTTGTGGTCACATAAATATCACTATGTCTTTACATAGTTGTTGAACATAGATATTATCTTAAATTTCTCTATACTAATGTATCAGTACACAGAAAATAACAAAAATGCAAATGATATAACGTAGAATGCAGATAAAATATATACTAAAATTTAATTTGAAAGATATATAAAATATTTTTTATAATTTTGATAGAGAAAAACAAATTAATAATTACAAAATTGTGTAATTTTGGTCAATTTTGGTTAATAGATTGAACAAAATCTTGGCGAACGGGGTAAATTGCAAAAATTGAGAACCGCAGGGGATTCAATGCCCAAATGTATACCACATGGGGGTAAAACGTAAAAGAACTAAAGTACAAGGGGTTAATTGCATTTAACCTTTTTTTTTATTTTTGTTCATTAGAATTGGTAAGAAGAATGAGAAGGTGAACACTAAATTTAGGTTTGAACCACAAACTTGGAATCTGAAAGTGTTAAAGTTCAATCAACTGAAGCTCAAAAAAAAAAATTTCAATCAACTGGGTTAGGCTCACTTCTTGTATTTATTAGATTTGTATAGAATTTTATTATTGCTTGTATTTTCATTAAAATTGAAAATAAAAAAATATTCAATATTAAGTAATACTAGTTTTAAACTTGTGCAATGTATGAGTTTGATAATATTTGTTAACAAATTTATTTTTAATTTATCTTATTTAAATTTAGAGAAAAAAAATAATAATAATTTTTTTTTTCTTTCTTCTTTTTTGAGAAAATTTTTATTGTAGTTTTCTTTTTAAGAAAAAAAAATGCAAATCCTCTTGGGGTTTTACGACTATCTCAACCTAGTCTATTTGTAGTTCATTTGAAGAATCCATTCTTCATTTCTTGCAAGATTGCCATAGAGTAGCCTCTTCATGGATTAGCTTCATTGCCTCTTCGAAGCCTTGTTTTTTCATGGTAACCTTCATGATTGGTTATTGTTCAATTTGCATGGACATATGGGTAACTCGTCCATTCATCAGTGGCCAAAATTCTTTGTCATCACAAGAAGTGAAGAAATGAACAATGCTTTTTTGGGTGGACTACTTAGCAACTATTCAAGGCATTTAATTCTGCAGCTTTTTGGTGCATATTCCCAACCTCTCGCTTCAAGAGTGAATGGTCCACATCTGGGCTTCCGAACACAAGTTTGTGTTGGTTGGGAGCCTTATGACGAGAACTTGATAAAGCTCAATATAGATGGTCCACATCTGCAATGGTTGGTGTTGGTGGCATATTTTGAGATCATCGGGGACGCTGGCAGCTTGGCTTTGCATGGAATGTGGGTGTGTGCACTGCTTTTGCTACAGACTTGTGGGCTATTTTGTCTGGTTTACAGCGGACTCTGGTTTTTGTTTTATTAGTTTGGAGGTTGATTTTTAGTTGACCGTCCAATTCATTTGCAAGGGTATCCCTGATACACATCCCCTATTCAATCTTGTCCAAAGTTATAAAGACCTTCTCCAAAAAGGTTAGTAGGTTCACATCTCGCACACATATCGTGAAGGTAATAACGTGGAAGATGCATTAATAAGTTTAGCGATCTCACTTGAGGCCTAGCTTGCATATTCTCCATAACTCTCTAGCTAGTGTGACGAATTTGTTATGTAGGATCTTGTAGGGGTGTCCTGGCCCTGTTTGATCATTTTGTAAAGCTTTTTTTTTTAAGGCATATGCATCTCCTTATTAACCAAAAAAAGAAAAAAAAAAAGGTAAATTTCAGAGATTATTTTATCATTTTTCTTTCTTAAAAAAGAGAATTCGAAAATAGTTTTTTATTAATTTATTTTATTATAAATTGTATAATTATAAAGATTTAATTAGAGTCAAAGTAAGACTATAAAAATCAATAAAAATCCTTATTTGATTACTACTAAATTTATATTCATTAATTTATAGAATCCTAATAATAGAATTTTGATAATTATAAAATATTTTAATATTTCAATTTGTGAATTTATAAGAAGTTGTCACTTGATTGAGAGAGATAAATTAAAATTTTCTCTTATTTTCGGCTTTATTTGCTTATATTGGTAATAAACTCGTACAATGCACAGGTTTGATGATACTTGTTAACAATTTTTTTTTAAAATTTTATTCAAAAGAAAAAAAAAAGACATTATTATGTTGAGTATTAATTTTTTAAAGAATTTTAAACTATTTTAAGACATTCTAAAATTGAGTATTAATTTTCTTTTTAAGAAAAAAGTTTTGAGAGTAGTTTTTTTTTTTCTTCTCTTCTCTTTTGAGAAAATTTTAACATTGTTCTGTTTTTTTATAGATAAATTTGAGATATTTTTTGAATCTTTTTTCATTCTTAAAAATGGAAATTTCAGTATAGTTTTTTATTCTATTTTTATTATTTTCTTTTATCATAAAATTTTATAATTATAACGATTTAATTAGAGTCAAAATAGTTCTATCTAAATTCATAAAATCTTTATTTGTTCACAATTAAATTTATATCAATTGATTTATAGAATTCTAATCCTAATTGTAATAAAATTTTAATAATTATAAAATATTTTAATATTTTTAATTTATGAATTTATAAGAAGTCGCTACATGTTAAAAAGAGAAAAGCTAAAGTTTTCTCTCAATTTCAACTTTATATGCTTACATATAGATATAAAATATAGATAGATATATTGCCATTTTTAAGAAAAAAATATAAATAATATTTTTCTTTTTGATTTTGATTTACTAAATTTATTTTTATAGTTAATTTAGGTATAAAAAATAAATAATTAAATTAAATTGATTTGAGAAAAAAAGAAAGGATTTGGGAGTATTTCATTTTATTATTCTTTTTGATGAAATATTTTTTTTCCTTTTACGAAAAAAATATATGAATTTGAAAGATTTGGCTTTCTTTATTGAACAAAAGTATTTGAAAGTATGTTTTTCTCTTTTCTTTTTCTTTTCTTTTTCTATATTAGAAAATTTTATAATTACAGAAATTTAATTACAATTAAAGTAAGATTCTAAAAATTAATAAAATACTTATTTGATTACAATTAAACCTATATTAATTGATCCATAGAATTCTATTTTGATTATGATCATATTTTCATAATTATAAGATATATAATCTATTTAATTTGAGAATTAATCAAAATCCACAACATAAATGAATACTGAAGCGAATTTGGCCTACCACCACATTGATGAGGAAAATCTTGTTTTTATTTAATGTAATAAACAAATTTCTATTTTAATAAGTCAAAGTCAAACAATTAGGGGTAGGTACCAATAAAGACCTTTCTTTGCAAAATAACTAAAAAGAGAATAATGAACTTTCTAAATCTAATGTCAATAGATGTTTTTACATAATTATATATATAAAAACCAAAGCAAAAATTATAATAAAAAAATAAAATGACTATAATCAATCATAAGCCCTTAAAATCTAAAAATTGAGAAATCTAATAAAAAAAAAAAGCAATAGAATAATAACACAAGTATGTTAGCCTTTTGGGTGAAACCTAGAGGGGATGAATCGTCTTTACTAATAATGTCCTCTAAAATTTTTGTAAAAATAATGTAAATAAGAGTTGGAAAGAAATACTATATTAATTTTTGCAAGGTTTAGTAATTGATTACTTTTTTGGTCTTCTCAATAATCTTTTTTGAAGATTCTTAAGAGTTCAACTACAAAAATACCTTTGGGCACACAAATCACCACCATATAGCTTATGAAAAGACTATAGAAAACACTCTTGCATCAACTTTCAAATCAGTTGTTGCACAAGTCCTTCTTGCCAACACACGAATTTTCTCTTTCTCTTGGGTTTTCTTCTTTGGAGTTTAACCATAACTCTTTACATGATGATCCTCACAAGTCTCACTTGGAAGCTCTCACATATTCTCTCAATGTAGTATAATAGAAACAAAATATACTAACTTATTTGCTAGTTTTCAATGTGTATACTTTATGACAAATAATTTTTTTTTTTTATTCAAAAGAGATTGCATAGTACTTAAGTATGCCTTTATTAGTTGCAGACAACCTTCAAGTGATGTTTAACTAGCTATAAAAGATAATGATAACTTGTTAGAGTTGTTGCCATACACATTAAATGTTATGCCTACTTGACAACTTTTGCAATGATTCTTTAGGCCATTACCTTTTGGTATAATAGGTATAACTTCGTGTAGGAGGTTTGAAAATTTGTGATTTTTTTTTGTTGTTTAGTTGACTTTAGAGCTTTCTACTCATCAAATTTGACTATTTTTGAATCATTGTGGTATAATTAAATAAATGTTGGAACATAACTGGTAAAGCTTCATCATAATGTTTTGACTATTTTTGCATTGAGACGGGCTTGGCTTCATTCATTTCAAACTGCTTAAGCAAGTCACTCACATACTTTTATTGATTAATGAAGATTCCATATTTGGTTTGTTGATTAATGAAGATTCTATATTTGGTTTGTTTAACTTGAAGTCCCAAAAATAGTTTAGCCTTCCCATTATACTCATTTAAAATCCATTTTTTATATATTTAGAAAATTCATTGCAAAGGCTATCATTAGTAGAATCGAAAATAATATCATCTACATCGATTTGAACTACTAAAATATCCTTTTTTTGGTTTTGATGAATAGAGTAGTATCAATTTTACCTCTTTGAAAACCTTTTTCTAAAAAAAGTTGAATAGTCTTCATACCAAGCCCTTGGGACTTATTTAAGTTCATATAAAGCCTTTTTAAATTTAAAAACATAATTGAAAGATTTTGCATCATCAAAATTGGGAAGTTGTTCAACATATACTTCTTCATTTATAAAACCATCTAGAAAAGAATTTTTGACATCCATTTGATATAAATTGAAATCCATGTAACAAGCAAATTGACGCATTTGAAAGGGGTGAGTGGGTGCTATTAGTCATTAATAAAACTCTATTATGATGTTTATATCTTGAGATTCCATCAAGAATGGCTAGAGGGAAAATAGATCTACAATGAGAGCAAGTGCTTGTTTCACTTAGTGGAAGGTGAATGATATATGGATCTTACTTGATTAAATATTTAGTTTGGCAACTTTTTTGGTTGAGCAAGTTGTATTAATGTTTTATTCTGGATTTGGCTTTTGTTTGAATCACAACTAGTTGTTCAAGTATTTAAATTTGAGGTTTTTAAGTTTTTCAAACTATGGTGAAACAATATTTGTGTTGGTCCAAGTAACAATCCAGAAAGGCGATGAATTAAGTTTTCTCGATTTTGGCCTTTCACAATTTCCAACACTCAACCTCACGTTATTAATCACAACTTCAAACAATACCCAAGCTATCTTTACTTAAACCAAATAGTCAATCACAATAATAAGCAATAATTAAGTGCAAAACATGCAAATCAAAAAGTAACAAAAAAATACATAATCACATAAAAGATCTCAAAAGTTTAAAAAGTGGAATTTTAAGAGTAATTTACTTTTTTCATCATATTTTTAAATTTTTTAATATTCTCTTAATCTATAATTTAATTTATTTCTTTTATGTTTTTCTAAATATTTAAGGGGTTTTACGAATGTGATATGTAGACAGAAGTCTAGAATAGACAAGGATGATTTTCTGATGCAGTAGAATGGATCATAACTAAATTTTATATTGACTTCCTAGAAAATTATCCACTTGTAGTACTGCTAATGAAATATTGCAAATCCTAAAAACAACAATTTGAGATTACTGTCTCAAGACACGAGAATGGAGATAAGACAACCGTAAAGTTGATCTATATTAAACACCAACCACATTATATTGATCGACAAAAATATTTCATAGGAAAACAAGTTGACGTGTTTGAATGGGACAAGCAGGTTCCATCGGTGGCCAATAAGATTTGTCCAACTAATCACAATTAAAAACCTAAATATGAGATAGAATACTTGAATCGAAACTATGTTCCTCAATATCCTTCGTTGGACTATGATGTGTACAGCTTAAGACTCCATTAAGAACAAATGAAAGGGAGATGGCTCTGTAAGGAGGGCAAATGGTTGTTTTGCTCTATGGAAGGTGAATGATGGATGGATCCTGCTTGATTAAATATTTTGTTAGGCATGTATTAATACTTCATTTTAATTTTTGCTTCTGTTTAAATGATAGCTAATTGTTCGAGTGTTTAAAAGCTGAATTGATTATGTGAGCTCTAATGGCATTTATGGTTTTGATGTCAATGGACCCTTGCTGGGTAGTGTTATTTTTTGGGTTGCTTATTTGCCGAATTTCGTATCCTTTTGCCCCTCATGTGCTTTTCAGTTGTCAACTGAATTGTCAATTTTCCATTTGTTGTTATCAATCCTTCTTAGTTGATAATTATTACCTTCTATTCTTGTTTGAACACTTTGTGTGTTTTTTTTTTCATCACTTCAAATTTTTAATATCTAGATTGAATTGGTTGAGAAGATCTTTGTTTCCTATTTACATACATCTCTATAATTTCTTGCTTTTTGTTGAGCTTCTTATTATTTGATCTTAACCATATTATTGAAAAATGTTTTATCTAAATTTCATTGAATCTTCAAAGTCATATTGTTGGGACGAATTTCAATGAGATTAAATTTTGTTGATAAGTGGGTACACCATTGTTGATCAATTCAAAATGAAAGTTGTTAGTTCTTTTAGAAAAATGGCTTTTTCATATCTGGAACCTTCAAATCATTCAATTCATTGTCCAAGAAGTTCATATATGAAAATTCCACAAAACAATTACGAAAATAAGCAACGTAAGATAAACCAATTTGATATATTACTCTTCAATTATATGTTTTCCTATATAAACCCTCAAGTAAAGATTCTTGCATGTCTTTTTGGTACTTATCAAACAGTCTTATGGGTCACTTGTTTACAATTATTTTGTGAAGTATTTCAACTTGTTGATTTAAGGAATTAGTTTGTATGTTGAGGATAAATTGATCAAAAACATTGAACAAATTTTAAAAAAAGTTAAAATAAAGCTTTTACTCTAAAGAAATATGAATTAAGTAGAATAATCAGTTAACTTCTAACAAAAATTTTAAAAATAAATATTAAACAAAATTATTTAATAAAAAAATTAGTCAGTACAAAAATTTTTATCTCAAAACATTAGTTAAAGAAAAAAAGTAAAAATAGAATTTTTAAAAAGTAAAAATAGAGTTATCATCATTTAGATTTTTCATTTCAAATATTCTCGAAAGAAAAATAGTTGTTAGTTCAAAATATTTGAAATGATCAAAATATATATCGCATGCAAAAAATAACTACTTTTGTTTTATTCATTAAAAAATTACCTCGCTGATAAGACGGTCATCGGATTCTTGGGCCGAGGTCAGGAGTCACCCGTTGACATGCTCATTCAACATTTCTCATAGGGAGGACTTACCACCAAAACACTACTAAGCTTAAAACGAACCTCTCCGAACTCAGTTATGGTGTTAACAAGTCTAGAACTCATACGCTGCGCTTATTCTTTCTTTGTCGAATTAGACACCCAACTGTAGTGGTTAGGGAAGAACGCGAGCATGAAGACTCAAACTCAGATTAATGTTGGAGGAGACACGCTAGAATACCATTAGACTGTCACATTCTGTGGTAAAAATCAAGGTTGTCAGAACCGAACCGGTCATTGAACCGGAAAGCTGAGAGATTCAAGGTTCAACCGGTTCGACCGATAAAACTGCGGTTAAACCGGTAAAACCGGTATTTAATATTAAATATATAAAAATTAAATTTTTATATAGCTTATATAATTATATAAAATGTTATATTATATAAGAATGATAATAAATATTTAAAATAAAGTGTATTTTAAGAATTAAATTAATATTTACATACATTAAAGATACTATAATTAGTATATTTAACAAAATATAATTTATAAAAATTAATTAAAAAATAATATTTATAAATAGTGATTAAATATTAATTTTTAAATTTTAAAGATTAAATTGAAAATTTTAATCAATTGAGGACTAAATTAAAATTTTTAGTTAAAATTAGAGTCTTAATTATAATTTAGATAAAATTTTGGGCTAAATTATAATTTAAAATTTTTTAGTTTAAATTGAACCGATTCAACCGGTCCCGTTTTTTGCCGATTTTCCCGGTTTTTTACCGATTTTTTCGATTTTTGACCGGTTTTTTCCTGTCCAGTCCAAATTCCATTTTTATGCTTGAACCGGACCGGACTTAGGACCGGTTCCTATTTTTTTCCGTTGAACCGGCCGGTCCGGTCTTGTTCTTACTTCATTGGTAAAAATAACTACTTTATATATGTACATTTTCTTATAATCATAATAAATAGTTAACTGGCAAAAAAATATATTATTTAACTATTTTATTTTTTAAAAAAAAGTAGATAATTTAATGTATAGTATAATGGTGATGTACCAAATAAGCATTGTTTGATTAACAAATACCTTTATTTTGTTATTTGTATCACTTATATAGTTATTTATATATTTATTATATTTTATTTTTATATACTATTTATTCTACTTGGTATTTTATCACTTCATATATCTTTATATATTATATATAGGATATGTATTTGGTTTATTGCATGGATTTAGTATATTTGACTATTTACAACATTTTTCTTTAAACTTTACTTATTTTATTTATGTTTATGTTAATTGATAATTAATCACTACTGTTTGTATTACAGGTCTGGTTTTTGGACAAAGGATTTTTTTTTACGGTTTGAATAACAATGATGTTAAATTTAATATTTCAAAAAAAGAAAAAAAATTCATATTTATATATAAAATATAATTACATAAGCAAAGAGAAAGATTACATATTTACATAGCAGTTTTTAATACTTAAATTTTCAAAAATTCAATTTTGAGATTTTTAAATTTTTTTAATTTAATGAAGTCAAAAAAATTGTAGTTTTCCTACTATACATTTCTAACAGAAGTAGGATTTTAACGATAATAGTTTTTCTTAATATTCTAATAAAATTAGAATTATAATTTTAACAAATTTTAAAATAATTTCAATAAATTTTAGAATTATAAGTTCTATAGACTTTGTTATATATAGATTGTTAAAATTTCCCAATCCCCACAACCCGAAGGCCCCCAACCCAATTTGTGTCCTCATCATCTGTTATGCTTCTCTTTCAAGGCAGTCTAAATCTTTGGTCTTAAATCCCAGCCGTTGTCGTCGACCTGTATTACCACGTCTCTCTTTCTTCTCTCTCGGTTTTTGTTTAATTTCTTTCCGAAAAGAAGATCAAGAACCGTACTATAATCTAATGTCTGCTCTTTTGTTCCAATTTGGGACAATTTTCTTTCCACTTTCCACCTCTTTCTTCTTTTTATTGATATTTCTTTATTTTTCTTGATTTTCTTGGCATGAATGAATGATTTTTTGTATCACTCAACTAATGGCTAAAGCAAGAAATAATTAAAATAAACTGTGTATAATTTATAAAGCATTGTACTTATTACTCAAAATAATAATTTAGTAGTATTCAGATGTGTGCACTTTTTCTTAGGACTTTTGACATCGACAAATAAATGCGATGATAAACAATTATGGGTGTTAAAAAAGGTCGAAAATTTCAGTTCACCGAAAAAAATGAACTGAATTTTCAGTCAACCGAATTAATTTTTTAATCAATTAACCGAATCGACTAAAAACTGTAATTTTCAGTTCAGTTTCAGTTTTAATATTAAAAAATTGTAATTAATTGAACTGAATCGATATATATATATAAATATATAAAGAAAGAGAGAGAGAGAGAGACACACGTGCGTGCACACACACATATATATAATTTTTTTAATAATAAAAAAATGTTACTAATACAATAATTATTAATAAATAAAAAAATATTTATAAAATATTATTACATCGTAAATAATTATTTATTTATTTTTATATATAATGATATTATACTAGTTTTAAAAAAATATATCTCAAAAATATTTGTTTACATTTAGATTATAATTAAAATTTGTTAATTGTTAAATTCAGTTAACCGAACAGTTAACCGAAACCGAACCTAAATTTTTAGTTAAGCGAATTTCAGTTAATCGAAATTTCAGTTTAGAAACAGTTTTTAATTTTACATAACCGAAAATTTTAGTTTATGAACAATTATGATGGTTCAGTTTAGTTAACCGAATCATGAAGACCCCTTACCAACAATATCTTGAGGGCAAAAAAAAAGTATACTTTCTTCCAAATTCATTTTATATATTATAATATTATTTATATCATTTTATTAATTATATTCAACTTCACTATTGTTTCACTATTGTTTCAGAAAGTGTTTTTCCTAGGAAGTGAATTTTATTCTGTTTTTCAAAAAAAAAAACATTTTCTAAATTCATATATATCTATTTTTTTTTTTACGAGTATATTATTTAACATCAATTTTATCATAATTTAATTGCTTCGTTAATTATGTTAATAGAAAAATATAAAGTTTACTCCTAAAAACTAGTGTTTCGTGCAACTTTTCGTTTTTTGGTAGAAAGCAGGAGGAGAGATCCGTTCAAGGTTAAAGAGCGCCTAACCACCAATTTTGCCCATTCAACAGCCGCCGGCAGCAGTTCAACAGTCTCCACCGCGCTCCTCCTAACGACCGCCAGCAGCAGCTAAGCTTCTCCACTGTCTTCACCCAAAACGTTTAGTTATAAAAAAAAAAAAAACAAAGGGAATTGGCGGGGCTGCAAGAAGTAAGCAAGCGTCCATGGTCCGAGTTTTACTTTCTTCCCCATTCTCAGACAATCAAATTGCACTTCCTGGGGAGCTTTAATAGTTAGATTGGTCGATTCATTGTGTGCTTGTTTTGGCAGTTGTTTGGTGGGCTTCCAATCTAATCTAACATTTGTTGATTCTTGGAGTGCAATCGAAGATAGAGAGAGAGAGAGAGAGAGAGAGAGAGAGAGAGGGGTTGTAGGTTTGGGGGTTTTAGTAGGGGTTTTAAGCGGAAAGAAAGGGAAGGGAAGGGAAGGGAAGGGAGAGGATGCTGTACATAATAGGACTGGGACTGGGCAACGAGAAAGACATCACTTTGAGAGGTCTGGAAGCCGTGAAGAAGTGCCACAAGGTCTACATGGAGGCCTACACCTCTCTCCTCTCCTTTGGCCCCTCCCCTCATGATGGACTTTCCATTCTGGTTGGTATCACCCCTTTGCCTCTGCCCTCTCTCTCTCTCAATTTCCTAAACTTCTTCTGCTTGTAATGTTGTAAAGATATGCAATAGCAAATTTCCTAATTCTTCTATCTTTTTCAATTACAAAATACCCAGATAATTGTTTTTTTTTTTTTTAATTTCGTATCTTCTTTGTATTGCAAATTAAAATTTTCTTTCTTGTTCCTTTCTCTCAAATGGGTTTGTCAGATGGAGGGCGGCTGCTTTAGTTTTTTGTTTTTTTTTCCCTGTGTTTTTGATTGATTGATCGTATATTGGGTCGTTCAATAAGGATGGGTTTTGATTTCTAGATAGTGAACACATGGGGTTCTAAAATGGAAATGGTAAAGATTTTTACTTTTGCTACTATGAGTATCATTTTGCAGGAGAACTTGTATGGGAAACCCATTACCATTGCGGACAGAGAGATGGTTGAAGAGAAGGTAGACCATATTTTGTTAGAAGCTCGCCAGTCTGATGTCGCTTTCCTTGTCGTCGGAGACCCCTTTGGGTGGGTGCCAATTATTTACATTTCTTTTTGCCTTTATTATTTAAAGCAAGCATATAAATTGGTATTCTTTATGCCTTATGTTTTCATGTACAATGCTATAGATATATGCATAGAAAAGGATTGTGGTAAAAAAAATCAAGATTTTATGCTAGATAAGACTATAGTTGCATTGCTTTCAAGTCTTCCAATCATTAATCTTTTACTTGAAGCTTACAGTCTGCCAGTAATATGTGAACCTAAGAAGAATAATTAATGTCTTTGTTTCTCCTTCCATGTGTGCACTATAATCACATTGGTGATATTTTGTTTTTAGTATCTCTACTTTACTTGGTTACTTTTTTTCCAAATACAGAGCCACAACCCACTCAGATCTTGTTGTCCGAGCAAAACAACTGGGGCTAGATGTCAAAGTGGTACACAATGCATCTGTTATGAATGCAGTTGGGATCTGTGGGTTACAGTTGTACCGTTATGGAGAGACTGTTTCAATTCCCTTTTTTACAGATGATTGGAGACCTGATAGCTTTTATGACAAAGTCAGTAGAAACCGTGATGTTGGGTTGCACACACTTTGTTTACTGGGTGAGTTACTGAATTTTTAATTTCTAGGTTGGAAATAATTGATTTTTCATTTTCAAACTTAATGTAACTTCACAGTATCTCATACAAGGTTTATGCATCGGGACAAGTACACTTCTAGTTATATGAAGAATTAAACCAATGTTTTCTTCTTCTGCTTCTTTTTTTTTTTTTTTTCAATTTTATAACTTTGAAGCTATAATAGTTGTGAGGCGTCCCAGTGCAAGAAGCTCCTACATTGTGGGGTCTAGGAAAGGGTTAATCTATTACCTTCTTTTCACAAAGCGCGTGTTTTGACCACTCGAATCTGTGACCTTTTAAGTCACAAGTACCTTACTATTACACCACGGTCCGCCCATCATTTGAGTTTTGAACCTATAATGTATAACATATTTGCCTTTATATTATTTGAACCTTGTTTCATAGTGCACTCATGCCTTTCAGATTTACCATGTTCAAGGGTATATCTTTGTTATTGGCTAAACACCAATAGGTAGCATGTTTAAAATGTTAAAAGACTTATCTTAGCTGTTTAATTGAGTGCTGACTTTTAGTGTTGTGGTCATCTTCTATCATTTAGGCAAAAGCCTGGACTTCAATTGATCTCTGAGATTTTTTTTTTTCCCCCTTGGATCATTGATAAATGGCATCTTGTATCTCTGTATGCAGAGATAACTTGCTTTTAACTTTTGTGGAAATAAGAAGAAAAGTTGTTGAATTTTTGTTAGTTTTCAATTGAGCTAAAAGGCGAAGCTTGGTTTAACAGTAAAGGTACTCCATTATGACATGGAAGTCACATGATCAAGGCTGCATACATTTAATCTTACCCAAATTCCACAGTGAGGGAGCCTTGTGCACTAAGATGCCTTTTTTTTAAAATTTAATTTGAGCTTGCTATTATTTTATATGCATGCATTGTTAAAGAAATATTTCTTTTGTGTTGTACTACAGATATTCGAGTGAAGGAACCTTCATGGGAGTCCTTGTGCAGGTCTGTGTTCAAAAGAAACTAAATACTACTCTGTGTTTTTATTTGGTGAAGTTTTCCTATGGTGTTGCTGGTTGATATGATTCAATAAATCCTGCTTCTCCCAGACTATTTATTTTTGTTCGCTTATATCTTCAATTTTCAGAGGAAGGAAGATTTATGAACCTCCCAGATACATGACAATAAACACTGCAATTGAGCAGCTCTTGGAGGTTGAGCAAATTCGTGGTCAATCTGGTGAGATGAGTGCCTTATTATATTTCTGTTTTCATTTTCTGATTAACCGATGGTAAATGAAGGGATATCATAACTAGTAAGGTCTCTGTCTCATCTTCTTGATTGGTGTTCACTATCAGTTAGTTATAGTGGGATGATTAAACTTACTGTGTTTGATAGACTGGCCTTATTTACCGTTTTAGCCTTGTGGAATATGAATATGAGTATCTACTTAAGAATTTTGTTCTCATATGAGATTATTAATTTGTGATACGAGATTATTTGCCATTGAAGTTTTGTGAACTGCAAAGTCCCATTCAGTTGAAAGGCAAATTCTATTGGAAAACTGTCAAGCCAGTGACACTATAGAATAATGAGTATTAGAATGTGAAGAAAAATCTCCAAAAAATGAGCGTAAGATCTATTGCAGAATTGAGAGAGTTGCATCTATATTGGTTTGTGCGTGTCCGACATAGACCTAAGAATGCTTCAATCAAGATGGGTAAATTTAGGATTAAAGTTTTCTTCTTGTTTTTGCTGAATACAAGGGGCTTTAATGGTTGTCACCATACAATGGATTTCAGAAGTTCAAAATATGCTTAGTGGACTGGCTTATATGGCTGTATTATCATTTCCAACAGACTTGTTCATTGATCTATGGCAAGCATAAAATGCAAGCATGGTCACTGCCTATTAATCCTGGGAACATTTCCTTGTGATGTTGATTTCTTTGATATGATACATGTATACGTCCAAATATTCTGAAAATTTGTTCTCAAAGTTTTTAGAAACTTATGAATAACAATCTGTACCTTTTGAATTAATTCTAGTACTCTTGTAATTCACTGCAGCGTACAGTGAAGACACTGATTGTGTTGGATTTGCTCGACTGGGAAGTGAGGATCAGATGATTGTTGCAGGGACAATGAGGCAACTGCTGGAGGTCGACTTCGGAGCTCCCCTGCATTGCCTTGTAATAATAGGCAATACCCATCCTCTTGAAGAAGAAATGCTCGATTTTTACAGACTTAAAAAGGGTGACCCTAAACCAGAACAATGATATGATTGCATGAATTTTCTTTAAAGGATGACGAGACAGGAAATGATGGTTTGGAAGTATGTCTGCCTGAAATGGCAAGTGAAATTTTTGACTCTGTAGTAGCCGAGTGAAATTGTTGTGCAAGGCCTTTTTTTATGTCTGATGTCTAAAATATGTATCAGCTTTATGTTTATGACTTGATGTGTCAATTGATCTTTTCCATTCAAACAATTGAGAAATGTAACAATTGAGAAATGTCTTGGAACTGCATTTTCTTTTCACCAGCAGGATTATACTACCAAAATGTGTCATTTCGTGTGCACGTACAAGGCACGGGGAATTTAAATTCCCCCTTTTTTTTTTTTTGTAAAAAAATATCTATGAGAGTGTCTAAGCCTGCAAGGGAAGGGAGGTGACGCGGTAGGATTCTAAACCCCGCTTTGCCTTGGCTTTTGGCCAGCTGTGCTAGACGGTTGGTTGTGGTTTTCTTTTATTGTTGTTTTCATTCCCCTTTTTGAAGGTGTAAAACTTGTAAGGAGGTGGGGATTAGGACACTTAATCTTTCCCCGAAATCTCTTTTAAGAGTTACTGGTAGATCTTGTCATTCTCATCTTTGTGTCATTGGAGAATAACAACAAAGTCTTAGTTTTCAAATTTAACTTGTGACATCAAAGAAAGGATGGGCCAAAAAAAAGTTAAAATTCTGCAGTTTTTTCACAAGTCCTAATTTGAGTTAGCAGGTTAACTGCTTTATCATTGAGAAATTGTTTGTTCTCTAGCAAACATTTTCCACAATCCCGCATAAGAAATCACTTGTCATCGAACTACGGGAGACTGCTTCCAACAATTTTTTGCAGGGAGAGAAGCGAAGTGCAGTCCAATGGAAGAGATCGGCCAGCAATTCTACACAAAAAGTGCTTTAGCAGCACAATAACACATTTCATTACCCATTAGCTACAGATAAGGGTCCTACAGAGTGTAACATTATCAGGCTTTGAATCGCACAAAGATCTCATGGATAAAAGTCATCCTGTGAGCATCAGCTTATCTTCCTGAATAAAGGAAGCAACCAGATTTCAGTATATTTACTCCAAATTAGTCCTTCTGTTAGTCAAACCGTTAAAAATTATTGTTGGCTAACGAAAATTTTTTTAAAAATATAAAATACACTATTTTAATTCACCAGCTAATAGAAATATGTTGTGTAATCTTAAAAAAATAAAAAATAAATAAAAAAAACTCAAAATCTCAACTTACATATTACTATTTGAGAGTAAAATACAAGCATTTAATAACCAAAAAAAAAAATTAAATAATATATTTTACCTTTTTAAAAAATTTCCGTTAATCAACAGTAATTTTCAACGGTTTGACTAACGAAAGAACTGATTTGGAGCAAAATCAAAAGGTTTAGGACTGAAATGAAATTTCAAAAAGATTTAGAACTTAAATAAGAAAAAAACCTAAAGGTTTAAGACTAAATAAATGCATATCCCGTCTAAAAAGTGTCCAAAAAGTGTCCTGTTGGTAGACCCTCGCGTTCAAATAGCCTGCAAAAGACCTGATGGCAAAACATTCACAAACGCATACACCTGATTATGATTGGCACATTATTATTGTGGCTATGAAAACCAAATGCATTGAACATAAGGCAAATTTTTAACAATCCTTAAGAGTGAAACATAACTTTGGCACTGATGTTGATGTTTACACTTGCTCCCCAAAGGGGAAGGCCGAGGAGGGGGAGTAACATCACTTAGACCAACAAAGAAAAGGCAGATCTACCACACTTCCCATACAACCAAGTAAACCTTACTTCATTGCCTTTCAGAGATAGAAATGTCTCGCGCAAGTTGGGTTCCTCAAAGAGATCCAAAGCTGCAAAATAGAGTTGCTGATCAATCCCGTCTATCTCATCCAGTGCTTTAATGCAATTAGTTATGGCAAACTTTGCATCGTCTTTGGGCAGAACTTTCTTCCATTTTGAAGCAGCTAGCATCTCTTGCAATGCTTCTGCCATAGCTGCATATATTTCGCAATCCCTTCTTCCATGTCCTGAAGATGTGTGTGCCTCAGGAGGCAGTTTCCTTTTTCTCTCAGCTTTATTCTTAGCTCCTTTTTCCAATGGGAAAACCTTCTCTTGTGCTTGTTTTGATGAAGATGGGTTTTCAGAAATAGGGGTTCCTCCTGAATATGCAGTAAAATCAGTAGCATCATTTCCAACAGGTTTTTCAAGGCCTTCAAAGTGACTAGACTGGGCATACTTTCCATCAGCAGATGTATCCATGAAAATTGTACATAGCTGCCCATATATTGGGCAATCCTTGACTTTGATCGTCTCAGGCCTTGATTGGCCCTGCAGATAAAAACAATAATGATGCATAAAAAAAAAGGATAAAGCACAAGGTATGTCAAAGATAAAGCACGAGGCAGTATTTGTTTAGGAAGCAACTCACTCCAAAGTCATCCCACAAATTGAAGCCCATGGAACAGGGATCATCAAGAGGAAAGTCAGTTTGAACAGAAGCTGACTTGAAATTGTAGAATCGAGTTCGCAGTACATCAAGGTGCTTTCTCAATTGATTGTTATTGAAATTCAGCCCAGTCTGCCTATTGAATTCATCGCGTATGTGATTCCAAGTCTTCTTGTCAAAGACATCGTTCGGTCTATTCCCTAATTGAATTTCACTCACAATCAAGTCTGCAAATATCTTATCGAAGGATGCCGTCCACCTTGTTCTCGAGCGCTCTTGCTTAGGCTGATTACAAATCTGGTTTTCCATCTACTAAGTACAGAAAATAGGTACCATTTAAATCAGCAATATGATCATCAATGAGCAAGACAAGGTCAAAAATTTCCTGCTCAGCTAAACAAACAACTTCCATGCAAACATTCCAGCTTAGAGTAAACAACAATTGAAGATTAATTAATTAAACAACTTTTCATCAAATAAAAGAAGAGTGAGTCAATGAACCAAAGCAAGTGCATCATTCTCTAATGCAAAAAAAAAAAAAAAAAATAGAGCAACTTAAACGGGTAACATATCGAGCATCTATTGCACACCGAACCACCATCACTAAGGTCTGAAGATGAAACAAATAACATTCCGAAATATCATTCTTCGGTACTTACAAGCAACTTATTCTTACCCACCAATTCTAAGCCTAGGATGAAATGAACACCAGAACAACACCAAAGTTTTGTTGAAGTCGTCAATCAACTTGGAGGGGAAGACAATCAAAAAATTATATGACATCTAAACAGTCTTCTCTGATATTATTCTCAGTGTTGAATAAAGCACAAGAAACACTAGTCGGGTACAATTCTTCATTAGTGGTATATAACTAGAAAAAGTGGCTTTCTTGATTAGTCTCAATGGTTAACCTTTATAAGAATAACTTTTGTCCTAAATCATTCCTGCTGTATTGCACATAAGCCATTGCCAAAAATACGTGCCTGTTCAAAAACAAAATCAATGCACAATCAAGTTCATCTTCTTTTGCTAGGGATTGAAATTGGGTTGACAAAACCAAAGCACAAAATGTAATAAAACAAACTAATTAATCGAAAACATAATCTCATTGAAAAAAAAAAAAACCCCAAAATTTCAATAAAAATGTAGGATAAGACAACCCTAAAAATTAATCCCAACATCAGATCAACGTATTTGTTAAAATGTTTAAAATTGAATAAACCCACAATTAACCCTAGCAAAAGCCCAAATCAGAGATTAATTTGGTATAAAGCCCATCAAAAATCTAACCCAAAAAAAAAAAAAGAAAAAGAATGCGAAAGCTATAAAAATGACCCATATAATAAAAAGCCATCAAAATTCCGAGATTACCTGTGATTTTTTTATTCACCGCTGGAGAGTGAAGTCTGACAACTGAGAGATCAGAGACATGAGATTAGAACCGAGATTCTAAAAAAATCGGGGATTTGGTGATTTTGAAATCATTTAAGCCTCTGATTTAGGGTTCAGTTCCATCGACCTGCCTTCGTTTTGTTCCCGTTTTGGAGACAAAAATGGGGTTTAAGGCATAGCTTCAGTTTTTTGAAGCTACGCCGTTTATTTGTTAGATGACGAGAGAGATGATACAGGGGCGTGACTTTTTCCTTTCTTTTAATTTTTCTTTTTTTCACTTTCTTAACCTCCATTTTTATTGACATATATTATTCGAGTTATAAGTTTCGGATATAAAAAGGCGTGGATTTATTTTCTTTTTGACCGAAGAAAAAAGATTTTATTAGACATATCAATCACCGATCATTAAATTGGGTCGGAGTAATTCTCGTTTATTTTGAATCTCATTTAATAATTTTAAAAGAGTCGACCTATCTCTAATTATTAATGAGACTGAACGTGATTCTGCTACTAAAATTTTAGTAAGTGACTCTAAACCTAATACTGCAAATCACCGTTTATATCTAAAAGGGTCTCTAGTATGGTTCAGTCAGGAAATAATATAATAATGAAGAGTTAAACTCAAAATTTATTACGTAAAAATACGTCAATTTATTACTGAATCACTAATTCAAGTAATCGTGAGTTTATTGTTTGGTTAATAATAATGTAACCACTAAATAATGTGGTCAAACTAGTTCTGAGTTGTGGATATGACGTGAAATTTTGAGTTTGAAATACATCAAGATTTTTTGATAGAGTAAAATTTATGATTCATCTTGATATGAGAAATGTTATAATTATTTAATTGACTTCAATAATTTTTTAATTTCAATTATTAAATACTTCTATCTATTTCTTTTACAGTGACAAACAAAAAGACATCGTTTTGGTTATTAGTTATAATTTTTTTTTCAAATACTAAATTTAACATCATTGCTAATTGAACTGAAAAAAAAAAAAAAAGAAAGAAAATCCTTCGTCAAGAAACCACAGTCGTAAGCCTGTAATGCAAACAATAGTGATTAAATATCAACTAACATAAATATAAATAAAATTGTAAAATTTAGAGAAAAATGTTCTGTAAACTATATAAACATACAAATATACTAAATGTAATCAATTGACCAAACATATAGATAAGTATCTATTATAGATAAAGAAATAAGAAATGATAAATTACCAAGTAGAATAAATAGTTGAACAAAATAGTATATAAAAATGAAATATAATACACGGGTAGATAAATGTATGAATAACTATATAAGTGATACAAATAACAAAATAAAGGTATCAATTGATCAAACAATGCTTATTCGATACATCACAGTTTAATGATAAAATATTAACTAAATTATCTAATTTTTTTTGTAAAGCAAAATATAGTTAAATAATATATTTCTGGCTAAGTAACTATTCATTATGATTATAAGAAAATGTACATATATAAAGCGGTTAATTTTTAGCATGCAGTATATTTTTGGTCAATTACATATCACAACATTTCATTGCAAAAAATTATTTCTTTAAATTTTTTTATTTTTATTATTAAACTTATATTTAAAAAAACCCCAATAAAAATTATATCTATATAATTCATATTTTATTTTAGATACCATCTATTTTTCTTTACTTTATTTTCGATTTTATTGTTTAGTGAGCACCTGTAATTTTATTGTTTTCTTCTTCGGCGCACGATAGATTAGAACATCAGAGATTGTATTAAGATGCTCGTGGCATAGGATACTGATGTTTGAGAAAGAACTGCAATTAAGTTTTGGATTCCACTATATGGACATATATAAAAAAATTATTACATTATGATCATATTATAATAATTAGTATATTTTATATAATTATAATGATAAAATATAATTTTAAAAAAATAGTTATATTTTTTTTGTTATAAATTACAGTTGCACAAAATATATTACTTATCACAATATGACCGGTTCGTGTGATAAATCTATTTTTAAAGTTTTTATTTTAGCGCAACCCGTTGGTTTCTTCTTGCTTCAATTTCTTTTGCTGTTACAATCCTTCTTCAATTCTAATTATATAGTTTAGAATTTGACGAGTTTTTTTCACAATGTAAAACATCATTAAAAGCCGTGGGTGTTGGCTCTGCTGCATTGGTTTTTACTTTTTTAGCATGGTTGGACTTGTGATTTTAGAAATATTTGTGCTGAAAAACTGTCCAGGATTCATGTAGATTTTAGACTCTCTATGTTTTTTTTTTTTTTTGTTCTAATTAGACTCTCTTTTTTTTAATGCCCTTTTCATCTTCTCTGACTGTATATTTTTTTGTCTTGCAAAGTAGTGTGCTAGGATGTGCCTTTGCACCTTTGCCCACCGGTTCAATTGAAATGTTAATTACTTCAATACTAGCAGAAGAGGAATGGGTTTTGAGCATTAGTTCCATTGAGTTTAGTGAATATCTTTAGGTGGCAAACATGGCATGGGCTCCTCAGAAGCAATGATTAAAGGGAGTGATCAACAACACTTGGGTGATGCAGCCAAGCTAAACATCGATTGCACAAGGAGTTGCGAGAGCAGTTGTAGATAAAGGTTCTGTATTGAGGATTTTGCCTTATGGGGCTTCATCCTTGCAGTCGGCGCATGAATTGTTAAGATCAAGGACTTTAAGGCTAGAGTCGAGGTATGGCTTAGTTTTTAACCTTTTTAACTGCTTGCGTCCTAATTGATTTGTCATGAAGCATCTCTACACAAATTTGAGGCGAAAATACATGCTTAATTGTGTGTTTCTACATGTATACCTAATTTATACGAATTGTGAGCCATCTTGAATGGCCCTATCGCTTGTGAGCAAAAGCAGTCTCACTTACTGATTGTCTCCCCTCAATATTCTTTTTGTTTTTTTGTGAAAAAGTGGAAAGGCAGAAATAATGCCTTATAATCTCTTTAGAGAGTGTTGTTTATATTTTTAAAGTAATTTTTAAATTATTTAAATGATTATAATATATAGTTCAATTTTATAAAAAAGATAAGTATATTTAATCTCACTGCACACCTCAACGCACTTAAACTTAAAATTTTACGATTAAGACATTCAGCACATTACCGTTTCACCATTTTCTTTTCTTTATCTCGTAAGTTGTTTCGCTAAAATACCTACGGTGAAGGTGAGATTTGTGGACTGTTGTCTTTTCTGCCACTTTAAGATTTAGGACGAATGCCTAGCTGTGACTAATGGACAATAAAATCAAGAGAATGTTCAGGCACATTATCACCCGCGGGATTTTTAAAGTTCTGTGACCTGTCATTTTTTCCTGTCTGTTCTCCCGTATTGTTGACTTGTCCTCTGGCTTCGTACAGGTGCGGGCAGGGCAGCACAAGCCGAAGATGGAGTACATGATGGTCTGGTTTCATATGAGAAGAAACCATTTTGAGCTTAAACCTTCCAGCAATAGATAGTGAAAATGATGGTTTGTGTTGGCAAATTGCAGTTGCAGCAAGGCCAACATTTGAGTGGATCACTGTGCACGGAACTCACCAATTTGCTTCATCCCTCCCATTAAGGTCATGGGTCAATTTTCCCCAATTTACTTATTCGTTTATGTTTATTAAAGACTGAAGGAAAAGTAAAATAAAAGAAGGACGCAAGCTCACAAAATGCAGTTTTGAGAACACTGCTGGAATTACTAGAATGCACGTTGGGGTTGGCTTTGAAGTTTTAGAACTCCTGCTGGAAAATGAGGATCATACAATGCAGGAGAATGCCAGGATCCTAATTCCATTGCTATGATAGAAAAGGAAAGCACTCACTCTCTTTTCTCTCATTTGCACTCATATGTGACTTTGCCAATATTAATTTTCTCATGAGTGTTGTTAACCACTTAACACTAGACCAAACCTCAGCAGTCAGCACACTGTGATATATACACAATAAAATGAAATTTTACTTTGTGCAGTAAAATGACAGTCCACAGCTGAAAATTTCAAACAAAATGTATTCTTTACATAGGCTGGTCATAATACGATTCAAATTTTTCATTCTTACATGGCTGGTGAAAGTTAAACTGTTAAAAGGCACGTTGTGGAAGATATTAGGCCCGTTGGTATTATAAAAGATTTGAGAAATAATTTCACAAGACTTTAAGCAATTAGATACACTTACCCACGGTTAATTAAGCTAGTTAGTACAGCAATCCAAAACTAGTAATTAAGTATCAAAAATGATAATTTCTTATGTAAATAAATGATAGGTTGGCCAAAATTTCTACCCAACTCTGATTGGCAATTCTTGCAACAGTAATTAATACTTTTCAAGGAAGGAAAGATTGAGACCTTTTTCTTTAGTACATTGTTCGTGGATCATAAAAGAGGAGGCTACCTTTTCTACGCTCATAAATTCATTTTATTTAGTAAGTTTCGATATGGGAAATTCAAATTGACAATTTGAATTTTAAGACTTGATGATATAACTTAGAATTTGAAAAAAAAATAATAATAAGAGAAGAAGAAGAAGAGCAGCTGTGTTACATAAATGTCAACCATATATTATATAAGGTTTGTTTTTTCAAAAAAATATTTCTATGTATAAGTTCACAATTATTTTAGACGACAGTTTTTGGTAGCATATAATTCTCGATGTTTTAAAGGGTTTCGTTTTTTTTTTTAAGCTGTTATAGTCATATTAGAACTTACTTAACGATAACCATGCTAAATTAATTGATTGAATTTAAAACTGTTTGTATAGCTGAAAATTTCGTACAAAAGAACTCCAATTGAAGGATTTTTAATTGGGGAAGAAAATATGAGAAGAATACTTCGAGAACTTCAATGGATTTAGATATTATCACCAAGTCATCGAAGAATACCGTCAATGGATTTAGATATTATCACCAAATCATCCCCTGCGATTCTTTTTTAAGTTCTCAAACTGATTTTCTTTTTTTTTTTTTCATAAAAATGGTCTACCATTATGAAATAGAAGACTAATGAGAAGGAGAATTAGAAAACGAATTTCGAATTCTCAGTTGAAAGTCTTAATTACTAATCATTCCACTTAATGTTGGTCCTTGATTAACATGATCGTTCAACCTAACGCGGGTCCCCAATTATCTCAAGTTACTCTCACATAAATGGGCCAGAAACATTTTCTTTTTGGTTTTCATGTGTATATAATCTCTCCTGTCACTGTCTCTTGTAAACAAGAACAATGTGCCTCTTGTAAGCACAAACAATGTACAATAGAACAACAGCCTGGAGTCACCTACAAGCGATCCAAATACAAAGATATCTCATGCAATATTTCAAGAAGGACGCAAAATTTTTTGTTTGTTGAAATATTTGGTAAGACTTATTGGTTAAGATTAAAATGGCATTAAAGTGGTATATAACTTTTGAATAATTGAATTTAAAATAAAAAAATAGATAAATTATGAGATATTATCTGATAGATTGCATAAGTATTTTAATTATTTTATGATGTATTAGACGAAATATAAGACTAATAATTCAAAATATATTATTTCTAACAATAATATACAACATATCAACAAAATTATATGAAATAATATATAAATAATAATAATAATAATAAAAAAATAAAAAAATTTATTCATTAATTAAAAAGTCACAAAAGCTAACTAACTAATAGTTAAAAAATATTTTTCTATTAAAAACGGATTCCAAATGGCATACAAAACAAGACAAGACATTCTTGATGAAATGTTGTCAAACTCAGACCAAGCTGGTCAGGTCAGTGATCGATTTGAAATTTGGTCTGGGTTATAGTTAAAAATCGGTAGAAGATTAAATCGGTCAAAAATTGGTCAATAGATCGGTTCAATCGATCAGATTGGTGAAACAGTCCTAAGTTGACCGAGTTGTCAAACTCTCTAAAATTTAAAAAAATCCCACATCAACGTGTGAGATTTGGGTCTTGCCATTTGGGTCTTGCCATTGACTTCCAACATAAAAGGTAAGTCTCACACTACTGAACTAACTTATAACTTGTTATAATTTCTTTTTAGTTATTATTTTCTTAAACTCCTCACATAATACACGCACTATCATATTTGCCTTACATTATACTTTATGAAACTAATAAATTAGCGTTTACTATTTTCTCTAAAAAAAAAAAACAATTACAATTTTTGTCTTTCTTTTTTTTTTTTTGTTAAGAAAATTATTAATTTTGTTAATTTTTTAATCTTCCCTTATAATAAATTGTAAATCATATATTCTAAATTTACAAATATAAATATTCTAATACATACATATATATATTATAATATCACATTTTATATATTAATTTTTCATATATAATGTAAATAGATATTTTTTAT
The DNA here is from genome assembly GCA_037832335.1 of Carallia pectinifolia. Taxonomy (NCBI): domain Eukaryota; kingdom Viridiplantae; phylum Streptophyta; class Magnoliopsida; order Malpighiales; family Rhizophoraceae; genus Carallia; species Carallia pectinifolia. Next base: position 15,029,698 of record CM075453.1, read on the forward strand.
AGTTATTTAATATTAAATACCGGTTAAAGTTTGAATTACTGAACTTTTCGATTTAATAATCGGTTCGATTTTTAAAACCTTAACTTGATAGCATTCAACTTTCGAAAAAGTTTCGGACCGAGACTCATACTTTATATAATTTTGTCATATGCAGTAACAAAATATAATTAATTACTAATTTAGTATAACCACATTATTACTTTGTGTAAGAACAAAATAAAATGATAATATTTAATTATTTATGTTGTTATTATTCTATATTTTATTAATATAGTTGTATTAAATTCAAATTAGTTGCACTTTATTGCTACCTAGATAGCATAATTATCAAGATCTTCATTACATAGAGCTTTATTTTAAGGAGTCTTAAACGGGCGTATATATTTTATTATTGATATAATTATTTAATTTTTTTATCTCTAATATCAATGACAATTATATATAAAAAAATTAACAGTATTACAGTTAAATAATTATGATAATATAATATATTTGCTATATTAAGCGTACTTATGTAAATTTATTGACTTATGAAATCAGTCCGATGTTTATTCGGCTAAGACTAGACTGCTGGTTTACTAGTTCAAAGAACAAACTAATCGTTGAACTGAGGCTATAAATGAGCCCAACTAAGTTGAGTTTTTCTTTTATCAAATTCAATTTCAAGTGTTTATGAACATATTATTTAATTTTAGAATGTTAATAAAAATAATTAAAATTACAAAAATTATTTTTATACATAGAATTAAATTATAAAAAATATCTACTTTAATAAAATTATCTATTAAAAAATAAAAATCTATTTTAACATATAATTGTAAATATAATAGATCATCTTAATACACAAGACGTCCATATTTACGAGATTTATGAAAGATTAAATGTGTAAAATTTTATTATTATTCTCGTAACAAATTGAGTTTATGATTTAAATAAGCCTATTAAATATATTCTAATCACATACTAAATAAAATTTTAAATAAATTCGACGAGTTTTAAATGATTTTTAAACGAATTATTTACGAATTTTATCAAGTCGAATGTATTCTTATTCAAGTTTGGTTCGTTTATTAAATAAATTTTATTATCGAGTTTTAAACAAATTTTTATTAAATTGAGTTACTAATCTTTTAATGAACGTATTAATTCGATAAACTCCTACGTTGAATTGGCGGGTCAATACAATTTTTTTTTCTGTTATTGTTTTATTGTCCACAATATCATCAATTTGAGCATACATAAATGTAGAGGACCCAAGCATACATAAATGTACGCTAGCACGATGTACATGCAGATTTACAGTTTTTATTTTTATTTTTTCACAAAAAGAAAAAAATTTATCGCAAGTACGACAATTATTAAATTTATAGACTAAAACTGAAGTAACTCCCATTTTTTGAGTTTCGTTCAATCACTTTCAAAGGATATACCTACCATCCGAGTACTATTAGATCCAACGAAACTCCTCAACGTCCGCCCACTGTATTAACGAATCGTAAGCTAACAACTGCGTTCCTGTTAAATCCCAAATAATTAGGATGGGAAAATTTACTAGCGTCAGAACTCGAACTTGAACTGTAACAGAAAGTGACATACTAAATTATTACCAAATTATCACATCATATAGTCAAATTTACAATTAAAATCTAGATTAAAATTGAAATATCAATGGTCCGTTTGGTTTGTTTGTGAGAAGAGAATGTGAAGAAATTATCAATTTCAATGAATTTTCTACCAGTTTCTGGTTGCATTTTACATCCAAGCTTTCGACCCCGGCTGTGACCAGAGTTCCCCCCCCCCCCCCCCCCCGAGTCTGAACAAAATAGAAGAAAACTCATAACTAAAACATATGCTAGTGTTACGTTTAATTGAAACCATGATGGTGTTAAAAAAAAAAAAAAGTACAGAAATTCATCACCAATTTTCAATCTGTATATAGTCATAACAAGATCAACATGATAAAATTAATGGACAACAATGTAACTAATGCTGTGAATTATACACATGCCCACCAGCCACCATCAACCACTAGTCCACTACAGCTTCTTAATAAAAATTCTGTTGCTGTTCCTCTCTATTCACAAGAAAAGGACTGACCCAAAACTAAATCAGACATTATAATGCAGTATGATGAAATGATATTAATCCTATGACAGAAGAAATACTTCCATCTTTCTTAAATTGCGGTGGCCTCAAAATGGCTTGAACGGCTCCTATGGCGGTGGTGGCGGTGCCGGCTTCCACCAAACGTAACGGGATCAAAGAATTTGAGTCGTTCAGCTTCTTTAGGTACAAGCACACATTCTGGAGGAGGGACCTTGTATCGGGCCCGGTCATAGCAATATGAATATGTCATATACTTTCTCCTAAAACTCTCCATCTTATTTCTTTGTGTGGGAGTGACACCAGTGGGAATTGCTTGAGAACTCTGTGTATTCTCACACTTTGAAAACTGGTCAACCGGATCAACCGCACAGCCATGTAGCACAAAATTGGAGATTTCCGCAACGTAAGGTGCATATTTGTAGTTAACTCTATATTTCCCTCCATTGGTGGCCCAGTCAGACCCATCCCATATTGTTGCATACAAAGACATTGGCTTAGAAGGGAAATCACCTTCCATAGATACTGTTCTTCTCGTCTCCCTGATAGGAACATTGTCCACATAAAATCTACCAAGCAAAAGAAATAAGAACCATAAAATTAGAATGACTAACACCACACCAAATGGAATCAACCCACACAATATTATGTTACAATACTCTTGATTCCGGGAATTTTTTTTTTTTAATCTTTTCTTTCTAATTAAACTGTAAATCAACACCACACCAAAATCCACTATATAGGAAGCAAGAAAATGAAAAAGATGAAGCAAACAAAAACAATTATGAATGCAACCAAGAAAATTATATATTGGCTTGGTAGTCCTTCAGCTAATAAGCCATCTCAAGCAAGTTAAAGATTGTAAAGGCTCCATCACGTCAATGCTTTTTGTTTTTTAACATGGGGGTAGAACAAAAGATTCTAAAATTAGAACACACATCTCCTCTTCCTTTTCACAGTTAATAAACCAAGCAATGGCCTAAGTCTAGCAATGCAGAAGCAGAAAATCTGGTTTTGTAAAGCAGGGGCAACAAATATAGGAAATTGAACAGAACTTTCTGCACCAATTTCCCAGAAAGGATGACCTGTTCCTCTGCCCCACCATTGATGCATCAGCATCAAGCATCACACCCTCCTAAAACACTAAATTTTATAATTGAGGGTATGAGGTCACTAGTGAAAAAATGGTAAGGAACAGACCTTCTTACCCTGCTGCTGCAACAAATACTAACAACAATCACAACGCACAGGCACACGGGAGCACCTAACAAGAGTCTCAATTTTCACACAGAGTTTTGAGTGAATCAAAGACGGTGGAGTTGGTTTTGCTTACATGATCTGGGAATCAGTCCAGAGAATGCTGTACTGATGGAAATCATCAGATGGATCAAACCAGAGGCTATATCTCTCTTCTCTGCCAATGCTGGTGCTACCATTTCCATAGATATTTGTCTGAACCCTCCAGTCTTTGCCTCTTATGTTACCTAAGAACTCAAAGTCAATCTCATCATGGTTTTTCTTGAACATGTCGCCATTCGACATCTGTCAGCGAAAAGGAACAATCATTCTGGTCATGGATGAGGTAACGAAAATTGGTTTCTAATGAAATCGTCAAAATATAAATCTTTCTGAAGATGCTTCTTTATGTCAGTTTTACCTCTACAAATACAAAGCGACCTTAAAGAGAGCTTTTTTCTGAAAAATCCATGGAGTAAAGTTGGGTTTGTTTTTCAGATTCTTAACAACAGACACACAAGACACGACCTACATGAGCTGATAAAGAAATACCCGTGACAAAGGCATCTGGCAGTCACCATTTGACTACAATTTTTGTGCTTTGAATAAGCGATAACGTTTATATTAAAAGAAGAAAGAAAAAAACAACAAAATACAAAGAGTTGATTGAAAGACTATGAACTATTAATGGCGTTTCTGATTACTGAAATTTCGAATATGGCCATTAACAGGTGGGCCAAAAAAAAAAAAAAAGGCCCAGTGATCAAGACGAAATTACTCTGTGTCACATTAATCAATCAAAGCAATATAAAACTCGAATATATGACAGATATGGTAATCAAAACTCAGAAGCAAGAACAAGCTCGTGTATATATTTATCAGAATATTGAATAAGATTACTCACATAGAAAGCAACCACAACTCCAGCAGTATAATCTGCAGGCAACTTGATAGAAGCACTGAAGTAGCCATGTAGATACATGTCATGAGACACAAATCCAGAACCTGTACACCAACCCCAAATAAAATCGCTGTCAGAACCCCCACAAAAAACACAAACACAAGCACAGAGAGACAGAGAGAGAAAGAGAAGAGCACAAATATATGAATCACCAAACCCAGAAACAGAACAGAGAAACATGACCTGTCCTTTCATCTAGAGAGAGATGGACTTTCTTTCCATCTTTATGGACAACCAGGTTATCATCCCCAAAAAGCTGGGTGTATGCATCTTCAAAGGATATAATAGGCAAATTTCTTTCAGACCCAGAAACAAGAACAGCCAGTAGAAACCAAATGAAGAGAAAACCTGAACCCAAACAAGAGCACACCATTTTTTTTTTTTTTGCTTGTAATACCGAATGGTGTGATATCAAAATGTATGAAAGATTTTCCCTTTGTTGAGAGTCTGTTGACTATTGATTGAATTCTATGGTAAAGGTGTATCCTTTAAGAGTCTTTTGCTTTGTACACAATCAAAATTTAAATATATAAGGAGAAGGGAAAAATGAATGCTGACGAAGTAGAAAGAAAAACGAAGAGAGAGAGAGAGATAGCTAGAAGATTAGTGAGAGAAGGGAGAAATAGAGCGAAGGTCATCTTTTTGAGGAGGAAGCCAGAGCGAGAACGTTGAGCTGTTCTAATGCACACTTTTTTTTTCCTCTCTTTTGTTTTAGGCTTCATTACATAATCAAAGTGAAAAATTATTCAAACAATGTTTAAAATTTGTTATAAGCGTATTTTATACAATTATAAGAAAAAAATAAATAGAAAAAAATAATATTTATTTATATTATTTTTTATTATTATAAATATATAAAATATATTTATTATTATAATTTAAATATTATTTGACCATACATTTATTTAGTCATTTTTTTTATTCTTTTAACAATTTTTTATGAGCGCTTTCCCACCGAATCAAATGGTTAATTATATTACAGTTTTATTGTCATGAATGATAAAATGGCTTCATTTCTTTGTTTTGATATCACCACACTGGACTATCTACATTCTATACTGTTTAGTAAAGGAACAAATTATAAGTTCATCAAACGTAATTGAACTGTTTCCAACCTGCAAATGAGCATACATTTAGTTCTATTATTGCACTTGAGAAGAATTCGATTTGTGAGCTCTTAGTATCTGACATCACAAGCGGTGTTCTTTGGCTTCATTTCTTTATTTGTCTTTATTATTATTAATAAAATTACGTAATTTAAATTATTATTATTATTCCGTATGTAGCGCTAATATGAATTTTTTTTTTTAAATTTCTTTCTTTATAGGAGAAGCCCATCTACGATTTTTAACAAGCGAAAGGACTTTTATGAGTAAACCAAATAAGAAAAATTGTACGACAGTAAAAGAGAAATTAGAAATTTAAATTCTTAATCTCTTTAATTATCTCTCATCTTTCAATTAGTTAGTTTAGATTTAGAAATTTTCAAAAAAAAAATATCATAATCATATTGATTTTAATTATAAAGTATTTCAATGGAAGTTAAAAAACTTTAATAGTATTTTTAGATTGAGATAAAAGTGTGGAAAAAAAAGTTGTGAAAAAGAAAATTGTGAAAAAATAAAGTTATTTGGATAAGTAAAGAAAATTTTGAGAAAGAAAATGATGAGAAAGAAAAATGAATTATAATTTGTGAGAAAAAAAGTTGTAAGAAAAATAAGTTGTTTAGCTAGAAGAGAAAAATACGAGAAAAAAATAATTAAAAAGAAAAAATAAATAATAATTTGTGAGAGAGAAAATTGTGAGAAAAATAAATTGTTTGGAAAGAAGAGAAAATTGTGAGAAATAAAAAGTTATGAAAAAATGATAAAATAATAATTATGTTTTTTTCTTTCTTTTCTTTCCTTTATTTAGAAATACAAACAAGCAATAAAGAAATTTCATTTTTATATTTTAACTTCGAAAATCGAACGTAGTCAATAAGATGACAGCACTTGTAACCTTTTAAGATTTTTAAATTTTAAACCTTTAAATCCTTTCTTTCGGTTGTACATTACAAGCATGTGGATTTAGATATTAAGGGGTATTTAGTTAACTTTCTAAGGGTGCGCATTTATATTTTATTTTTAAAAAGTAAAAGATTAATGATTTTTTAAATTTTTTTATTCTATTGTTTGATTTTATTTATTTCTTTATATGACTATTTAACAACAATTGATTGAAAAATAACTTAAAACTATTTTTTACTATTTTTTAGGTTACTTTTCACTTTTTAATATTAAGAATAATTTATATGACTTATATTACCCTTACAGAATATTTATATAATTTTCTTATTATTTTTTTACTTACCATATGAATTAGATATATTAATCTATTTTATTGATATTTGTATAAACACAATATTATTTTTTTATTATTCTTAAATAATATTTTTTTACTTTAATATTAGTTAATATTGAAACTTATAAAAAAATCTCAAATATTATATTTTTACCATCTAATAAATAATTAATTTTTTAGAAAAAGTAAAAAATTAAATAGAAATTTTTTTATATTATTTATAGAATATTATTCTAAAAATATAAAATTATAAAATATAAAAATAAATTTTTCAATATGATATACCTACATAAATTAGATGTCTAAATTAAATATTTTATTATTTAATAGCAACAATAATTACAAAATTAACCAAACACTTCATTAGTTTTGTTAGTAATCAATAACAGAAAATAAAAATCAGTAATCAGTAATTAATAATAGTAATCAGTAACAATAATCTTAACAGACAACCAAACAGGCCCTTAGTTCAAATGCTAACAAGGATTGTGTGATAATTAGTAAATTAAACAATTCACTCACTCTTATCATAACCTTTACATATTAATTTTTATTTTTCAATGACAGATAACCCAAGATTAAATTTATTGAACTTCTTAATTTGCTAGAATTTCAAACTAACATTGATCTCACAGGTGAAATTGAAATGACCCAGTCTCAAACTGTTCCCATAAGCTATGCATCTATCCATATATCCAATTTTTGTGTATGCATTTAAATCCACTATTTTATTTTATTTTATTCATACAGTACTTCACTAGGTCAATTGTACAGCTCGGTAGGAACAAAAAATGACAGAAGCACCTTCTATGATTACATCAAAAAATTGTACAAATATCGTATGGGTGCCAGGCTAGTTACAAGTAGCAAATATTCACGAATACTCCTTCCAATGGATTATATTGTGCAGGAGTAGATATTCAGAGTCATACCCACAAAATTTTCTTACATAAATAAGCAACCATAAAAATTATATTGTCATAATTTTAATAATTATTTTATCTAGAAAGATTTTTGGTTTTCTATCATTCCCTCCTCATTTCGAAGTAAAACAGTCACAAGCCTTGAAAACAAAACTTTTGGAAACTTGAAAGTGAGATAAAGTGACAAAGGGGGAAAAAAAAACAAATGAGAACAATAATAAAAAGGAAAAAAAGAATATAAAACAAAAGAAAAGTAGAAGACAGAGAGAAAAGATGTCAACCACAATATACAAGAAAGGGGTGAATCATTAGAGGGTTTGATTACGTAATATTATAGTAAAAAATTCATTGAAAATGTGTAATTAATTTAATTATTTATATTTTTTTTAATTTAATAAATTTTTTATCAGATTGCGTCACATTAATAATAGTCTATTGTATCATTTTTATAGCATCATAAATTAATTTTTTTAAAAAATAATAATCCTCTTTTAATAATTTTTTTTATAACCTAAATTAGACAATCCGCCTCTTATTAAAATATATGTATTATAATAATTAAGATATTCTAAATCATTATTGTGAATAAAAAAAAATGTAATAATGAGGCAGTTCGCGACTTCCTGAGTTTTCTAATGTCACGCCAAAGTGCCAAACCGCCTAAGGCGCCGCCCTCTGGAGAATTCTAATATGTCCTCGACAATCTTTCATATCTACTGATTTGCTCCTGTGGGGTCCACAGGTTTTCCCGTAAGATAAAATAAACGGAAACGACCTTTACGATTACACCTGAATAGAATTATGATTAATATGTAATGATTTTTATCATAAAAATATAAAAAATAAATTAATTGTTGAATATCGTTAAATTATTTTTAAATTATAAAAAATATATTAAATTTTAAAAAATAAAAAATAAAAAATTATTAAATATTATTAAATTTATTATATGTCACTTACATATTTTATTAATATGTTTGTGTAATCAAAATTTTAAAATAAATAATCGGCGAAAAAACGAATAACAATGACTTAGTAAAAAAAAGAAAAAAAGGCTGCAATGAAAATCGAGTGGGCCAACGACTACATTTTGTCGCCTCCGTTAGTTGACACGACTATGCCACGTGTTGTCTCAGAACACTCGCCAATCGATCAACGCTCCAGCTCTGGCGTCATTGAGAGGGTACAGCGTGTGCCTTTCTACAGTGTAACTATTTTTTTCTTAACATAAAAAAAAAAACTCTCAATCGGCAACCGTCCACCAACACTCCTTCCACCGTACGCCCATTAATCTTAGTAGCCTAAAATTGAATTCACTTTAATTAAAATTTTAAATTTAAATTTTATGCATAAAAAAAATAAATACTAAAAAAATTTTATTTCTTTTACCAATTTTTTTCAACTTAACTTTAAATTAGTCGGAAATTAATTTGACTTTTAAATACATGGACCTCAAAAATGTACCCAAAAAAGAACACTCCTTCCACGGATGATGTTGTGAAAGAGTATACATAAAAGGCGAAAGATTTTTGGTTCTTTGTCATCCCCCCTCCTTTCAAAATAAAATAGTCGCAAGCTTGAAAACAAAATTTTTGGAGACTTGAAAGAGAGAGAATAAGTGACGAAGGGGAAAAACAAAGGAGAACAATAATAAAAAAGAGAAAAGAATATCTTAAAAAAAGAAAAGAAAAGTAGAGGACAGAGAGCAAAGATGTCAACCACAACACACAAGAAAAAAGATGAATCATCAGGGGAAGGTCTTAACCAAGCAACAATATAGTGAGAAATAGGTAAGAAGCATGCAATTTATTTAAGGATCTACATGTTAGGTTTTTTAAAAAAATTACGTCACATGACGCGCGAGTACTGAGTTGTTTAGATTGTGTTGCTAAATTTTATCTTTTCTTAAAAAAATAATGATCATGAAGAGTAGAGTATGTAACCAAAAAGAGGTTCCCTTTAAGCAATTTCTTTTTTAGAAAATTTTTTTTAGACACGTATATGTAAAATGTATTGGATATACAATAATTTAAATTATTGAATCGTAAAATATATAGTAAAATTAAAAAATTAAAAAATATATAAATTATAATATCTCGTTAAATTAATTATATTTCTTTTATATATTTCACTAATCATATTTATATAATCTTATTCTTTCTTTTTTTAAAACTTAAATTACTCAATCCACCTCTAAAAATCTATGTATTATAACTATCAAAGAGATACTAACTTATTGTGCCATCCTGCCGTTGCTTCATCATCATTTGATTGATTTCTCTTGGCCTATAGCTTGTCGTTTATTATCTTGTTTCTGCTTTCTTGAGCGCTTTTGCCTTCCTTTGTTTTACCAAACCTATCGACAAAAAAGAAAGAAAAAGAAAAAGTTGCGAGAATGGATGGGGCAGCTCGTGACTGGCGTGTTTTCTTTCGTCAGGCCAAACCGCCCAAGGCGCCGCCCGGTCAGTGAATTTTTGTTTATTAAATGAAAACCACCGCATGACTGCTTCTTAAATAACTGTTTTGTAGGTATTATATATGATATGACAGATAAATTATACGATATGATAAAAAAATTAGAGTCAAATTATACGACATATCAAAAGAAGTTATACGACACGTGCAATTAGTCATTAAATTTTTTTTTAATGACTGGTTATAGGTATCCTATAATTTCTTTCTAATTTTATTAGCATGTCGTATAATTTGTTTGTTATGTCGTATATTGACACCCACAAAACAACCACTTAAAAGATAGCCAAAAATTTTTTCCATTCTTAAATATTTCATTCAATCGCGTTCCATGAATAAGGAAAATGAGAGACATAAAAATAATTTGTTATAATTAATCGTATTTTTTATTAAAAAAAGTTTAATTTTTGTAATAAAAATAAAATATTTTTTATCAATTTTATTTCATAAATATTAAGCACCTTATTAAAAAAAATACCGTTGATTACAACGCATGAATAGCATCTTCTCTTTGCCTTTCCACTTAAAGTTTTCTTATTTGATATCCACTGATCTGCTCGGGTCCATAGGTTTTCTCGCAAATAAAATAAATGAACTGCCAAAAATAATTCATAATGGTGTATTTTTGAAAGGGTATTATTATTCAGTTCGTAATTTACTAGACGTAAAAAATATTTAATTAATTTAATAATTTATTTATTTTTTAAATTTAAAATATTATTTATAATTAAATCATTCAAATTTTTATTATTAATTTTATATTTACTATTCCACGACTAAGTAACTTTTACCTTTTGAAAAGTGGTCAAAAAAGCCCTTTCCCATGCCCCATCGTCCGTCTATTCAAAGAAAATCCAGGGACCAATAAGTCTGAAAATTACTTTCTTTTACTTATTTTTTTTCATAAATTTCTTTATCTTTTTTTTTTCTTAATGATTTGGATACATGGATTATGAAACTGTCAATCCATGTAGCTCGAATCATTACTTATTTTATTTTATATTTTTAAAAGATTTAAATTTAAAATTAAATGAACGCTAGTTTAAAATTTAAAGTATATATTCTACATAATATACATTTTTTTTTTAAAAAAAATTTCTTTAAAAAATATCAAAATATTAAAATCGATACTTTGAGCATTCCTTTTTTCACTCTCATGAAATAAACAAAGAATTGAAAAAACATTTAACAAATCAGAAAATCTTAATTGTACCTTTACCGTGTGTTTGGTTGGCGTTTGGAAAGGAAAAGAAAAGAAAATTGATTTCCACTCATTATTCAATTAATGACTAAATAAAAAGGAAGCGGTGTCACATCAATATGAGAAAAATAGAATAAAAAAATAAAAATACAATGACTAAAATAATCACGTATTTTTTTATTGTAAAGATATTTTTATAATTTTAATTTATTATTTAATTATTTATGAAGACATTTTTATAATTCTATTTACAAACTTTCTTTCTCATTATTTTTTTATATATTTCAAATACAAAATTTTACTTTATTATCATTTTCTTACAATTTTCTTTTCTCATAATTTTTTTTTAATAATTTTGTTTCTCACAAAAATCTTACAGTCGAAACACACTGTTAAAGATGTTAATGCAAAAAAAACGAAGGAAAGTAAATTTAATTTTTTAAAAAAATTTCCAATTATATCGCAAAATTCATAAATAAATTCCATATTGAATGATTATTATGACGTAAGCATGTTGCAAGCAGAGAAATAACGTTCCTCGCCTCCATCATCGCACGTCATCACAACCATGCAGTTGATGGGGCCCACTCAAAATCTTTTTGACAGCGCAACTCATGGGACAGTTCCATTTGAGGCTGGTCCCGCGATGTTAACGGCGTTAATCATGTGGGGTCAGTAAATCACGTTAAAGTGGAGTACTGTGGAAGGCTCGTCCTTTTTCTCCTTTTTGTTTTCTTTTTTCTCCCTTGAGAACGGCGTCAAACCTTTTCGTTGGATTTTAGCGGATGGACCCCACCTTTCACGCGTAGTCGTGTTCGATACAAAATGAGTCTAGCCACGTTGATGATATAGGAAGGCAAGAAAAATGAACCGGCTGACTTGGTGGATGTCTGTCCTACATAAAATTATCGTTTTGTTTTTATTTTTTTTTATCTTTTTGTTTAAAAAACCTTGGGTGCAGAATGGAAAGAAATCCTCATACAAATTTGTTCGATGATTTGATAATTTTTGCACATTTATTTATAATTTTATGCACATCATAAATTTTTTTTTTAAAATCCCAACAAAAGAGAAGACAAAGTGGAGACCTGTGTGAGACTAATGTGGCCACGTAACCTTTTTTTTTTTTTTTTTTTGAGATTATTATATAGACATATACTGTTAATCATATTACTCGGTTGTATTAAAATAATATTTATATTTTTTTAATAATATATTTATTTTTTATAATAAAAAAATAAAATATAAATTTTTATTACAAAAATATAATAATTATTATAAAAAATATAAATATTTTTACAATATAACGAAATTATTTAACAAAAAAAATATATCCATTAACTTTTTTTCCTTTTTCTTTTCCATCTCCAATTGCAATCTCTCTAAATTTATCGACGTAAAAGAGTTCCATCGTAGTGCAAGACTCCTTTATCGAGCTGAATGGAGTTGCCGTTGTTTTAATCAATCTTGAGGTCCATAAGGCTAGGGATCACCAGTCCAGATCATGGGGTCATCCGTATTGGATTGCAAATTCTGGGCAAAAATGTCTCCTTGGCTGGAGAGGAGCATCAACGAGCTATTTGGCGTCAGTCCTTTCCCGATGAGTTTGCTGAACTTGCAATGTTACGTAGTCGGGGGACTTGTGATCCCCTCTGTCACTCTGTGAATGACTATTTATACTTGCGTTGATGGAAACCCCGGCCTGACTTCTGAGCTTTGTGGAGATCAAGGGTTGCTTGTTGTGGCTAATATTGTGAGGGCGTTGTGTCTATAGGTAAATTCTGGTCTGGTGCATATGTGGTTTTCCCATTTATTTTGACGACAAAAAAAAAAGTTAATAGATTTATTGTTCAAAAGGATCAAATGCATTCAAACCAAAGATTTAGGAAGCCAGGAATAGATTCTGTTTTTTTTTTTTGTTCTTGATGCTACAACATTAAACTCAACAGCGATAATTTAGCAATTAGAGTATTAAAGTTTCTCCAAAATAATGTCGACTCAATTTTTTTTTTTAACATTAAAATAGTTGGTAATCAATCAATTAATATTAGCAGAAGGAGAGTCGCTAAGTCGGCTCGATTTAAACCTATATCTTGGCTTGTGTCACCATAACCGCTAATGCTGACCACATCTACATTAATCTACCAGCTGGAAGCAGGAGACAATAAAAAATTCCAAGCCCCTCAAAGTTAATCAATTGATCCAACAGGACAACAAAGGCACCCATAAATCAAACAAAAGCAAAAATCACCAGGCCCCTTAGCATATTCATGAAAAGTAACCAGTGATAAAAGACTGGCTGCCTAGCCATAAATCAAACAAAAGAAAAAAAATACCAGGCACGAAGAAATAATTGTGGTCGAATTTCTGCAAGAGATTAAACAGAGACTACCTAACGAGATTCTGTAGAGACTAAGAAAGTTGAACGCAAATGCCAAAACATATAATGGTCAGTGAATCTGTTGCATTCTATTTTACCCCTATTGATTTGCTTGTGGAACATGTAAGCACTTAAAATGGCAATATGAATTTTCTCCCTACCATAAAAAACTAACGGGAAATGTACATGGATGCTGAAAAAAATTAATGCTAAATAGGCACATAATAAATGTACAACCACATAATTAATATTTATAATAAAAATAATTATATTTTTTTATTAAAAATATTAATTATCTAATTACACAAAAATTATCAATCATTATTATACATCTATCTTGTATTTGTCTCGCGTCTTTTTTCTTTCTTACATTCACATAATAAGAGTCAAAAGCTAAAACTGAAAAGCCAAAACTTGCATAAACAAACTCGGACTCATTTAACCAAAAAAAAAAACAAACAAACTCGGACTCACATAAGGGGATGAAAGTCAAAAGGGAATGTATTGTGGACTCACAGGTAGTCCTTCATTGACTCTTCTGTTCTGTTAGAGGGATTAGTTCATAATTAAATTAATAACTATCCATTTAGTGTAAATAAGGATAGAAAGAAAAAATTAGTCCAAGTAAAGTTAGAATCATTTTAAATTGTCCAAAATTAGGTCTTCTGTTAGATTAAATGTTAATTGATGACGTGTTACGCTTTGTAGACGCTGATGTGGTAATGACCAACTCACACAATCAGCGCGTAATGTTTATGAGGAAAAATGATGACGCGGTGAGTCAGAATTGAGTCACTAACCTTTCAAAAAATTAAAATTTTGAGAAACAAATCTGAAAAAAAAATCAAAAATTTTAAAATAAGTTTAAAAATTTAAAATTATTTAATTCAATATAAAATTTTAAAAAATTCTATAAAAAATCTGAAAATTTAAAATAAAAATTTTAGGTTCAAAATAAATCTCAAAATATTTTAAGAAAATCCAAAAAAATTGCTAAATATAAAAATTTCAGAGAAAATTCAAAACATTTTAAAATTTATCAAAATTCAAAAGCAATTGAAATAATTATGAAAATATGAAAATATCTAAAAAATAAAAACAACAAAAATGGGGTTGTGGTTTCTCAGCAAAGATAATAAACTTTAGATTAACCTAGTTCAAGACAGAGTATAATAGTCAGTATCACGCAGAGGTTGAGGTGGAGTTGGAGTAGAAAAATGTTGACTTGGAAAGTAACAAAGGGGTTGTCGTGGATGATTGTGGATCTGCACTGGAGGAGACGGAGGACAGCGTGACTATAGGGTCTGAGGAGATAGGGGAGAGTGTGACCGCAAAATGGGCTACTCTGAACCTCACCTAATCAGAATTCTCTGTCCCTCAAATTCCTTCTGGTCAAACCTTCCTTCTCATCGTGCACGTTTGATTTTGGAACCAGACTTTGATATCATTTGGCTGGACTAGACCATATCGTTGCAACTGTATGGTACATTGAGTGAGTTGTGTTGGTGTGGGATAGACTCCTTCATTATTGTAAAAAAACATCCTCTAGGATTCGCAACTGCTTTGGCTCTAATTTTCATATGGAATTTTATGATTCTCCAATTTTTATGTTCTTATTGCTTGTTTGTGGTCTCATCTTGTTTATTTGAAAGATGAGCGAAGATTTGAGACTCTGGAAAAATAATGGTGAGTGAGGAATTAAGATGATGCAGATCTTCACTTTCGATCGGCAATTTATCTTTACTTAGTTGACCACAGTTTATGCTGATGTGGGCTTTTTATGCTGGATTTCAAAAACAAGATGTTTAGTCTTCTCCATTAGACTTCTTTTATGCTTGAGTCTTAATGGGATGTTGTCAATCTGGGTTCTTGACTACTTGAGTCTTCTCTACTGAGACATCTAATGAGAGTCCACCAGGCTGTATGAGCCTTCTAATAATACTTCTCTGCATGATCCATCTAATGAGAGTCCATCGGGTTGCTTGGACCTTCTAATGGTATTTTTCCATTAGACTTCTAATAGTACTTCTCTATTAGGCCTCTTTTTTGTTCGGGCTTTCTAATGGGAGTCCACTAGGCTTTTTTTTTTTTTTTTTGGACTAGGCTACATGTGCCCATTTGTTGTTATAGTTTTTTTCCTCCTCAATATTTTGAGTTTTTTTTTTCTATGCCTCGAAACCTTGTTTTCCTCTAGACTATCCAGTTGATTTGATACTGAAAACATGGCGACATAGTTGCTTGAGCTTACAGAGACTTCGACAGTGCCTAGTGATGTCATTGTTACAATAAATAGTGGTTGATTTTTTTTTTCCTTTTTGAAACAGGTCCTGCAAGACTTGATTGAGCTCTAATATGTTAATTGGATTGGTGGGCTTCAACATGCTTCTTTTTCACTGCAGATCCCGTAAGATCATTGGGCCTCTGATACCATGTTAGAATTTAGATACATTGATACAATTGTTGATGTGATGAATTGATACGTGTGTAAATAAACAATAATTTTGTAATAAAAATAAGCATTCTAATTGAGACTGAAATAAAGACAAATAATTGTTTATCTAACTCAGAAAAATATTGTATAAAATACAAACTTCATTTCTCAGGTTAGGGTAATGGCCCTAGACCTAACCCTCATATAATCTCACAAGCTTTTATATTTTGCCTCACCTCCACACTCATTGGGTTGCTCTGCTTTTGTTCCTTTATACAACAATACAAACCTACTTGCCAAATTAATGGGTACACACTTATGCACTAAAGGATAAAAAAACAATCCATTTATGCTTTCATCTAGTCCACGATTCTTATGAATGCACATACATCAATCATGCACGTACATATACAAGAACATGCACTAGAAGACAAAACAACATCATTTGCTACACTATTGCTTTGGCTGCTCTATCGTGTGATGTTAACGTTTTTTTGGCTGCAGCTCTGCTCTATGTAATGTCAATGTTCCTATAGTTGCTAGCATATGTGCTGTTTTTTTTTTCGCTGCTGCTCTATGTGCTTTATTTTTTTCCTCTTTTGTTGCTTTATTTTTCCTTTTCTCTACGTATTATCAACTTTGACCAGTACTATTCATCTTTGACCATGATATTATTCATCACTATTAAAATTGTTTCTCATTTGGCTATTGAATCACTCTGTTTAACACTCTCCCTTGATGCAGTAGCTGGTATGAATCAGATTTCAAAATCCAAGATCAAACTTCGGCAACATTCATATGCCATTCATGACCAACAACGCAGTTCACTTCTATAGATCATCTGTGAGTTTTAAACTCCTCAAAATGCAATATGCTAATGATAATGATGATAGACAATTCTCCATATACATTTTTCTTCCACATAATCTTGATGGGTTGCAAAAGTTAATAATATAGAATTTTGATTCTGATTCGAAATTTTTGCACCAACGTTTTGATCATGACTTAGTACCGATGGATGAATTATGGATCTCTAAGTTCAAGTTCTCGCACAGGAATGAACTTACCAAACGTATAGAAGAATTGGGATTGACATTACCCTTTTCAGGAACCAGAGCAGAATTAATGGAAATTTCAGAAGGAAAAGGATTCTATGTCCCAGATGTTATTCATAAGTCTTTTATTAAAGTGGCTGAAACAGTTACCAAAGGTGCTGCTGCTACTAACTGTAATATTGAAGCTGTTTTGTTTTATGCTCCAATGCCTCCAAAGCACACTTTTGTTGCATACCATCCTTTTTTTTCATGATAAGAGAAGATACATCAAGACATGTTCTCTTTGTTGGAGCTGTCATTAACCCACAATCATCACTTTTGTGACCTCGGTGATGAAGGGATTTTTGTTTTTTGCTTCTTCTTTTTTCCCCCTCCTAATAGAATAGACAAGTTCACAATCCGGTTAATAACTATCAATTTCGTGCAAACAAGGTCAGTAAGAAAAAATTGGTCCAAATAAAGCTAGAATCATTTCAAATCATCCAAAATCAGGTCTTTTGTTAGATTAAACATTAAATAATGACGTGTCACGCATTGTGGACACTAGTGTGGCAAAAACCAACTCACACAATCGAGGCTTAACGTTGATGTGGAAAAATGATGACATGGTGGGTCAGAATTGGGTCATTACCCTTTTAAAAAATTGAAAATTTGAGAAACAAATTTAAAAAAAAATTAAAAAATTCTAAAAATAAGTTCAAAATTTTAAAATTATATAATTCAATATAAAATTTTAGAAAATTTTATCAAAATCTAAAATTTTTTTAAAAAAATTTTAGCTTCAAAATAAATCTAAAAATATTTTAAGAAAATCCAAAAAAAATTGTTTTTCTTTCTCTTCTCTCCTTTTCTCTCTCCTCTCCTCTCTGCCCCCAAATCTCCTGTTGCTCCTTCACCGTTCTTTCTTCCTCTCTCTTTCACATGCTAGATGCTACCCATCAAGTCCTCACTTCCCCTTTGTCACC
Source organism: Carallia pectinifolia (assembly GCA_037832335.1). Classification (NCBI taxonomy): domain Eukaryota; kingdom Viridiplantae; phylum Streptophyta; class Magnoliopsida; order Malpighiales; family Rhizophoraceae; genus Carallia; species Carallia pectinifolia. The sequence continues at coordinate 15,047,768 of CM075453.1, forward strand.
ACCTTGAGTGGGTAATGATTTTGCTTTTTAATTTTGGGTTACCAAAAAGCCAGGTTTTGTGGTATGTTGTGGTTGATAATTAATGAAGATTGAAGAGGAAAATGAAAAGGGCATTGAATTTGAATAAAAAGATAGAGGGGTTTCTTGTTGAGACTGGGTTAAAAATAAAAATGGGATTTTTATAGAATGAAGATTAGGGGTTTTAGGGTAGGGATTTGAGATGACTGAGGATATGAGATAACTGATAAGAAACATGGTTGCACAGGGCTCTTTTTCTTTTTCTTTTATTTTTTCAGTTATTTGTTAATTTTTGGCATTTGTGCAGCTGGTTTTGGTTACTGTCAATAAAAATGACTGAAGAGTTTTTGGGGTTCTAGTGGACTAGGGAGGATTAATTCTTCTTTGGCACCATAGTCTCTTTAATACCTCATGTTTCCACTACCACCATCATTCCTATTATTAATTCCAACAGCAACATTGATTCATTTACAAATGTTGCTGATGCAAGCTTTAACACAACAATTATTCCTCAAGGAAATCTCAATCAGCATCACCAATCACAAATGATCCATCATTATCATTTGGAATCTTTGAAGTGGATCAATGATCCAACTCTAATGGATTTTTTCACCTAGTAAAAAGCTTTGTTTTAGTAAGAAGCAGATCATTCGTCCCTTCTCATGAGACAGAGAGAGAAAACACACACTCTATTTCTAGTCTACTCCGGCGATGTGAATCAGTAGGTACGTCACATCAGCTACAACATAGTAGATTTACTAGATGAAAACTCAATTAACTTAGAGCTTCATCTTGAGCCTCCCAGACGCAATCTTTCTTGACTTTTGCGGGAGAAAAAAAGTCAAAAAAGAAGAAGCAAAAGAAAAATTATAATATGTGTTTGAAAGAAGTTTTTTTTTGTCTTTTACAGAGAAAAATACAACAAAAAAAAATATGAGGAGAAATGCCAGTGTGGCAAAAGAAAGGGAAAAAAATCATTACAACAATTTTTGCAACAGTAATTAGAAACTAACTTCAAACTCTTACGATCAAGGAGGAGTGTTGGAGTGTGATCTTAGATTTTGAAGTCTGATTCATACCAGCTACTACATCAAAGGGGAGTGTTAAACAGAGTGATTCAGTAGCTAAACAAGAAATAATTTGAACAGTGATGAATAGTAATGTGGTAAAAAATGAATAATATCGGTCAAAGTTGACAACAAGTAGAGCAAAAGAAAAATGAAGCAGCAAAAGAAAAATGAAGCAGCAAAAGAGAAAAAAGAATAAAGCATGTGGAGCAGCAGCAAAAAGAACAACACGTATGGTAACAACCATAGGAACAGTGACATTACATGGAGCAAAGCAGCAGCCAAAGAAACAGTAACATCACATGATGGAGCAACCAAAGGAATAGTGTAGTAGACGATGTTGTTTTAGCTTATAGTGCATGTCTTTTTATAGGTATATGCATGATTGATGTATGTGCATTCATAGGAACCATGGACTAGATGAAAGCATAAATGGGTTGTTTGTTTATCCTTCAGTGCATAAGTGTGCACTATAGTTGTTAAAATTGCGATTCAAATCCTACGATCCTACTCAAGGCCAGCGATCCGAATCGTTTAAAAAATCGCTTTTAGGTAAAATTGCATAAGATAGCGATACGAGTCATGGAATCAGTAGGATTGTACGATCCTACCGATCCCACAAACAGGGACCAAATTGAATGAATAATTGACTTTTTAAAGTTATCATAAATCAAAGGAAGAAAAAAACCAACTCCCCAGCCTAGTCTAGTGGTAAGCTAGCATTGGTTCCCCCTCATTTGTCCCAAGTTCGAGTCTTACCCAACACATTGATTGCTTTTGTTTGTTATATTTTTTCCTTGCCTTCCTTAACGTTTGAATGATTTTGTTTTTTTTTTTTCCTTCCCTATGCTCCACTGCTGTTTCTTTTGTTTCCTCACAAACTTTAAATGAATTTTTTTTTTCATCGTCTCATTTGCAATGTTAACAAAAAATAATAAAGAAAATTATTTCATTAATTTAGTTCTTATTTATTTTCAAAATTATTTGAATAAATTTTTCTTATTTTTATATCTAATTTTAGAAATATTTTATTTTTTAATAAAATAAATTATTATAAATAACACTAATATATTATTTTGTAAAATTGACATTAGTTTTAAAACATTAAAATTAAGTTGTTAGCTATGATGATGTATTGGTTTGTGTATTGTTGGATATTAACAATGATCAAAGCAACTTAGACATGAATTTATCTTGAATATGAATTGTCTTGACTGGTTTATGTGTGATTGATACTTTGATTGTTGTTCAAATATATATATGAGATTGTTTATACTTGAATTTTAATATAGAAAATTTATGGAATGCTTAAAAATTTAAAATTACATTTCTTTTATTATTTTTAAATTTTTTTTGTTAATTTTGGTAGAATCTTACGATTTTACGATCCGATCCTACGATTCAATCCTGACATTTCCAAAACGATCCTCAATAGAATCACAATTCTAACAACCTTGGTGTGTACTCATTAATTTAGCAAGTCAGTTTTTATTGTTATGTAAAGGAACGAAGGTAGAGCAACCTAATGGTTGTGGAGGTGAGGCAAAATGTAGAAGCTTGTGAGATTGCATGAGGGTTAGGTCTAAGGCCATTGCCCTAACTTGGGAAATAGAGTCTGCATTTTATACAATATTTTCGAGTTATATAAACAATTTTTTGTCCTTATTCCAGTCTCAATTAGAATGTTTATTTTTATTACAAAATTATTCTTTCTTTACACACATATCAAGTTATCACATCAACAATTGTATCAATGTATCTAAATTCCAAAAAATGGTTTTACCAATCTCTCTTTTGTGTAGATGTGGAGTCAAAATCTTGAAGCCATGATCCTTTCAAATAGATGGCATTTGCAAGGTATAATAATGTTTCTTGGGTAGGAAGATCTTGTGGGATAATATGTTTAATCAGGAGCTTAGTTGCGTAGTCGGCATAGGAATTGACACGTTCTCTTACTCGATCAGCTTATGTATACAAAGAGAAGAAACAACAAAGAGCCAAATGCAAACCAGAGCAGTATGAGTCTCAATTCTCAAGCATATATGATTTGAAATCGGAGAGAAAATTTTGATTGTAAGAGCTCTTAGATTTGATTGAAGAGGCAGTTCAAGACTTCAAGGTACCATTGGCATGTATAACAAATTAAAGCAAGAATAGTAACATAGAGCTTGATTCCAACGGTTGAGGTTAAGGGACCTTACCTCACCAACCTCCCTTCCCTACTGCTCTACAGTACCAATGGACCAAAAGAAAAATCTAAGAATAGTTGGAGAAGGGAAACTAACCTCAAATCTAAAATCAATATTAATGAACTTGTGAATTCCAATCATAAGATCTGGATAATTGTCCTTGAGCACAAACTGCTAGTTTATCCAATTTCGTAAGAGATTTTAATAAGCAGCCTTGAATACCCACAGCTCATCTATTTACATCCCATTCTTAGTTAGATAGATAGAGTCCAGCGGCCTGATTGGACAAAAAATGTATAGGACTTTATCCTCATCTTGGAAACATTTGAATCTAGGTGTTGAAGGTGGATTAAATACAAAACCCTCAAATTTTGAAGCAAACTGGATAACCTAGTCAACACAAGCACAACCAAGGTAACGAAGCAATTGTGCCAATGTATGTTCAGATGATCCAGCTACCACTATGCTCAATATGAAGTCCATCCACATCGAAGAGCACAGTAGGTTTTTGATGCCGTCAACACCACAGCTAGGGGACACATCCTTGATGTTCTCCAAAATTAATTTGCTCGCTAATTTCATGCTAATATCTTATAGGACCTCCTCTTCATGCAATATATAGCAAACAACAAATGTGGTCTAGCTTATTAGATATATAAAAGAAAAAATGATGGTCTGAGGGATGGAGCAGTGTTGAACGACGTAGGTTTTTGAGACTTCTCTTTGGCATTGGTTCCTTTTCCCACAATATTATTATTTATGAAGATTTTGTCTTATAAATTATTATGGAGCAACGAATGACGGGTTCAAGCATGCTCTGAAGCTTTTCATCTAGCTCTATAATCCTACTATCTTGGTTATCATTGAACCCAATATTAGCTGTCAACAGGCATCAGATGCATATAAGGATATTGGTTTTACAAGCATTGTTAGAGAAGAGGCGAATGGGTTTCGGGGCAAAATTTGGGTTTTATGGAGGCAAGAGCGGGTTAGTATTACGGTCATCGACCAGCAAAAATAATTTATTCATTGTCAAATTGATGAGCCAGGTTCTCTTTCGTGGTTGTTCACTACTGTATATGTTAGCCCGAATAACCGAGGAATACGACGTTGTTTCTTTGAAGCACTATGGCTACTACAACATCCTATTTTAATTCCTTGGCTTCTTATAGGTAACTTTAATTCCATTTCCTCACCTATAGAAAAGAGTGGTGGCCATGATCCGAGAGTGGCACGGTGGTCATCGTTTGCGCTGGTGGACATGGGTTTTGTTGGTTCACAGTTCATGTGGATCGAGCTCTACGTAATAGAGATTGGTAGTTTTTGTTCCCTGAAGCTCAAGTTGTCTACCTTCCCTGATTTCATCTGATCATAATCCATTGCTTCTTTACTTAGATGGGGGTCTTCGGGGTAATGTTTCCACTAGTTCATTCCACTTCCAAGGTGCTTGGCTCTTTTATAAGGATTTTTCTGACATGATGTGTGGCTCTTGAGATGACGGTGTTATATTACTGGAGGCACTTAATAAGCTTTTGGAGAGCTTACAGTGATGGAATAGGAACATGTTCGAGAATATCTTTCAAAAGAAGAAAAGATTGCTCGTTCGTTTGAAAGGATGCCAAGAAAGCTTATCCTGTCAATTTTGGCTAGGCCGAGCAAGGCTTAAGAAACGACTTTATGCTAAACTAGAAGATGTCTTGAAACAGGAAGAATATATACGGTTTCAAACGTCTAGACAGAATTGGATTGTTAGTGGTGATCGAAACACAAAGTTCTTTCACACATCAATAATTATTCAAAGGTGGAAGAACCGTTTAACTACCATGAAGAGTGAGAATGGCTCATGGGAACGTTTCGATGATGTTTTAAAGCATATGTTTTGCAATTTCTTCCGCAACTTATACATGAAAGAGGATACTTGTAAGCAGGACAGAATGCCAAAGGGAGTCTTTAATCCTATTACTGAGCAGCAAGTTTGGCATTTGGCTAATAGTTTCATAAGCGCAGAGGGGCAGAGGGCTATTTTCCAGATGGGGGCTACAAAAGCACCAAGCCCATATGCTTTTAAGCTTTTTTTTTTTTTTAATAGTGGGCCACAGTTAAAAATTCTTTTGCCAATTTTGTGCAAAAGGCCCCTAGAGAAAGAGCCTTGCTAGCAAGTGTGGACCAAACCCACATTGTGCTTATTCCTAAAGTAGTAGTTCCTAAGGAGATAACAGACTACAAGCCCATTAGCCTCTGCAGTGTTAGTTACAAGGCAATCACAAAAATTATCGTTGATGGTTCTGCTTGGTTGGGTTGCACCGACACAAGCTAGTTTTGTCCCGATGAGGAAAATAATAGATAATATTGTGGTGCTACAGGAGGTGGTTTGCTCATTTAGAAGGTTTCAGAAAAAAGTCAGAGGGATGATTCTGAAACTTGACTTGGAAAAAGCATATGACAGGATGATTTGGAGTTTTATCTTCTCTACTCTTATTGAGCTTCAATTGCCTCAGAGTCTAGTCGCCCTAATTATGGATTGTGTGTCATCATCCTCAATGAGTATCATATAGAATGGTGATGTAACTGAATCTTTCAAGCAGTCGAGGGGACTGAGACAAAGGGATCCACATTTACCGTACTTATTTGTTCTATATATTGAACGACTGTCTTACTTAATTGAGGAACGTGTTGCTGATGGGTTATGGAAGCCTATATTTTTATCAAGGTCAGGTCCTCCGCTTTCGCGCTTGTTTTTTTGCAGATGATGTAATTTGGTTTGCAGAAGCTACTCGGGAGCAGGTATAGGTGATTAAAGAGTGTTTGGATATTTTTTGTGGGAGCTCAAGTCAGCAGGTGAATCTTGTTAAATCCCACATGTATGTATCTAATAATGTTTCACCCCATCAAGCTTGCAAATTAAGTCGACTAGCTAGAGTGACCCTCACAAAGGACATGGGAAAATACTTATGAGTACTAGTACTCCATGGACGCGTGACATCGGAGACATACAAGGCAATTGTTGATAAGATGCAAGCACAACCTGCGGGTTGGAAAGCCATGTGCCTATCTTTTGCTAGAAGGCTAATTATGATCAAATCTGTGCTATCCTCAGTGCCCATCTATACAATGCAAACATCCTTGTTACTTGTTGGTGTTTGTAATCAGCTAGATGGGATTCAAATAAATTTTCTTTGGGGTAATACAGAGGCATCAAAGGAGGTGCATCTCATTGGGTAGAAGACTGTATGTAGACTGAAGACTGCTAGGGGGCTTGGTGTGCGTTCAAGCAGAAATATGAATAAAGCTATCCTATTGAAGTTGGGATGGCAGACTTTGCATGAAGAGAATAGCTTGTGGACTAAGGCATTGAAATTCAAATATTGTTGAGTGGATACACAATTGGGTCAAATTTTAGAGGCAAAATTCATCCTCTCATACTTGGTAGAGCCTTGTGGCTGTACAAGGGAGTTTGAGGTCGAGGATTCAATGGTGGGTAGGCAATAATTAAAAGGCTAGATTATGGTCAAATGTATGGTTGCTACCCGAAGCTTTGGAGAATTTTGCTACTTCTCCTATAAATTTAGATGAGGCAGGGCTCAAGGTCTCGTGCTTTTGGAATTCAAATGGAGAGTAGGACTTGAGTGCTTTGTAAGGTAAACTTCCTTCACAGGTCCTTCAAAAGTTAACATCTTACTTGATTTATGAGTTGCCACATAATAAAGCTGTCAAGAAGGCACTCTTTTAACGGGCAATTTACGATCAAATCTGCATATAATGCAATATGTGATGATTTGTGTGATTCAAACGTGGCTGCCTTCAGAGCTATTTGGAATGTCCCAGTGCTAGAAAAAATTAGATGTTTTATGTCGAAACTTGTCCATGGATACAGGGACGAATGTAAAGAATGCCCAGAGGGGGCAAATGCCCCCCAAGGCATTTCAAAATTTAATTAGTATAGGTATATTTTTATAAAAATATTTTAATATTGCTTTAATGTTGCCCCCCCTAAAATTTTGATTGTCCTCTAGAATATTTTTTGTGTCTTCTTAGAATAATTTTTATTTATAAAATATCTCTCACACATATACATATAATGTATTGAGACATATTTTTTAGTCCTAAAAAAAATTTATGTTTATTTATCTCTAAAATAATATTTGTCTTATAACAGTTGAATATGTCCTGTCCCATCTTGAGATCTTTGCCAAGCCACCAACAAAGACATTACACACGTCTAAATCAATTAAAAGGGGAAAAAAAAAAAAAGTCTCAGTTGCCAATTGACAAAGGAAAACTTAAAACCACCAAAAAAAGGAAAAAAAAGGGTCAAGGCTAAAGCCAATTTAACAGACGTTGCTGCGATCTTTCTTCTATACTTCTTTTTTCGGTATCAAAATCATATGTAAAAAAAGTTTTACAGAGACGATTAAAAAAGGAGACCCACAAAAATTTATTGTTAAATTACAAAAGTAAGATTAAATTTTGTTGTCTAACGAGATACAACAAAAGAAATTTTCGACCCAGTTACAGATTTGATCAATTTTTTCTTCTGTTTTATAATTAAATTTTATATTCTTTTCTTATCTTTTCTTATTATCTCATATTTGTTTTATACAATTTTAGAAAAAAATTGAAAATTTAACTAATTATATATACGTATATTAAATTTTATATTAGTTATGGACAAGTTTCTTATAAAAAGAATGCCAGAGGAATCGGCCGGAGAATCATCTTCCAAGAAGCAGTTTTTAAAAGTTAATTTGAAGAATCTCCCTGCTGATCCTAGAAAATGACCAAAAATATTAGAGTATCATCCTAATGATCGAGATGAAATTAGAAGAGCGTATCTACAAAAAAGTCTTTGTCAACCAAGAGAACACAATTTTCCCCGAAGTTCTTTTGGGAAGACTATGCGCCATTTTAATCCAAGTTGGTTTGATGAATTTTGTAATTGGTTAGAGTATAGTGTGTCAAAAAATGCTACATTCTACTTCTATTGTTTTCTTATGAGACCTGATTTTGGAGAGCAAGGAGGTGGTGATACTTTTATTACTAATGGATTTGTGAATTGGAAAAAGAAAGAAAAATTGTATGAGCATGTTGGAGACCACAATAGTGCTCATAATCAAGCATGGAGAAAATGTGAGGCATTGATAAAACGAAGACAACATATTGAAGTTGCTCTTGCTCAACAATCTGACCACACGAAATATGATTATCGAATTCATTTGACTGTAACAGTTGATTGTATTCGACTCTTACAACAAATATTGGCTTTTCGTGGAAATGATGAATCTAAATTTTCAAACAATAAGGGAAATTTTGCTTGAACTTTTACACTTTCTTGCTGCTCACAATGACATCATTGATAAGATTTTGAAAAAAACATGTTCAAATTTAAAGTTGATAGCGCCTGATATTCAAAAAGATATAGTGAGTGTTGCAGCTATTGAAACCACTAATATTATTATTGATGATCTTGGAGATGATTTATTTGTTAATCTCGTGATATGTCAGTTAAAGAACAAATGGCTGTTGTTTTGCGTTATGTGAACAAAGAGGGATGTATAATTGAGCGTTTTCTTAGAATTGTTCATATTTCTAATATTACTGCTCAATTATTGAAAGAAGCTCTAGAATCTTTATTGACAAAATTTAGATTCAGTTTCCAAGAATTCGTGGACAAGGATATGATGGAGCTAGTAATATGCAAAGAGAGTTCAATGACTCAGCTTTGATTTTGAAAGATTATGAATGTTCTTATTATGTCAATTGTTTTGCACATCAACTTCAATTAGCACTTGTGGCAATTGCAAAGAAACACGTTGAAATTAATTTATTTTTTAGCACCATTGCTAATTTGTTAAATGTGGTTGGCTCTTCTTCAAAACAACGAGACCTTCTGCGAGAAATTCATATTAAGAAGGTTATTGAAGTATTGGAAAGTAGTGAAATTTCTAGTGGTCGTCGTTTAAACTAAGAGACCAATCTCATAAGAGCAGGAGATACTCGATGGGGCTCACATTATAATGCTTTGTTACACTTAATCACAATGTTCTCATCTATAATTAATGTTCTTGAATATGTTGAAGAAGCTGGTATGACCTTAGAACAAAGAGTTAATGCATGTAACTTACTAAATGTTCTACAATCTTTTGAATTTGTTTTCATCTTACATTTGATGAAAAACACATTAGGAATTATTAATAAGTTGTCTCAAGCACTGCAAAAAAGAGATCAAGATATTATTAATGCTATGACACAAGTTAAGGTCTCAAGCCAACGATTACAGTTGATGAGAGAGAATGGATGGAAAGTTTTATTTGATGAAGTTGTTTCATTTTGCAACAAACATAATATTTTCACTCCAAGTATGAGCAATTTATATGTTATTCAAGGACGATCAAAGCGTAAAGCTGCACAAGTTTCAAATTTATATCACTTGCAGGTGGATTTTATTTTACCAAGTTATTGACAGACAACTCCAAGAAATTAATAACAGGTTCACAGAGACTAATATTAAGTTACGTCTTTGTGTGGCATATCTAAATCCAAGAAATTCATTTGCTGCTTTTGATAAGTAAAAGCTGCTTTTGATAAGCAGAAGCTCATTCAGCTTGCTAGATATTATCCATCTAAATTTTCTTCAATAGATCTCATGAGACTTGATAATCAATTTGAGAGTTATATAATTGATGTCTGTGCAGACACTGATTTTTTAGATTTGAAAGAGATAGGTGATCTTTCAAAAAAGTTGGTGAAGACAAATAAGCATATTGTGTATTTGCAAGTTTATTTGCTTTTGAAATTAGCTTTGATTCTACCAATTGCAACCGCTACAGTGGAGAGAACTTTTTTAGCAATGAACATCATAAAAAATCGATTGCGCAATCGCATGGGAGATGAATGGCTAAATCATTGTATGTTACTTTTATTGAAAAAAGATATATTTGATAGCGTGGAAAATGAAAAAATCATTCCAAGGTTTCAAAATATGAAAACTCGTAGAGAACAATTATGATTGCTATTACGCGAGACATTTAATATCTTTTTCAATATTTTATATCATTTTTTTAGTATATTATACATATAAGTTCCCCCCCTCAAAAATTCTTCTAGATCCGTCCCTACATGGACGTCTTCTCACGAATTCATAAAGATGGTTAAGGGGTATGGGTGATTTAAATTTGTGTCCCTTAGACCATATCCCATCTTATTTGTGACTGTGATAGAGCCAAGGAGGTATGGTTGCAGCTTATTAATCCATATGGTAGGTCCGACTTCTTTACTCTTCCCATATCAGCATGGCTTCATGAGAATCTAGTGGCCTATTTGGTAAGCCATAAATCCTATGATTGGGGTGTGCTCTTCTCGGTTGCTTGTTGGTGGATTTGAAAGTGGTGTAACGAGTTTGTTTTGGGCGGGGTGGTCTCCCCAAAATATTATGCCATGTTTATTAAACATCAGGCAATAGAATTTATGAGTGCATGGGAGGGTGCTAGAATAGAATTGTCGGGCAGGAATAGAGTTAATGTCTTAGTAGGTTGGGTGCGTCCTCTAGTTAGGCGGGTGAAGGTTAACTCAAACGCTTCTATACGAGGTAACTTGGGTTGTGCAGGAGCAGGAGGGGTGGTGAGAGACCATTATGGATATTGGCTCAGTGGGTTTGCTATTAATATTGGGTTAACAAATGTATTTTTAGCAAAGTTGTGGGGTGTCTATCGAGGGCTTAGGTTCGCGTGGATGTGTGGATATCGAAAGGTGGTAGCAGAGACGGACTCACAGATGGCATGTCAAGCTATATTGCAAGGTATACCTTCTACACACCCACAACATCATTTGGTGGCTGGTTGCTGTGACTTTCTGCGGCAGGATTGGCTAGTTCATGCGGTTCACGTGTACTGGAAGGTAATATGGAGGCAGATTGGTTAGCCTCCTTTGAATTCTCTTACAGTCCAGGATTATCGATACACAACATGCTGCATTCAGGACTCCAAGCTATTTTCCAGGCTTATTTAGTTGGAGTTCATCTCCCTAAATTGATTGCTACTTAGTTATCTGATCTATGCTCTCTTCATAACCAAAAAAATAATAATAATAAAACGAAAAGAAACTGCTTAATTCTAAGACCAAAAAACACAAAGAAAAATGCTTAATTCTATGATTGTAAGGGTTAATTTAACAAAAGCCAAACAATTTATGCTTAAAGGGTGCGATATATATCCGGAAAATTTTTACCTGATTGACACAAAAATCCTCCATAAGCCTACTTTTCCCTATGCAGAAGTTACCATATTATCGTAAACAAAACTTAAGAGTTTACTACATCAATCTCAACAACCTTACCTTTTCTACTATTGCTTCTTTTTCTTCTTCCACATTATGGGATATTTTGGGAAACTCAAATTCCTTACTTTTATCAGTTGGGGTTGGAATTTAAGGGGCCCCGTCATAGGGAGGCAAAGATTAAAGTGAGGGAGCTAGAACCTCATTCTGAGCTCGCTATTACTTGTGTGTCTACAGATGTTGTTGATGTTTTGTGGGCTAGTAGTACTGACAGAAGCAGGAGGAAAGTTCAGAAGCCTAGACCAAGAGACGGCATCAAGGATGATGGAGTCGCCGTATTTCCACTGCAAATTACCATCTTTTTTTCCTTCTTTCTTTCTAGTTCACTGTTTTTATCAGTTTTCGGGAGAGTCACGTAGCCCATATATATATATAGGGGAAGGTAGATTGGCAATAAGTTGAGTTTTAACCTCAACCGTGGACGAGGGAGAAATATATAAACCTAAATAGTAGTACAACTCTTCAATCCTGATAAGGTTTTAACACTAAGTAGGATTTTTAGTTTTTTTCTACGTCCGAGATTATCTCAAGTTGACCTTTCTATTAAAGTCTATTGAAATACCTCTTAACATAAAAACCACCTCAATTGTAAGGATATAATTATGCTGTTTAAAATAAGGTGTTTGTTAATTTTATTTATTTTTTTATTTGTATAATTTTTCATAATTTTATAAAACATAAATATATTTATATCAAATTAGAAATTAATTCCCTTAAAATAAATCTATATGATAGAAAGTCTTTAATCTTTTTTCTTTTTGTCGCGTGAGCATAAAATTAAAAACAAATGAACATTTAAGAGCACTCAAGATTTTAGCAATAAATGTAAAATAGAGAAACCAAAATTCTGCTCATAATTTTTTTTTAAATTTTCTTTAAAAAAATTACTCTGAAATTTTTATCTATATTTTCTGCAATAGTTTTTTAAAAAACTTCTAAAATAAAAGAACCAATTTCGCTAGTTATGATTAGAAAAATTTAACAAAATATCTAAATTAATTGTGTTAAGAACATGAGGCAAATTTTTGTTTGTCCTGCAGTGAAAGTGTAGAGCTGGGTTCCATTGGGCTAAATCAGACCAATTTGTTTTATTTTTTCTTTTGTCTAAAACAAGCCCAGTACTCCGATGAGACATCTAACAAAGGTCAGGGCTGAGTTGGGCTACGCCATGATATATTGGTTTTCTCACAAATAGTGTGTTTGGATTAATAAAAAGTGATAAAAAAATAATAGTATAGTAATAATAATATTATAATTGATGAAAATAAATGATTAGAAAATTGTAAGAAAGAAAATAAATAGTAATTTAGGAGAAAAAAAGTAGAAATTAGTTCTTTAGATTGATAGAAAATGAATAGAAAAGAAAATGAAAGGAAATTATTTTCTATTCATTTTCTTTTCTTTTTCTTTTCCTTCACGGCCAAACAGAGCATAAATAAGAGGCAAATTGCAGCAAAAAAAAAAGGAGGTAAATTGTTGGTTGCGGTATATTCTCCACTAAAAAAAAGGTCAAAACATTAAAATTTCACGATAAAGGATGTATTGTGCCAAAAAAAATAAATAAATGATGAATTTTTATAGAAGGCAAGTGGGGTTAAATTTGATATATCTCTAACCTATCACACAAATGCAGGTCATTCTGAAGGTCGTGTCATGTTTAGAGTAAAAATTTCATGTCCAAGCTCTCCCATATTACGTCTGAGGCCAAGTTTATCATGTAATTCCTAATGGTTTTTTGTTGAATCTTATCCCACAATGGCTGACTGGACCCTTTTTGGTTTTGTTTTTGGTACAATGTCATTATGTCACTGACCCTTTGTATTTTTTCTTTTTTCTTTTTTGAACAACTGACCTTTTGTTTCGTATGCAGTTGCCATGTTGCATCTTAAGTTTTTTGGCAGCTAAGCTAATTTGACTGTAATTTATTAATTTATTGATTTCTTAGTCCATTAAAATGACCATTGAAATAGGATTAAGAAACGATTCCAATCCATGCCCTTTACTTAATTAATCGAACACATTATTCCTTCTTTTTTTTTTGAGCCAACAAAAACATTATTCTTTACATGACACTTTAAATAGGTCATATCAATGAAAAAACAAAAAAAAAAATCATCAAGTCAGATAGACATGGTTACATAAACTTCAATATGTTTAGTGATTTTAACATTCGGACGGGATAGTATCTGACAATAAATACTCAACATCTGCTTGGCGATTCCATAAGACTGCTATTCAGTACCATTAAGGCAAATGATTCAATTCTCCATATCATGATGGGGATCAATAGCAGCAACAAGCACAAAGTAGTTTACCTAGTCCAACATCAAGCAGTCGCTAATTTACGAGTTTACAAATTCTGCATTGATTTCAAACGAACGAGCACTCTTGGTTGCATACAGCCAAAATCCATGCAAGATTTCAACAATTTGGTGCCAACAAGTTTAGTTAAATTAGTAAAATAAGATTTTCGTCCACTATTTAAAAAGTTTGAGATTTAAATCTTATTAACCTTAGTCAGTGATAAATAAATTCAATGCAAATCCTCTTTGATGTCTGTAACTTTTCTTCACTCTAGACTTAAGTAATTTCCCCTCACCTAGACATTCTCTAACCACACAAAAAAAAAAAAAAAAAGAGATTTGGTGCTGTGATGTCCCCACCCATTTGCATAAAGACACCCATTTTCTCATGTTTGAGGGCTTGTAGTTACCGTCAGCAAGATGCAACATATAACAAATTTGTGAGGGTTTTTCATTACCCTCCCTCAGAAAAGGACCAACTTCAAGGCCAGATTTCACAACCCAAGTAGCCATGCAATTTTGCATTCCACAAGAAAAATGTTAAATCCAAAAAGCATAAACATTTAAGCAAACTATATGTTTGTAATCAAGCATCATTGTCAGCCAAAAACAAAATGCAAGGAAGGAGACAAATCACACCCACTGCTGTTTCGTTGCCTCCATTCTCTCTAGCAAACCCTTAATCTCGCTTTGCATTCTAAGCTTCATGCTGTGGTAATCACAGTGTGAATTTTCCAAAACTTTCAGCTCTTCTAGCTTCTTCCTCTGCCTTTCTTTGGTCTCCGGCAAATGCAGTTTGGTAAGCTTCTCTGCATACTCTTCTTCCAACTTCTCAGACGTTGCTCGAATCATCCGCCTATACCCTTCTGCCTCTCTCCGCGCTTCATCTGCCTTGCTTTGGAACATACTGGCTTCAGCTTCTTTAATCCTAACGATGCTCTCTATGCTGTCAAAAGAATCTTTTTTTGATAACTTCCCCAAATGAAATTCATCATCTATTTTTAGATCTCCGAGGAGGGCAGCTTTAAGGCCGTTGCGGGAGACATCATTCATTGGCGGCTCATGTCGTCCATTGGATGAGATTGCATTATAAATGGTATATTTGGGAGGGATGGAAGTGGCTGGGGGCATAGATGGTGCATCCTTGCCAAGGGTGGCTTCAGTTGGCATCAATTCTTTCACGGATACACCAGAAGCAGGAAAATTCAACTTGCTGTCTGCATCTAAACCCACGGAAACGGAGAAAGATAAACTAAGAATTAGAGGAATACAATTAAATTGCAAAGAAAAGATGGGTAGTGAAGTGCAGTCGATAATCAAGGAAATGTTCTTTGAGTCACGCAACAAAGAATTAAAAGCAAAAAACATATCTTGAATTACCCAGAAATTAGTCAAGTTCATAAAGTTTCCTAGTATATTTGAGCGCATTTCGACATTGCATAGCCATTCACTGGCCACGTCCATGTACGAACAACAGAATTTGATGGATTGTTAGATAGCATGAACATCAACAGTCCAATCTAATATTTACAAGAAACAAAATGTTGACTAATTACTCCAAATAAAAAAAATCTACAATATTCCCTTTAATGCCTGGAAACAGTTACAAAAAAATCACTTTACGCATATCCAGCCCTTTCAGAAAAAGTCATGTTCCTTTCTAATTTGCAGACAGGACTAGATGTTTAAGAATGTTTTAGTCACTTGATTAGAGCTTGATTCACTCCAACACATGTAGATAGGCTTCTTATGCAAGCAAGCTAAGCCAACAAACCAAGCTTGAGCTTAAAAATGCCTTGAAAAGCATCAGTTGATTAGGCTGCCGAAATGGCAATAAATCTTGAGCTTAAAGGATCCATAACCCAGCAATTATGTCCCTTCTATAGCCATATTTCAACATCATGTAAAACACTTAAATGAGGCTTAAAGAACCATCTGGATTTAGTTATACACACTTGCTATTTCATTTAAATCATTTTGAACTAAAATACCCACATAAAGCCAGTGACAACACTTCCCCCTAGCCCAGATATGAGGTGTTCCCTCAATAGAGGAATCTCAAGTTTAATTGAGCTTATACCGGAAACAACAAAATGAACGTAGACAGGAAAAAACAAAATGAACGTAGACAAGTTTTTACGAACAAACTCTCATCAACTAGTTTCTGGAAACCAAAAGTGAAACTAATGAACTTCTTGGTCAAGTGCACCAAAAGGAAAAAAAAAAAAAACTGTTCAGTACCATAAACTTGCCTAATCTTTCATGCTTTCTGCACCTTAGAAATTCGAATGGTGTCCTGAAGTCATATTTACGAGAGCGAGTCCTAGTTACTACAACATATTCACATTATTTTCCAAGTACATTGGGCAATTCAGATGCCTTTTTCTTCAGCTCTAACAAATTCAAGTTTCTGACAAAATTAACCCATCAAAAAAGTTTCCTGTTTGCAGTTAAGCATGAGCTGTACAGAGCATCTCCAAACCAAGCAAATCTTACTTCTTCCCCCTTTTTAGAGTTAAAGACGAATCCTATGCTAAGGATATTAACTTCCCAGGTGACCATCACTACCTTTTTAAACAGGTGATATATAAGGTAGCAATCATATCTTGTGACACGAGAAAAGAAATAACCGCACCGTATAAGCAACGAAGCTCTGTCCAAAAGGAGAATAGATAATGCATAGACTACTCTTGGAAACCAAATGTGAGCCCCAGAAGAAAGGACTCATAATCAGATCAAGTCACTATGATAGGACCAACTCAATGCCTAAGTCAAGCACACAGAGAGAAGAAGACTAAACATAAATTTTTTTTTAAAAAAAAAAAGGAGTCCAAAAGCATGAGGCTCCTACTCCACGGGGTCTAGGGATTAGCATACACAGCCTTATCTTGATATCAGAGAGAAATTGTTTCCACAACTCAAACCTATCACCTCAAGGTCATGTAACCTTACCATTACACCTAGACTTAGAACATCAAAAGGAAAGCCAAATAGTTTGAAAACAGAATGCTCAGTTCAAAGTTAGGGAACTTACGGGTGAAGAACTGTATAATGATGTTACAAGCATTCGAGGGAGATATGGCTTTACTTTCAAGCTTGGAGAGCAGCTCCTCAGCCTTGTCATGCAACTCCTTGCCCTTAAAATCCTCACTACCCTTGAATATCTTCCTCACACAGTCAAGTTCCTTTATCAGGTTCTCCAAACCCCAGTCCTTTGCACACTGCAGAAACACATCCTTCACAAAACCAAACATCTCTGAAGCATGATTGCACCCAATGCAGTGAAATTGCACCTCCGACATGCCTGATGGCCCCTTCAAGCTAGGACCTGGCCTAATAAGATTCTTTTGCATTCCACAGGCAGCATGACACCAATGAGAACAAACATCGCACCCAACCCAACTGCAAGTATTGTTAGCAGAGTCAAATTTCATGCAGACTGGGCACATACATGAACTGCAAAATCCCTTTTTTGCAGAGCAGAACTTACAGTCACAGTCATCAACAGGCAATATACTCTTACAGTTGACATTCCTACACCTCGTAAACAAGAAAATTTCAATCAATTCATTTGCAGGAAGATGAACTTTCCCAGATATAAAGGTTCCAAGCCCCATTTTCACAGCCACCAATATGTCCAACTGGTCCCTTTGGCACTTTGAAAGAGTCTCCTCAGTGAGATCAGACCTCCTATCCAGGCATTTTTGTAGGCCTACTAACTCCTCTCTCTTTTCAGGCATCACAATGAGATCTTTCAAATACTCTTTAGTGGATTGTAATGCTTCCTCAGGAAGCTCTTGAATGATCTGACCCATCACCGGAATAGACTCAGATACCATCTCACGAAGAATCCTCTCCGGTCTAGAGATTTTTCTTGTTATTCCTTCCTTTTCTCCCCCTTCGAAACCTCTCAAATTATCAGAATCCATTCTCCTAGAATCACCCGAATGAGCATCTAATTGTGGCCTAGCAGGCAATTCAGAGGGGTAAAATGAAAGATTATCCGAACTAGTGGTCTTGTAGAGACTGTTATTACAAGAAGAATCCTTGTTTGCCACACGATTACCCTGCTGCATCGATGAAAAAATACCTCCTAATACTTCACCACCATGATTACTATTGTTCAAAGCAACAAACCCATCCCCAATAGGCCTAAACCGGCTGTGGACAGATCCATTAGTCCCTTCCCCTCCACACCAAATTTGTTCATTTCTCCCTACAGAATACTCATAATTCTCAGTAGAATTACGAGTCAAAGAGCAACTAGGATTGTGTGAAAACGGGTGTGAATACGAGTAAGAGAGCGAGGCAGCAGTAAAATCATTAGAACATGTCGTCTGTGTGTTGTTGTTGTTGTTGTTGGATGGTGCAGCACCCAAAGACTGCATGCTCCTACAAGGCCTCGGCTTGACCAGAGGGTCAGCAGCACTTTGCAAAGCATTGGACGCAGTTAGAGAGAGAGAAACATCAGGCAAAGCTAGAGAGAGGTTTAAGGGACCCTCAAGCTTTGGCCTTTTCTCTCTGGAGGAATTTTCCCTCTCAACCTCATCCTCTTCTTCCACTTGGACTTCTCTTTTGGAGGAAGAATTGGACTTAGTTTCATTCAGATTCAAGAAATCCCTCTCTACCCATTTTTCATCTTGATCGGAAGTCTCCGAAACGATCACTTCTTTGCCCTTCTGGGCCAACCCACCACCAGCAGCACAACCAAGCTTGTTGTTGGGATTTTCACAGAGGTAGCTGAGAGTGAGTTCTTGGGGTTTTGAGGCAAACCCATCAAGACCCATCTTTGTTGTTGACTCTCTGGGAAAACAAACACCCTTATGAGGCAAACCCATTTTCTGTTCTGGGTCGTCTTGGTTTTGGTTGCTCTCTGCCTCAGCAGCAGCAACAGCAGCCTTGGAGAGAGTTTGACCTTTCTCTCCAACCATGGCTGGCTGGCTGGCTGGCTGGCCTTCTTTAGCAGGAGACAGAGAAACAGAAAGAGATAAAGAGAAAGAGAGGATGAGAATATTGGTTTGAAAGATGAATTCTTTGGTGGGCAAAAATGGAAACTTTCAGAGGGAATCTGTGAGTTGGGGTGGTTTCTTTCTCCCACTTCTTCTTCTTGATTGGGGGTCTGATTCTTGATTCTCTCCAACAAAACAAAACAAAATCAACAACAACAACAACAACGAAGAGGCTCTCTTCCTCTCTCTAACTTCTCTCTCTAACTGGGGGCCCAACAACGGCTGGAATTTCACAGCATTTGCCCCATTAACTTAACTAAAACGGCTGAGTCCCCTTTCTTTTTCTCCCTTCTCTTTGTTGCTTGCAGCTCAGAGATTACAATGTTGACTCTCCCAGCTGCATTCCTATAATTTTACTGGAGTACCTACGATTAGTTAAACAAGATATAAATAATAGATGTATAATTTATTTAAAGTTAATAATTTATATTGCTATAAATTAATGTATATTTATTAAGTTATCGAAAGATTTTTTTTATTATCGATCATAATTTCAAAATTTATGGTGTAAGTCTAATGTGCATGATAAAAAAAAAGTAAAATAAAAATGAAAAAAAACAATAAAATGAAAATTTGATATATTCATGTACAAATTTTATAATCACCCCAATAATACAATCAAAAGGCGTGGAAAGAAATGAAAGAAAAAACTTCCTTTTTTTTTCCCCTTTGCATGCAACACTAGATAATATTACAATTATATCACTGCAAGGCCACTCCATTCAATCATTTAAGGACAACACAATAAATATTAAAGCCTCAATCCCTTTTATAATTATAATAATCTCAACCAAATTCCTCCCCAAAAAAAAATCATCAACAAAGTAGTGGCATTTAATTCAGGAATAATGCTAAACATCCCGAAAACTGTATTAAGAAATATCTCAAAATATATAATTATAAAAAGAATCGATAATTTTTTTAATATGTCAAATCAAAAAAGGAAATAAGATAATAATTTTTTTATAATTATATATTTTAGAATGTTTCATAATACGATTTTTGGAATATTTAGCATTACTTTTAATTAAGTAGGAGGTTAATATTTCAAAATTTGGATTAGAAAGGAAGGAAAGTAGTTAAAATGTTAGCAAAAGATTTATAATTTCCCATCCTTTGAACAAATTTAGATTAAGATGAATCAAGGTTAACTTTTTTTTTTGCCAAAAAATAAATTTCACAATAAGGTTTTGGTTTTTTTTTTTTTTCCATTTGCTGTTTGTACATATAGTTTTTACTAATTCATATAAAATAGAAATAAATATTTTATTATTAGCTGGTACCAAATATAAGCAAATAATTGTAGTGTGACAAATGATGTCAGCGAGTGACAAATTGCGTGCGAGTAACGCTGTGTAATGACCGTTGAATGTAATGGCCGTTGAATGTAAGAACGTATCGTACACACGAAGTCCTAAAACTGGTCATGTACAAATGCACCTTCATCTTAGGAAATTTCCCAAAAGTCAGGATTTCTCTTTTCTTTCTAATTTTATTACGACAAATATTTAGTTAAATTTTATAAGTATGATTAAAATATAATTAGAGTGATTTGTAGTATTAGATAATTAAAATTAAAAAAATAAATATAAAATATTATTAAATAAATTACGTGATTATTTTAATATTATTTATACTGTGTAGTGAAAATTTTTTATTATATGGAGTTATAGATATAAAAAATTTTGAAACTGATCGATATTATATTTTATTATATTAATGTAATCATTAGCTGCATGTATATAATTTTTATCATTAATTATAATTATTCACAAAAAAAAAAACTACAAAATTGTGACCAAGAATTGTGTCACCCTCATCATTTGGTTTTTTATTGTGGCAATATTTGACGAAAAGTCAAGATGGTTAATTGGTTGTCAATAATTCTCAAAAAATATCATTAAATGGGTGTAGGTTAGGAAGTAACGAGTGAAAATAAAGATTTTTCAGTAATTTTGAATGATTATTTTAAAAAAAATAAGAAAAAATTTTGATTGGTTATTACTTTATATAGTTATAGTTCTTCCTATGACTCCTTAAAATTAAGCAAAATAATTTTTTTTTTCTTTTTAATAATGGGAATTTAGGAAAAACGCGTTTGGGTATTTTGACAACCTCATATTTTACGAAGGAGGAAGAATCATCATGTGATAATGTCCTACGAAGGAAGGCAATTGCTTGGATCCATGAATCATTTCATCATTGCCCCCTTTTTTTCTTCAAAGAAAATAAAAACCCCATTTCTTTGTTTATTCAAGTATATGTTGACTTTGTCTGATCAAATTCTCGATCATGAGACATGGAAAAAGGAAAGAAATGGAAACGACAGAGCACTAGATATTGATTTCTTCTTTCACGTACTGTTTTTCTGTTATGATCTTGATCTTACCATGACAAGAAAGGAGTGGTTTTTTTTTTAAAAAAAAATTAAAAATTTATTGAATTTTAAGTTATTCAGCCCTAAATATAAAAGAATATTTTTTAACTACTAAAAGGGTTGTTGAACAAAAAAAAATGGCTACTTTTTACGTCATGTAAAAGTCTACTTCTTTTCCAATTTTTGCATCATGTTCATTCATTGTTGCTTTTTAACATTTTAGAGATAAAGAAGAAGATAAAAGGGAAATCCTAGTAGATGTAGATTAAATAAGAAGAAAGTAGTCATAGAGCAGTTAGATAATTTAATTTTTTAAAAAAATAAATTATTAGATATTGTAAAATAAATTATCTGTATATCTTTATCCTATTAATATCCAATGGCATGGCTTCCATCTATTGCAATGTTGTTTCTAGTTCAATCAAAGGTCTCATCCATGCGAACCAATCCGAAAAAACGCTACTTGAGCTCTGACCATATAGTTTAAAAAAAAAAAAAAAAAAGGTACCCACCTAAAACCACGTTATTATATATATATATGGAAGATGGTTTCACTTTCAAGAGTCACAAGACCAGATTCGAGACCTCAACTACTGAAATGTCCATAAGAAAAAGCCCAGAACATTTTTTTAGTACAATAATAGTGCTTCCAGATGATGAAATATCTTTTGTGACCTTGTTACTTAAAAAGAGAATGAATATGTCTATCAGCAAAAGGTGAAAATTATACCAACCAACGAAATAATTATTCTGGTGGGTTAAAATTTGTGTAGTTTTATTTTGTAAATTAAAATTCAAATTGTAGAATTAGATCTCACACATTGATTGTTTCATCTCAATCAGAAAATTGTAGCAATGATCAAACTCAATGCAACAGGTCAACTGCTGATTGTTGTTTGTTAGAGCAATGTGACAGGTTGGTCGCAGCCTTGCATGTTGTTGTTTAGGCTCGTGTTTTTCAAGTGAACCTCGTCAAAAACTTCGATTTAGTTTCATTATAATTACTCTATTTTTATTTCCTGATCTGTTTATGAAAAAAAAATTAAAAAAAGAGCCGCTGATCAGGAATATAAAAATTAACCCACATCTGTTAATTAAAAAAAAAAAAAAAACCCTCACATCTTCAATGATTACAATAATCAAGAAAAAGAAAAAGAAAAAGGAAGTAACGTGTAACTGCTCAGGTTTCTCGAAAAGCATCTCTTTCTATTTTCCTATGTGACCTAAAACGCAAACGGAACAATCTTGTACGTAGTTCGTTATTTTTTTTTAAGATTTTATTATACAATTTAATTTTAAATAATATTAAAATAATTATATAAATTATTTAATAATATCAAATAATTTATTTATTTCTTAATTTTTTAAATTTAATTATCTAATAAATTATATTATTTTAGTGTAATTTTAGTATTATATAAAAAATGCTACTGAGTATTCTTTTGTTTAAAAAACTACCAAAAGTAGTTTTTTTTTTTTTTGACCAGAGAATACCAAAAGTAGTTCATGTCTGTAGACTTTTGACTTTTGACTTTTGACCAGCCTATATGTCCTGCAGCGCCGCAGGCATTCTTCTTGCAAGGATTGGCTTATACATTCTCCAATTTCATACTTTTGTCGGTAAAAACAAAGCACTTTCATGAAGATCATTTTATTTTTGTCCAGACATCTTACCAATGGGACAATTTAGTGATTAACAATTTAAATTTTTATTTTTAAAATTTTAAATTCTAATTAAAAAAAAGCATAAAACTAATGAGAATGAGAAAATTTTAAATTCTAATTGAAAAAAAGCATTAAACTAATGAGAATGAGAAAATCTAATACTGTTGTATAGCTTATGAGAGCCTTTTCATAGAAAAATTAAAAAAAAAAAATCTTAGGAAAGAAACTTAAATTTGCCCCCAAACGTTACGCAAGTATCACAATTGTTCAAATTTTAAAGTTCAAGATGCAATTGAACAAATATTAAGTTTGAAGGCAAAACTACAAATAGATCGCACAAACTACATACAATCAATTAACTAATGAAATATTAACTATATTAAAGGCAAAAGTTATCTACACTCCAAAAAAAAAAAAAAATTCTCATACACGTAAGAAAATACTTTGATGGACCCCACTTTTGTACCCCACTTTTTGGAATGTAAATTATCTACCTCACTTTTATGTCAATTGTCTTCAAATAATTTGGTGCCGCATCTTTTCATAAAATTTATGTTTGTTATATAAAGTGCATCCTGAGTTTTTTTTTTTTTTGGAAAAAAAACATTTATCATTGACGTGACAGTTATCGAATTTATGGGTCGAGACTGAAATACTCTCAGTTTATTTAAGTATTGTTCAACCACTTTTAAGGGACAGACTCACCACCCAAGCACTATTAGCCTCAACGGGTCTCCTTTACGTTTGACTATAATACTACTAAGTTTTGAATTAACAACTGCGCTCTTACTAAATTTCAAGTAATTACGTTGGACAAATATTTCAGTACTGAGACTCAAATCTAAATTATAATAAGGACGGATACACCAGATAGACTGTCACCTTAAATGGAAAGTACATTCTGTTCAATCTTCATAAATCCTCTAATTCATATGAGGGATATTAAAAATATCATTATTTTTATATTTTTTATAAATTTAACATAATTTTTAAAAATTTATAAATTTAGTACGATTTAATTATTTTTTAATAAATTTAGTACATTGTCAGTTAAAAATAATTAAATCTCTCAGTATGCACATATGACATTTGAGAATTTTAAACTGTACTAAATTTAGACGTAGATGTGCTATATGTGTATACTAAAAGATTCAGTTACTTTTAATTTGTTATTTTTAACTGATAACAGGTTAGATTTGTTCGAAAATAATTAAATTTTATTAAATTTGTAAATTTTTAAAAATTATGTTAAATTTATTAAAAAATAATTAAATTGTATTAGATTTATAAATTTTTAAAAATTATGTTAAATTTATTAAAAGGTAATTTCTTTCGAAATTAACCCTATGTCCCGATGGACTCGAACTTTAGTTATTGATAACTGCCCCCGCGTCCACGAACATCTGCTCCACATGTTCATGGAAAAGATCTGGACATCGCTTGGATTAAATCGGGACAAAATCATTTGTATGAACACTTATGTCTTGTTTTTGTCATTTTAATATTGAGATATGCTCACTAAATCTTTTAAATAAAATTAAAATATGATTAAAGTGATATAAATTATTATATAATGAAATTTTTTTTAAAAATAAATTATTAAATATTATTAAATAAATTATAAATTTTTTTATATTTTTATAATTTATACTCAAGCAATGATGACAAAAAACGCGTTGAGAATCTATTAGACGCATGAAAAAGATGCCATTGCCGTCTTAGCTTTGGCAAATTGAATGGATGCGTAGGAAAGTCGCTATCAGCTTCCTTGTCCTAACGGTTTTCCAAGTCAATACTACTCGCTCCCTTCGCTTGTCATTAGCCCGAGGAACAAGGCACTGTTTATCAACATCACACATACGTATGCGTCAAAACGACTAAACCGTGTTGTACAAATAAGACATTAATTAGTAAGGGTGTCTTGGTTGTACAAGAGAAAAGGAAGAGAGAAATAATAATATAATTATTATTATATATTTTTATATATATATTTTTTTATTTTTTATATCATTTTAAATAATTTTATTATTTTTATTTTTTTTACACAAATTACTATTTAATTTTTTTTCACCATACTTTTATTTCTCTTCATTTTTCTATCACTCCAAACAATTTTATTTTCTCTTCATTTTTTCTTTCACAAATTACTATTTATTTTTTCTTTCACCATACTTTCGTTCTTTCTATTTTCTCCACCACTCTAAACAATTTTATTTTTTCTTTATTTTATTTTATTTTCTCCTCATTTCCCCACCCTTCCACTCGCTCCAAACACACTGTAAAGGTGCGTTGCGAGTACCTTGACATGAGTTAAATACGAGTGAATAACATTATAATAATTATTTATTATATATTTATATTTTTTTTATCAATTATACTTATCTATCAAATGGTTATAAATAAATAAGTAAGAAACAACGTGATATCTTTTTTTTGTCTTACGGGGGGTCAAATATTTGAATTAGTAATTAGGAATAAATAAGGTGTTTTCATGGTTTGATAATTGTCATTTACACACTCAAAGTAGTTGGATACACGATAAAAATCCTTCACTTTGCTTATATTTAAAAGCATCTGCCACCTAAGAGAGAGGGTGGGACTTAGTTGGATCTTATCAATTTTTAATTTTTTTAAAAAAATAATTTGTGTGAAAGGAATAAACTCATATGCAACAGATATAAAAATATAGAATTATTTAAGTATGTATATTAAATTTAAACTGATGTACAATATAATATGTGCATAAAAATTAAAATTAATATATAACAAATTTAAAATTAATATATAATAAGTAAAGTAAAAAAAAAAAAAAAGATAAAAACCGTCAAATGTCTATGTTAACCTCCGTGACCATTTAGCCGTGGCCGTGCATCAGAACTCTTTTAGAATAAATTAACTCACCGTTTGGAGAAAAATTCCTTTAAGTACAGACGTAAGCTTTTGCTCTGAAAAAGGAACTGCCAATCGAGGATTTTGGACTTCGTGCTGCAACGGATTCGCCACTGCAAATGGCAATGGAACGTATCATTAATTTCCCTTGATGTCAAACAGACTTGATGTCCTTTTATTGTGCTACAAGCACAGGAACTCTAAACATATTTAGTTAAAATTTCAGAATATGTTGAAATTTAGCTCTTAATGGTAATGAATTTGGCGAGTTATAATGTCCAGGTCGAGGAATATTAGAATCCGACAGATTCTGATATAGTCATATACTCATATATAAAGTTTAGGTTCATTGTAAATATTTTTCTAAATGGTATTAAGGGTATGCATAAATGGTCTTATCTACTTTTGATATGATTTAGTGAATATCTTATTAATTTCTCTCGATCTTCTTTCCCCATTTTGTAAATCCCTTCTTTTATATATTGGTGAACCTTTTTACAATTCAATACACTCAGAAATTGTTCTGTGATTCTTTCTCTTGTAGTTTAAGCTTCTAGGTGGAATTGTTTTATAATAAGGAACATTACATCAAATTAGGTTTTGAGGCTAGGATCAATTCACAAGATGATATTTTTTTATATAAAGTTTTTAATTATGGTCAGACAATATAAATGTTGAAACTTCTACAGTATGTTTCTAATTAGTAGTCATACAAATTTAAGTATGTGTGACAATTATAATACGGAATTTCAATCATTCCTTTATTAAGGATATTGATACCATAATCACTAGATATAGTCTAATGATCATTAAACTTAAAATTTAGAGCGACATATGAGATTTGAAGACTTCACTCATAAAAAAGTAGGGTTAATTTCAAAAAATAAAGCCACATTTGTATTTTTTTATAAATCTAGTACAACATTTAAAAGTTAATAAATTTAGTACAATTTAATTATTTTCTTACAAATCTAACACAACCTTTAATAATTAACAAATCTAAAACAGTTCAATTATTTTTTAACAAATCTAACGTGCTGTTAGTTAAAAATAACCAGTTAAAAGTAATCGAATATCTTACTATACATATATGATACATTTACGTTTAAATTTAGTACAGTTTAAAATCCTCAAATGTCATGTGTGCATACTGAAAATTCGATTATTTTTAACCAACAGTGTGCTAGATTTGTTAAAAAATAATTAAACTATACTAAATTTACTAATTTTTAAAAGTCGTGCTAGATTTGTAAGAAAATAATTAAACTATATTAGATTTGTTAATTTTTAAAAGTTATGTTAGATTTATAAAAAAACACAAAAAGTGATGTTATTTTTTAAAATTAACCCAAAATATCTAATCTCTCAATCTAACTAAACCAAAAAAATTGAAAAAAAAAAGGCAAATATTGACACAACAGCTGAGCTGATTTGCTCGTAGAAATATATGCTACATTTAAAACTGAAGCTTATCATTTAAATTGAAACGTCTAGCTCTTAGTTTTATTTTAAAGGGGACCAAAGTCTGAACAAATTTTAGCATCCCTTCCCTAGCAAATTTTGAAAGAAAACTATAATATGTTTTTTGTACCTTTGCATTTATGGTATGTTCAGTTCTTCTCATTCGTGTTGGTTGTTTCTTATTGTTCCTTTTTAGGATAAATGCTATTAAATTAATACATTGTAAAAGCTTAGAAAATATTGATTTTAGACCCGCCCCCTAGTTTTATAGACCTTCTACCAAGGAAAGAGTGGGGGTTTGATCTCTGCTTCTCTCATGCCCTCCCCTTATATTCACACTGCCTTCCAGTAGGAAAAAAAAAAGTAAATAAATAAAAAGAAAATGATGATTTTCACTATGGTACAAGTGACTTTGTTAAAAGTTCGTATGTTGTGTGGGAAGAATTTATTGTATATATATATATATATATATATATTTTTTTTTTTTTTTTCAATTAGATGGACAGACTGAATTTTTATATTATATCTATACGCGTTCAGTTTGTATAATTACGAGTACTTTTTATATAACTATAATTAAAAAATAATAAATAAAAAATATTAATAATTTTTATATTATTTTTATTGTTATGATTATATAAAATATGGTTATAATTACATATATTACCTAAGCGTGAAAAGAATGTAAAAATTAAAGTCTGCCCGTAAATGTTTGTTGTATATTATATATATACACACAACGGCGGCCGGCCGCAAAGTTGGACTAGGTGATGGTGAGATCATATCAACAGTATCATCAACATCACACGCTTAGAATATACTGTGCTCTTATTGACGTGAGTTTTTTTTTATTTATTATAAAGTCTATTAAATTTAAATTATATAATAAAAATAAATATTTTTTTATTAATCTCAATTTTTTTAATATTTAAATTTAAAATTTTTAAAATAAAAATCTAAATTATAACCGTATCTTTTAGGATAAAGCAATCCAACATTGTTATTGACCTTAGCTCTTGGGTCTAGCAACACTTAAAAAGAAATAAGATTCTCAAGGATAAGGCAATCCAAGCAATATCCACATGCATGTTCTCAGCACATACCATTGCCTCCCATATTCTAACATTGTTATTGGCCTCTCTTATTGTACGGCTTATTCTTTCTTTCTTTTTTCACTTTTCTTCCTTGGGAAGATTCATTGCCTGCGAGTTACCCTAAAGAAGGTAATTCTTCGGTTTCTCATTAATCACATTGGAGACTGTTCAACCAAAAATGATTTGTTCCCCTTCAATTTGTTTTCATCAGCTAACAATATCTGTTTAAACTTTGTATAAAGGTTATGGAATTTGTTTTATATACTGTGACCCCATAAATAAACCCTAGTAATCATTGGACTGTCAGTGGCCTACCGAAAAAGTTTATATGTGAATATAGTATCCATATATAGTGATTTTAATTTAATATTAATATAGTCAATTGTATATACAAAATATATCTTTTTTTTTTCAAAAAATATATATCTTATTACAATATTCATCGAAAGAAATAAAAGTTAATGGAAAAAAAAAAAGTAAAGTATTTGTTTTTAACATCAAAACTCATCTTATTCAGAGCATCCAAGGAGGCTTGGGAAGCCATTATAAAATGTGAGGCTGACAAGCCAGTGAACCAGCCATTTTTAATTTGCATTCTTTAGAAATAATTTGGAGCTTATAAAGTAAGATGTTCTGATATTATTACTCTCTTTTGGTCTTTTGGAACTAGTAACCATAAGTTAGAGGATTGGGGATGATAATAGAAAGATTGAGATTGAAAACTCAAATTGCTAATTATATTTTTGATTTAGGATTGTCTGGTATCCAGATTGAAGGTTGATTAATCTGAACTGACGCAGGTAAGATTACGTAGGCGGCAAAAGTTTTCCAACATATATTTAATACGGCTATATTATCAGGAATCGAATTCGAAATCTTTGATTAGTTAATAACAGATCCTTATTATCTATATCAGTACTTACTAGTAATCATTAATTATATTATATATAAATAAAAAAAGGAAATCCATCCATTTTGAGTCAGGTTTTTGTTTTGTTTTTGAATAGGTGGGTTCGAATGGGCTCAGCCTACTAGGAATGTACATGGGCTTCAAATTCCAGCTTTTGATTATATGCTTTCTAGGCCCATATCTTTCGCCATTCAAAATGTTTGAGGCATTAGAACTCTGATGCCGTGAGGTCGAGCATTTACTCAACTGTTTGAGGGGGTTGTCTTTCAATCAGTAGGTGAAAAGTTCAAATCTCTTCAAACCTCACTTCTCCTTCCCCAAATACCCAATAGAGCTCCTTATAGATAAAAAAAAAAAAAAAAACTCTCATACCGCTTTATTTATTTTATGATCTTATGCTGCTATTTTTTTGTTTTTATCTTTATTTTTTGTTTTTCATTTTGTGGCCATAGCAAGAAGCATCTCCACTATTGCATAAATTTGTTTACATTAAGCTTAACAATGAAATACGAGCTCAAGAAGAGTCAACAGGGAGGGGAAAGTTCCAGTAATCTGGAACTAATAGCAAAGCCACAACCTGAAAAATAGACCAAATTTATACATGGGTAGATTCATTTTTTTTTTTTTTTTTAGGTTGGCACAACAAATTCATAGGAGATGTAGACTCGAGATGACTCAATCTCATCAATTTGATCAATGTTAGGGTGGCTGAAAACTTGGCCCCTTGAGTTTAGCTAGAGGAAACCATCCCTCCATGTCTTGGACTAAGCAGTCACCGATGAGGGAGCTTTACCATTAGTGTTTTCACCAGCACTCTTAACTGCAAAAAGAAGAAACAAGCCCCTCTTTACAGATGTTAGCTGAACACACAAGTAATGCAAACCCATATAAGTTTGTTTAGGGGGATGCATGCCTCCTACAAATGGGGCAACACATTCCCCTAATTGACTTGATTTTTTTTTTTTCCGCTCTTGCTGGTTGGCCCCTTCAAATAAGAGGCATATTGTTGGGGCTGCTCATCAGTCCTGCATTCGGGACGCGGCCTTCTAATTTTTTGGAACCTACAAAAGGTGTGATCATGAACATAGGAGGCTTTCAATTTTTCGAAACCACCAAGGGTGGATTAGTTATGGATTGGAGGTTATGTCTCTCTATCTTCAATCTTAGCATATGCTAACATTTTATTTCTCTAATCACATACACGGTAAATCAGGCAAAGATATAGATATTGCTTAGTGGATTGAATAAAATTGAAAATATGGACCCAAAACCTCACTAGATAAAAGGCCTTCACTGGCCTTCAATTAACAATTTGTGAATTTAGTGAGCCATATCGGCAAATACTCTTCAGTTTCTTTGCTACTGGATGTGAATTGTGAGTCTTAACCTAACGCTTCTTCTACTTCCCATTAGTGATCAACAACCACCGCGTATTGTTTACTCTAGATGGGAAAATGCTTATAACTATACAAAAATTATTCAGATAATATATATATTGTAACAATTAGCATATTTTGTGCGACCATAATAATAAAATATAAAATGAAAAAAATATAATTATTTTTATCGATTAACATTTTTTTATTGTGATTGTACAAAATATATTAATTGTTGCAATTTAGATACTGTATGAACAGTTTTTGTATGACCATGTAATGAGACTCGTAAAAGATCCGATTTTTTTTTATTTTTTTATGAGCATAATGATAATTGCAATTTTTTTTTTTTATTTGTATTCAGGGGATTGTGTCACCAAGGATTGCATATTGTGTCCAATCGCTTCTTTCAGTTTCAGCCCCTTTCTTAATGACTAAATGAGGTCATTCGCCTTTTGTTTTTCTTTTTTTTTTTGCTCTTGGTAAGTTTCATCTTATACATATGGAATTATCATGGATTGAGGATATCCAACCTCGAAGTACTTCTCTTATTTCTTTATGATTTGATGGAACAACGAAAACAACAAGCCAAAAATAGGATTGTCAATGAAATTACCAAAAGATTCAATAAGCAACTGACTCAATAGAGCAAAAAATTAGAAAAAAGAAAAACGAGTGTAAGGTGGTTCCTTCGATGAATCAATCTGAAACCAAAACTCCAAGGGCTCTCTCAGTTAATATTTTCCTTTTGTTCTAGATTAGGATGATTGTAAACAATATCAATATGTATATATCCAAATCATGATTCAAATACAGCTACCTCCATTCATAATTTGTGCTGTGTGTCGAGTTACCTCTCGTTATTTCAGCAAGTTATTGACAATGTGATTCAGATAAAATTCTGGGAACTTGAAAGTGCAGTTCTTTGTAAAGAAAAACAATGCTGAAGCAGCTTATAATCCACCCATGATGTGATGATTGCAGGTTTGATATAATGGCTTCTTTCCATGTTGCCACTAATTCCTCTTTCGTTGTCATTTGACAACCATAAATGTGAATTATTGTATGATACTAGCTTCATCTTTTTATTTAAGACAATGATTATAGTTGTTATTTTAATTGCTACACAGCTTACAAAATATCTATCAAGCTCTCATCCGCATGTAGCGTGGAACATAAAATCTATTTGTTGACTGTAATCATACATGTCAAAGCTTAAATGCACAATTAACCATCATAATAATACGAATTGTGAACTCATATTTGATAGACATTAAAATAATTGTATCAATATAACTTAATGATATTTCCTAAACTAGCGTTGATGTGGTCCTAATTGCAACCTTCACATTGCATAACATTCCATATACAATGAACAACAACTAATCTAGATTGGGAACATTTAATTCGTTCCACGAGATAGGCCCAAGGAGGGAGGGATATCCTTTCCTCCACTAAGATAAAGAAAGAGATTCATTTTCACACTTCATGAGATTCTATTTTCTTGCGTTTAGTGCCCAAAGTCCAATGCTATTGACTTTTTATGAAGCTAAAGTCAAAATTATTTATTTTGTCAAAAAGCTTTCTAAAATGACATTTTTAAAATGTATGCGTGGATCAAGATTTCCACGAAACAGATTACATTTAACTTTTTGTGCATCCAATGTCTATATTCTGATTCCCTTTCTATCTATAAAATGATCAAATTGTTTGTGTCAAGAAATTGTTCAATATCAAAATTTAAGTCTTCTTAAACGCCTGTGTGAACAAAGGACATCGTATCTTAGCCGTGGAATTTCACAATTAAAATTTACAATTAAAAATAAAAGTTGTGCAATTTGAACATAAAATTTTTTGATAATAATACTCTAATTATATCATGTCTTATATCTTTAAACCACTCAACTTAAAAATTTAAACTCTTAGGTGAAGCAAAAATAGATTATACATTAAACTCTAATAATTTGGCATAAGAAGTATCATTTCAATTATGATATTAGGAAACTAAAACAATCTAACAGTCTTTTGGCAAATTCCAGTGCTAGGATGCTTCAATCCACAAATGGACAACGGAATACACTTAAGTGTCGTATATTGAATAGATAGCTTGATGTTAATTGGTATCGGTAAATTGCTAAGTTTAGTAGGAATCATCCAATGTCTAGAAGTCAACTTTATCCTTTTTAAAAGTTAATAATGTTCCTTTTAAGGTTCTATTAAGTGTCATTTATCTTCTACGCACACACAAAAGAGAAAAAAAAAAAAAAAAAAGGAGAGAGAGAGATGTAGTGGGGATATTATGTCTATCTCCAGTGGACCATAGAGCCATTTCTAGCAAAAATGATACCATTCTTGGCGAGGGTTGAAGGTCAACGGGAAAGAAGAATCCTTTTTTTAGACAAAATAATTTAGCCTCCAAAAGTCTTTAATATTAATAACGCTATAAATTGTTAAACTAATTTGGTAGGATTATTATACCATCAATTTATGTAAATCTTGAATCGAGGATCGAACTAAATAGAATTTTCTCATCCTAAATTATTTTCATTCAATGGGTATTCTTGTGTTTACAAGGATAGTATGAATAATATGACAATTGCCGTTTAAAAAAAATTTTGTTTTCTTCATCGAATAGTTTGATCGACAATAAGATATTAAAAAAAGGTTTGATGGATAAACCGCTAAATTTATTTTTAAAATCTTTTTTAGTTACAAGAGAAGGTGTAAGGCCAGTAAAGAAAAAAAATAAATAAAGTTATTAAAACTTGAATACAATATAAAGCAAATTTTAACAAAATTTCTCAATTGAATGCGTTAGAATATGTGACATTTTTAAACTTTTATGGTGCCAAACATTATTTACCGATTCCACTAAGTAGAAAATTAATAATAAAAATAAAAGTGACGCAATCAATTTTCAAAGATAAATATACCATAAGATAAATATATCCTAATATTTTAAGGCGACAACAACTTGATTAGGAAGATATTAGTGTTTACAAAGTAAATCGCTCGTCAATTGCGGCCCCTCGATTTCAACATTTCCCACTTTGGAGCCCGCCCTGATTGCTTTTGTTTTTTTTTTACCACTATAGCAATAGCTACCATCTTCTCATTAGGGGCCACCTCGGGTGAATTCCATTCCAATTCCAGTTTCAGAACCCGATGGTTTTAGTCAAGAAAACTGGAATCATATCGGTGTTGATTCCAATATCAGTGCAGGAAAAACGAAAGATGCTTGGATACAAATAGGAGAACTCAGACACGACACAATACAAGTACGGAATTATTTAAGTTTTTTTAAAAAAATTAGGATATTGGTAGATATGAACAATATATATATATATAATTAGTAATAGATCTGTGCAATGCACGTGTTTGATAATTTATTTTATTTAAAAGAAAAATAAAAAGATATTCTAATACTAAGTATTAATTTTTTTAGAAATATTATATTATTTTAAAGACATTTTATAATTGAGTATTAATTTTTTTAAGGAAAAAAATTGGGAGTAATTTGTTATTTCTTTTCTTCTTTTTTGAGCCAATTTTAACTTAGTTCCTTTTTTTTTTCCAATGGTAAATTTGAGAGGTTTTCTTAATATTTTTTCTTTCTTAAAGATGAAAATTCGAGAATCGCTTTTCTTTCTATTTTTATTATTTTCTTTTATTATAAAATTTTATAATTATAAAGATTTAATTATAGTCAAAGTAGTACTATATAAATCAATAAAATCTTTATTTGATTACAATTAAATTTACATCAATTGATTTATGGAATCTTAATACTAATTGTAATATAATTTTTATAATTATAAGATATTTTAATATTTTTAATTTATGAATTTATGAGAAGTCGCCACATATTAGAGAGAAAAAAATTAAAATTTTCTCTTAACTTTGACCTTATATACTTACATATAGATTTCATATTTTTAATAAATTTAGTATTTTTACATATAATTTTTAATAATTATTTCTATAATATTTTATGATGTTATTAGTATTTTGTTAAATTTTTTTAAAAAAATATTATATATATATATAAGAAATTATAAATTAAAGTAGCTGACATGGTTGTTAAAATAACAAATATTTATCATTTCAAGATGGCGTATGATTTTTAAAAAATTTGAAATTAATTTTATATGTGTTAATTTGAAATTTGTTATATATATATATTAATTGAAAATATCAAATACATGTATTAAACGTATCTAACATGTGCATTAAACGTATCTAATATGCTTGTTTGATTTTTTTTCTTATTTTTTTCATGGACATATTTTGGAGTGTCCGATATATATCTAAAGAGTATTAGACGAGTATTTTGTTTGACACAGACAAATATCATTTCAGAAGTGTTTGTAAATCATATAAAAAAAACTATTTAACTTAACCTAAAGAAGACACAAGTGAGCAAGTAAAGTAACCAATCAAAATTTTTCTTATTATTTTGTTTTTCATAAAGTAACCAATCAGATTTGCTTCTTTTTCCTTGTTCCGAATTATGTCTCCCTAAACTACACCAGGTAGTGATTCTCTTTAAGTTCTAGGTCGATTCCAATTTTTGAAATGACCATCCTTTTCTTTAGAAATTTTATATAACATTTTCTTCTAATTTTTATTTTTATAGATTGTAAAGCGTAAATTTCGAGTCTAAAACAATTAAACTCGAAAATACAAAAATAAATTACAAACAAAAATTGTAAAGTAAAAGAAAATTTACGTGGGGTCGATCTCCGTAGATCCTCCGATAAGTGTTCCTTTTTTGACTCCGTCAAGGGCTGCACGAGCTTGATCTTGACAGAAATAATTTCCACCGCTTTTTCTTGAACTGGATAGACTGAAACTGTATCTGATTTGGATATTTTTGACTACGTTTACGAACCGCAGAGAGCTGATCTGAGCCGATCTGACTTAATTTCACCGAGAGTCGAAGAGACTTGTTCTCGGATGAGCTGCCTGGATTTTGCTGAGGGCCGTATGAGGCTTAATCCCAGCCGGATTTGTAGTAATTTGATATTTTTAAATCTATATTCTCAGAAATTCAGATTTAGAGCGATCCGAGAATATAAATTTAAAAATAACTTTAGAAATGGAAACAGCAAATTTTTTGGGCCTTACCCCTGAAATATCTCTAAAAAAGGAGTTAGGAGAGTATACTGCAGAGTAAAAGCACGTAAGAAAAGGAGAAATTTTCTTGAGAGATTTTCAAAATTTTCTTTTTCTCTCAAATTCTCTGAATTTTTCTATTTACAGATTTGCTGAATGTGTTTTGAACTGAGGGGCAGGGGCCTATTTATAGGGTTCCTTTCCCATGTGAACATCACATGGGAAAGGAATCTTTTTAATTGAAAATATTTTTCAAAGTTGGCGTTGCCGACTTTGAAATCGGCAACGCCAATTTTGACTTTTCTTTTTTTTTTTTTCTTTGAAAATGATGTTTACAAATGCCCCCACTTCAAGGGTCGGTAAGGAAGATTTTTACAGAAATGATCCGCACCGAGTCTTGAAGTCCAGTTTGAAACTTGGAAACGTCCTGATGAACATTGAATCTTTGGAGTCTTCTATCTTTGACCATGCCTGCTGTTGTTGGATCGCAATAGGAACCCGATACGATCTTGAGAAAGTTAGCAGCCCAGCTAATATAAAAATTGACCTTCTGGCTCCAGGTGCATTCGAGCTTCCATAGCCCGCAAAGGATTTTTTATATGTCTTAAAGTTCCAGAGCTCTAGTGAGGATGATCCGGTAGGCAAAGAACTTGAACCTCCCCAAGAGGAAGGCCCAGCACTTCGGAACTTTAAGACCTGCGCACAGAGAGACGGGTTATGGTGATGATTCCCGAATCTGCTTCGACGTAAGGAGAGTAGTTGGAACTTCCCTGCACGTCGCTGCATTTGTAGATCCAGGAGGACGATCAGAACTTCTCGGCTCGCTGCGATAGATGTGAACTAAGGAGAGTAGTTGGAACTCCATGACACCGATGGCGTTGGAGACTGAGTTTCGAGGGCTTTTAGGGATCCCTCGAGGAAGACTACTCCTTCTTTTCTTAGCTCGTGCGCCTCCAACTTCTTGATCGAAGAACTTCCTGAGACAAGTGCAGAGACTAGCCATTTTCTTTTGAGAAAGAAGAGCTGAGGGGGTGAGTATTATAACTCGGGAATGCAAGATATATATACACATACGATAAAGATTTTTTTTTTATTTTATTTTTTAAAATCAAAAAGAAGGTACGCAGAATCGAGTAGGGTCCTCCACATCCTTTTCCTGTATAAGAGACAAAAGAGGCAGCGGCTGACGCGTGTCACGAAAGTCGTTACCGTGTGTTGCAGAAGTCGTTGTCGTGTGCTGCAGAAGTCGTTACCGTGTACTGCCAAAGTCGTTGCACCTTATCTTGTCGGCTGTCCTAGTGGGGCCCGAGGTGCAACTCCAAGTCAAGCTCGACCTCGTCTGGTGGGCCGAGGATGTTGACGTCGACGTCGACGTCGCTTTCCAGCTGGTTGATGCTGTCGGAATATTCTGGAAAGAGAGGCAAAGTTTCACTGGAATAACTCCTTTCTGCTAGAAAAATTCCTCCTAGACTTAAGTATCTAGGAGGGATAAACCCTTGGCTGACTCCGTAAGACCACCAGGACCAGCGTGCATGCTCCCATGGGCTACGGCTTTGATGAACATACCGTGGAGAGACTATTGCAGTGGAAGAACTCGGACCTGCTTCATTTGACGGCGAAGTTGTACTGGTGGGATCTACCATCGGAACAGCAGACTGTTCTTTGGAAAAATCAGCTCTCAGTGCTGGTTTCTTCCTGCTTCTCCGATTCTGGAACCAATAAAACACATTTTTTCCTTCGATTGCCCCGAGTGGGCGCAATCGTGAGACAAGTTGGTAAATCTGAGATGCATTAGGCATAATACCTCCATTGTTGTGGAAGACTTCCTCTAGAATTTGCAGTTGCGCCATGGTTGGTTGCCACCTTGTGCGGGGTGACCTTTCTTCTCCCTTGTCTTGAGGTTCTGCAACTGGTTCCATCTTTCTTGTGGCAGAGGAGCAAAGGTCTTGGTATGTGGTGAAGATCGGTTGAGACTGATGCTGAGTTTCGGACTCAAACCCTCCGTTGCTTTTATATTTTTGGGCCGTTCACAGTTTATACTCATGCGGGCCAGGAGTTGGATTGGATTCTGAACCTGGGTTCTGGACTGTGTCTAGAACTTGGAATTTTTGGGTTTTGGACTTTGGATTGGGATTGGATTTGGGTTGAGTGTTTGGGTTTGGATTTGGACTTTTTGGATTTGGGTTGAGTGTTTGGGTTTGGACTTTTGGATTTGGGTTAAGTGTTTGGGTTTTGGACTTAGGTTTTGTGTTTTTTGAATTGGGCTCAAGTGTTTGGGTTTGGATTTTCGCTTGGACTTTCAGATCGGGACTTCCGAACTTTTTTTTTTTTTTGATTTTTGATTTTTTTCTTTTTTTTTTTTTTTCAAATATATTTACACATAATGCTGTTTCAGAAATTTACCATTGATCGAGCCGATTCGGACGCCTTCTTGGTCTGACAGCATGTAAGCGTTGTGAGTGTAGGCCTCCTGCACTAAGTATGGCCCGTCCCATTTGGAAGTAAGCTTGTCACCAGGCCGATGCTTCATGTTGATGGGCCGTCGCACTGCAAGAACAAGGTCTCCAACTTGAAAAGATCGAGGGCGGACCCTGCGGTTGAATGTGTTGGTGAGCCGGGCTTGGTAGCACTCAAGTTGCTGTTGTGCTTCGAGCCTCCTTTCATCGAGAGCTTCTAACTCTTCCAGACGTAGGCGAGCATTCTCCTCCTGTGTGAGTCCTTCCAGAACAGCCATGCGCAGGGATGGAATCTGTGTTTCCAACGGCAGTATTGCTTCAACACCGTAGACAAGTGAGTATGGCGTCGCCTGTGTTGGAGTCCGGTAAGTTGTACGATACGCCCATAATGCCTCCGGAATTCTGTCATGCCAATCTCTTTTGGATTTAGAGACTACCTTCCGCAACAGG
Source organism: Carallia pectinifolia (assembly GCA_037832335.1). Taxonomy (NCBI): domain Eukaryota; kingdom Viridiplantae; phylum Streptophyta; class Magnoliopsida; order Malpighiales; family Rhizophoraceae; genus Carallia; species Carallia pectinifolia. Next base: position 15,086,478 of record CM075453.1, read on the forward strand.
TTGCATAAGGTCTTGTTGAATGCTTCGGCCAAGCCATTTGCTGGGGCATTGTACATGGATGACTTGTACTGCTTGAACTTGAATTTCTCGCAGAGTTTGTCGATTAAGCTGTTGTAGAACTGCTTACCATTATCAGTGATGATGAATCGAGGGACTCCATAGCGATAGATCAGCTGAGTCCGGATGAAATTGGCAACATGCTCCTTCTTTACCTCTCTAAGTGGAATGGCTTCAGCCCATTTTGAGAAGTAGTCGGTTGCAGCGAGGATGTACAGGTGACTCAGGGATGACTTTGGCAAGGGCCCCACTAAGTCGAGACCCCAAGCTTCAAAGGGCCAGGATGAGACAGTTGGATGCAGTGGCTCCGGTGGTTGATGTATGTAATTGGCATGAAATTGACAAGCTTGACAAGTTTTAGCAAACTCAATGGAATCACGTACCATGGTTGGCCAGTAGTATCCCATTCTTCTGAGTTGGAAGTGCAACTTAGGCCCCGATTGATGTCCGCCACAAACACCAGAATGTGCTTCAGTGAGAGCCTGTTTTGCCTCTTCATTGGCTAGGCAGCGAAGTAGAACTCCATCAAAAGACCTTCGATACAGAGCATCCTTAAGATATATGAACCGGGGAGCTCGTCGTTGAATTTCTGTTTTATGACGACGATCTTCGGGCAGCTTCCCGTGCTGTAGGTAGTCAATGATTGGTTGACGCCAATCCTCGTCCTCCGCGAGACGTACAGATACAGCGTTGGCTGCTGTAGTTTCTTCATCATCCTTCTGCGGCACTATCCATTTCTGGCATACGGTAACAACTGTAGCCTGGATTTCTGACTTTGCAAGAGAGGTGGCCAGGTTAGCCAATGCGTCTGCCTGAGTATTTTCTCGTCGAGGCACATGCTCCAAGGTGATGCTTTCAAATTCATCCATTAGCTGTCGAGCAAGTTGATGGTAAGGTGCAAGGTCCTCTTTCTTCACATCATACAATCCTGTAAGTTGGTTGATGACGAGCTGGGAATCTCCATGGACTTCTATAGTTGGAATCTTCATATCGACAGCCATTTGAAGACCAATGATCAAAGCCTGATATTCAGCAACATTATTTGAACATAACTCACCGAGTATGATAGCATATGGTAGTATTTGTCGCTGAGGAGTGACAAACACTATGCCGGCACCAGCACCATCACGCCTTGCTGCACCATCAAAGAACATCGTCCATGGTGGCAGTGTCTCAATGTAAAAGACCTCTTCATCTGGAAGATCATCTGTGAACTCCCAATCAGACGGAATAGGGTGATCTGCAAGGAAGTCTGCTAGAGCTTGTCCTTTGACTGCTTTTTGAGGCACGTAGATAATGTCGTAGCTTTGTAGGATTACTGTCCACTTGGCAAGTCGTCCTGCAAGATTGGTCTAGATAAGATATATTTGACAGGATCAGCTCTGGCAATGAGACGTACCGTGTGAGCTTACATGTAGTGCCTCAGCTTGTCAATGGCAAAGAACAGTGCTAGACATGTCTTTTCAATGGGCGAATAACTCAGCTCCGGACCATTTAGTGTTCTGCTCAAGTAATACAGGGCAACTTCCTTTCCCTGCTCGTTTTCCTGTGCAAGCAAGGCTCCCAAAGATCTTTCCTGCGCTGCAATGTAGAGAATCAACGACTTTCCTTGAATTGGAGCACCTAAGACCGGTCGATTGGAAAGATACTTCTTTATGCTTTCAAAGGCTTTGCTGCAAGTTTCGTCCCACTCGAAGTTGACATCTTTCTTCATCAACCGATGGAAATGTTGACATCTCCCAGCTAAGTTGGAGATGAAACGACGAATGTAAGCCAGCTTTCCTTGTAGACTTCGCAGCTCGTGCAGGTTTTTAGGTTCAGGCATCTTTTGAATTGCCTCAACCTTTGACTGATCAACTTCGATTCCACGATGGCGCACCACGAATCCAAGAAACTTTCCTGATGTGACACCGAATGCGCACTTGAGAGGATTCATTTTGAGCTGATACCTCCGAAGTCTTTCGAACACTGTCTTGAGATCCTCGAGGTGGTCTTTGCGCTTCTTAGTCTTTACAACTAAGTCATCAACATAACATTCTACAATCTTGTGCAGCATATCATCAAAATTTTTTTGCATAGCACGTTGATAAGTGGCGCCAACATTTTTTAATCCAAACGGCATAACTTTGTAGCAGTATATACCTTTTGGGGTGCGGAATGCTGTCAACTCCTCGTCTTCTGGTGCCATTCTGATTTGGTTATAGCCTGAAGAACCATCCATGAAAGACAATGCTTCGTGACCCGTTGTTGCATCGACTGTGATCTCCGTTATGGGCAACGAAAAGTCATCTTTCGGGCAGGCCTTGTTAAGATCTCGAAAATCAACACATACCCTCAACTGTTCTTTCGGGCAGGCCTTGTTAAGATCTCGAAAATCAACACATACCCTCAACTGTCCATTCTTCTTTCTTACCGGGACAATGTTGGCAATCCACGTTGGGTAGGTGACCTCTCGGATGAAGCCGGCATTGATCAGCTTGTTCACCTCCTCCTCGATTTGTGGAATCAGTTCCGGGCGGAACCGTTGTTGTGGCTGCTTAACAGAACGAACACCCTTCTTTACTGCTAGACGATGCACCGCAATTTTCGGGTCAAGTCCAGGCATTTCTTTGTAACTCCATGCGAACACGTCCCTGTATTGACTTAATACTTGAACATATTCTTGTTCTTCTTCTGCAGTAAGTAAAGCACTTACAAATGTAGGTCGAGGATCTTCCGGAGAGCCAACATTGACCTCCTTGAGTTCATCAACAGTTGCTTGGCCATCATCTTCAAGTTCCGGGGGAGCCTCCTTCACTTCACCATCTTATGAGTCGGAATTAGCCTCCTCGCTAATTGTGACATGAAATGCAGAACCTCTGACTTCACCTTCTTTGTTTGACTGGATAAGCCTGTCTTGTTTGGTGGTGGTGCTGATGGCACGTGCATCAGCTGCTCGGCTTCGGCTCTTTAGCGTGATCCGCACAGGTGACTTCTCCTGATAGCCTAAGCCAGGTCGGGACTGTGATGTTTGAGAAGCGGCGCCATGTGTGGACGGCAGCGTACCCATTGTGCTCGGGTTTGAGAAGTCATAGCCCGCCTTTGCCAAAAGCTTGTATGCATTAGGATCAAATCCTTCATGTGTTCTTCTTTCTGGAAGTGAACCGCCTTCGACTGCCCCCGTGTGTGGTTTGACGAAGCCTTTTAATGGTTTTGAAGACAAAACCGGCTCAATCTTTGGTATCGGCAAAGTGTAAGTCTCCTTCAGGTTGTGCAGCTCCTTTACTTTGGGTTGGCTATGACATTGCTCCTGTTAGGGTCTGCATTGTTGTATTGTCGCCTTTTATACTCGTGCGAGGCAGGAGTGTTGAATTATGGTGTCGCCTTTTATGCTCGTGCGAGGCAGGAGCGTTGAACTGTGATGGATTGATTATCGCCTTTTATACTCGTGCGAGGCAGGAGTGTTGAATTGTGGAGCTGTTCGCCTTTTATACTCGTGCGAGACAGGAGTATTTTGTTGAACTGGTGAGCTGTGGAGCCGGAGAGTTGGTGAGCTGCTAAGCTGTTGAGCTGCTGAGTTGTTGAGCTGTTGAGCTGCTGAGCTGTTTGGTAGCTGCTGAGCTGTTGAGCTACTGAACTGTTTGGTGAGCTATTGAGCTGCTGAGCTGGACTTTGATTCAGGGTTTAAGTTTTACCCTCGAATCTGGATTTGGATTTGGAGTTTAGATTTGGGTTTTGAGCCCGAGTTTAGCCGAGTTTATGTTTGGCTTTGAATTTGAGTCGGGATTTGAGATTTGCCCCCGACTCTAAATTTGAATTTTGATGAAGGGTTCTGACAATGCACAAGAGCTTCAGACGTCTTTTTTTTTTTTTTTTGGCTTTATTCGTGCTTTTTTTTTTTTGCTTTTTTTTTGCACTTTTTTTCTTTTTTCTTGTTTTTTTGAATTTTTGGCTTTTTTTTTCGAATTTTTTGATATTGTTTTGCTTTTTTTTTTTTGTCTTTCTTTTTTTTTTGAGAATTTTTTTTTTTTTAACATAACAGTAATTTCGAAATTTACCTGCTTTATTGGGTCAGGTCGAAATACATTTCTGACCTGAAAATATGAAAGCATTTTTTTTGAACTAGACATGACCCATCCCACTTGGAAATGAGCTTGTGGCTGAGTCGGTACTCTCGTCCTTCTGTTGGTCCGATTGGCTAAAAACTGTGCCCCCAAATCGAGATGATTGAGGACGATCTTCGCGGTTGACTGCATCAGCGGGTTGGGCTTGGTGAAGCCCTTTGTTGACGTCATCTATTTGCTGTCTTAATTCCTTCATATTTTCAATCAACTGTGCATATCCGCTAATCAGCCGTGAATATCCGCGGTTTAAATCTGCAAACATTTTTTCTATTCTGGTGGTGTTGGTCAGCCTGACATCAGCAGCGGTAGATGGTTCTCCACGGAAAACTGTTGTAGAGGGCCCGTCTGATCTTTCCTGACTTGTTTCAGCACAACGCGTTGGATTTTGCTGTTCAGCAGAATTTGATGCTCTATAGAAGACTGGAGTAGAGGGATCTTCTTCTTCCTCTGTGTTCGTTTGTGCAGAATAGGTCGGATTCTGCTGTTGGGCAGAATTTGATGCTCTACCCCTAACTTCGGTAGGGGTAGGTGATCGACTCCTCTATTTAGTGACAGAGTCACGTGAGAAATCTAACTGCTGTGTGAGCTGCAAGTCCTCAATTTTAACTTTGTTGGTGGCGAGGAACTTTGTTCTTGCGCGAGTCTGTGGACTCATTTGAGTGGCAAGGAACTGTGTCCGTCCACGGGTTTGTGGGCCCGTGTACTCGAGTAGGGTAGTTGATGCAGGCAATGAAACAGTTGCCTTCTTATTGGTACCCTCGGTTGTACTTCTCTTTGGTGCCATTTGATGAAGCTGGATACCTGCAGGAAATTTTTTTTTTTTTAACTTTTTTTGTTACCTTTTTTTTTTACTTTTTTACTTTTTACTTTTTTTTTTACTTTTTACTTTTTTTATTTTTTTTTTACTTTTTGCTTTTTTTTTTTTACTTTTTACTTTTACTTTTTTTTTTTATTTTTTTTTCTCTCGGCTCCCCTTTTACCTCTTTTTTTTTTTTTTAAAGGAACAAGAGATGGGAGGTGAAGATGTCCCACCGAGCGTGCCAAAAATTTGTAAAGCGTAAATTTCGAGTCTAAAACAATTAAACTCGAAAATACAAAAATAAATTACAAACAAAAATTGTAAAGTAAAAGAAAATTTACGTGGGGTCGATCTCCGTAGATCCTCCGATTAGTGTTCCTTTTTTGACTCCGTCAAGGGCTGCACGAGCTTGATCTTGACAGAAATAATTTCCACCGCTTTTTCTTGAACTGGATAGACTGAAACTGTATCTGATTTGGATATTTTTGACTACGTTTACGAACCGCAGAGAGCTGATCTGAGCCGATCTGACTTAATTTCACCGAGGGTCGAAGAGACTTGTTCTCGGATGAGCTGCCTGGATTTTGCTGAGGGCCGTATGAGACTTAATCCCAGCCGGATTTGTAGTAATTTGATATTTTTAGATCTATATTCTCAGAAATTCAGATTTAGAGCGATCCGAGAATATAAATTTAAAAATAACTTTAGAAATGGAAACAGCAAATTTTTTGGGCTTTACCCCTGAAATATCTCTCAAAAAGGAGTTAGGAGAGTATACTGCAGAGTAAAAGCACGTAAGAAAAGGAGAAATTTTCTTGAGAGATTTTCAAAATTTTCTTTTTCTCTCAAATTCTCTGAATTTTTCTGTTTACAGATTTACTGAATGTGTTTTGAACTGAGGAGTAGGGGTCTATTTATAGGGTTCCTTTCCCATGTGAACATCACATGGGAAAGGAATCTTTTTAATTGAAAATATTTTTCAAAGTTGGTGTTGCCGACTTTGAAATCGGCAACGCCAATTTTGACTTTTTTTTGTTTTTTCTTTAAAAATGATGGTTACATAGATAAGTTTTTTTGAATTGATTGTGATTAGATTATTTGTTGGTAAGTTTCCAAAAATTTAGGACAAAGATATTTTTGTAAAGCAAAATTGTGAATGAAAAGAAAAAAAAATTGAACTTAATGTTTGCTTAGTTAGTCTGTTTATGTATCTTTTTAAGGTTTAGTGGATCAAAGTTTATGCATTCTTTTATTCATTAGTTATAAACACAATTTTTTTTTTAAAGATAAACAGTTAAAATAAATAATTAAAATTTAAATAATGTAATATATTAATGTGATAATTGAGAGATTTAGAAGAAAATTATAAATGTTGGTCCGGTGAAAAATGAAATGGATTATTTTGTATTTTATACACTTGAAAAAAAAAAATCTCGCAAAAAATTTTCAAATGACCCTTGAGAGCAATGGTCAAATCAGCAACGGATTAGGTTGTATTTTTATGTTTTATTCACCATTTTTGCAATTATTACAACAACCATCGGGCTCTTTATTTTATTCGTTTGGAATAAAAGTAATCACAAAATTTTACCCCCCCCCAAAAAAAAATAATAGTGAGCACGTTGAATATATATTTTTGTGTTGTCTTTGACAATACCAAAATAAAGCGGTTTATAGGTAAATTCTTGTTTTCAACTTAGATTCCCAAATATTTCCTTTCAAAAATAAATTTTATGTATTAATATTCTTCATGCTAAACAGAAATTACAAATTTAACTACATTATTCCACCTCCGCATGATTCATTTAACCATACTATTTGACCACGGCATGATTCAAACCTCTGACCAAAAGGCTGAAAGCACAAATCGCTTACCAATCCAACCACAAAAATGCTGGTATTAATGCTCAGTACTTGCATTATCAATCCAAACACAATGTCCATAAGTTGTTCTTGTTCTATATTTTGCTATCACTGATCGAAAATCAAGTTGTTCTACATTTTGCTATAAAGTAATCACAAAATTTGACCCCCCCAAAAACGATAGTGAGCACATCGAATACACATTTTTGTGTTGTCTTCGACGATACTAAAACAAAGTGGTTCGTAGGTAAATTCTAGTTTTTAGCTTAGATTCCCAAATATTTCCTTTCAAAAATAAAGGTTATTTATTAATATTCTTCACGCTGAGCATTAACTACATTTTTTGACTTTAACACAATTCAAACCTCTGATCAAATGGCTGAAAACTCAAATATCTTAGCAATCCAACCATACAAACACTGATATTAATGCTCATTACTTGCTATAACGTAATGTCCACAGGTTGTTCTTGTTCGACATTTTGCTATCATGGCAGTGCTGATGCTACCAAAAAAAAAAAGAAAAAGAAAAAGCATCTGATTAGTTCATATATGGAAATATCGTTGCAAATATATAAGTGGCACGTAAATCGTAATAAACCTGAAACTATGAACACGACTTGAGTGGTTTTACCAACACACACACACACACACACACAAACTAGGATAAAAAAAATTGGGAAACACAGAGAGAAGGGGGCCAAAGTGATTGTTTCTTGTAACATACTATGATCAAATAGCAACTGTGGAAATTGGCTTTTTAAAGCATGCGCTCTATATGGAACAACTGGTTCCAGTGGTCAAGGACAAAAGGCACTAACGGTTATCCAAACTACAATTCGTAGAAATAATTCCTAAAGGGTGTGGGTCTATATGAACAAAGAGGAGAGAAGACCGTGACAGTATGCGTCTATTTTTCATATCGGTGATGTTACAGGGATGGGGTGGGGCTGATGGGATGAGACATGCTAGCTTTTGTGTTTATTGTTTATAAATTTGTTGTATATTAATTTTAAATATAAGTTTTATATATTTTTATACTGTTAAGGTCGATTTGCAATAGAGTTATGAAAAACATGCAAAAAAAAAAAAAAGTAATTACATTTATCGCATCGTCTACACTTTTCTCGTCTGTGTAATAATATTCTTTTCATATAGAACATGTCTACTTTTAAATAGTAACTCGAATTTGAACTCGACTCAAATTTGAATTATCGAACGATTTTTGGTGCTTTAATTCAAAGTATCTTAATTTATACTTGATCTAACGACTTATTTTGACGCATCTAATAGGGAGTGTGGCTTTGTGGAGGAGTAGGTTTTATTATAAAGTGATAATATTTAAACTAAAGCAGAAGTATGGTGAATTGATTGCAACAGCATGTTCAATTAAAAACTAAGTAATAATTTTCGTAAGTCTTATTTCTTTTGAGACATCAGAAAATAATTACTGTTCTGGGAAATATTGGCACTGATTAGGGCAAAAAATAACTATACAAAGGCACATATGTAGTCAAAGGTTGCTTTTCAAAAAAGGCCTATAATGCTTGTCTTTGTAGAAATGATTAGGAAAACAATAATAATAAGAGAAAACTGGAAGTGGAACCAACGTTGTTTAAATTCTCTGCCCCCCCCCCCCCCCCCCCCAATAAAAAAAAAGAAAGAAAGTGGGTGTCATATCTTTGCTCCACTCGGTTAATTAACAGATTTCCCCCTTGTCTTGCCAAAGATAAGCATCAGCAAACAATCTATTTATGTGTTTGTAGAGACTGTGGACACATACATGCAAGTCAAAAATACCAACAAACACTTTGACCCCCAAAAGTAAAAATCTAATCGGAGTTGAATTCTTTGTATTCGAACAACCCAAGACAGCTTCAGGAGGACACACAAACAATCTATTTGTGTGTTTGGACTGTGAACAATCTTTCGGATTTGTATGCCAAAAATTTATTAAAAAATAAAAATAAAACTCTCCTTCTGTCTAACAAATCGAAAAATTTTAGTGGTTTTAATTAAATTGTTTTAAAACAGTAAGAAAATTATATGAACTACTTAATAATTGAATTATTAATAAATAAAAAAATATATAAACTATCATATATCATTAGATGAAATTGTGTTACTACTTAAGTGTAGACATTTAGTATTATGCTTGACAAAATTATTCTTATCTGTGGGCTGTAGCATTTGTTTTTAAATAAAAATTAGAAGGAAACGAATTAGAAACTTGAATTACTGAGTGGGGATGAAATCACAATGCGAAAACATTCATAAATCCAGTCTAACTTCACTATTTAGATAAGATAACTGTTATTTATAGAACTTGTACAGAGAATCATCATGCTTGAGAATTATTTCTACCACTAACGAAATTATTAATTAAGGTCACTCCAAAAATAGAGCTAAGGCAACGGTTGGTAAGACCTAATGCAACAATTGTTTTGAATGACAATAACGCGTGGCAACACTAACATTGCCCATTATAATCTTTTTTTTTTTTTTTCTTTTTGGGTATTAAGATTTCAAACTTTATTGTTGGGATTATTATTATTTTTTTTTTGTATAACAATAAAAAAGATGATCATAAGTATACTAGTCATTAAACTTATGAGTTTCAGTCGGGAGTCAACCTTCGTAATATTTCATTTAACTATTTCATAGGACAGAACTACCATCCAAATACTGATGAGGCCAAGTGAGTTTTTTTCACACTTGACTACGGTATTAATGAGTATGAGACCTACTCTCGCGCTATTAACATAAATTTCAATATTCGAAAAGGCAAGTATCGATAAAAGAATTTAACTCAGATCAATATAGGAGGAGACGCAATGAATCACTATCCAAAATATTATCTTGAGTGGTGTTGAGACTAATTCTACCGTTAAACCACACGGTCAATGACATGTTTTTGGTTTTTTTTTTTTTTTTTTTATAAAAAAAACACATGCATTCCATTCACCTCGAAAGAACACGTACAGCTGATTCAACAAAAGTAAAAACATGGCTCAGAGTTGCTTGACACCAAGAAACTTCACCATCATGTAATAAGGCTGTTTTCGCAAGCATATGTGCCACTACATTCGCCTCCCTATCAACATGACGGATAGAAAATATAACAAAATCGAAAGACAAGGTTCTAATATCTTCAGCAATATGATCAACCAAAGGATTTGCCCCACCTTGTTGTTTAATGACATGTTCCCTTGTCCTTTGTTTCTTCTTTTTGCGAACCAATTTATTATATTAGTTTGTGTGGCAATTATTATATGTGTAATTTGCCGTTTATTTTCTATTTTGTCTTTTTGGTTATATAAATGAGTAAGTAAGGTAATATCTTACAAACTTATTAAAAAAAATTATATTGGATCGCCACATGAGATAAATTGAACTATTTACACCTAACCCGTGAGAGCAAATCTTACAAATTTAGAAAACATGCCGTTAACTTTCTTATCTCTTAATAATAAATAATACCTAATGAGATTCATGTAAAGCGTAAATTTCGAGCCTAAAACAATTAAACTCGAAAATACAAAAATAAATTACAAATAAAAATTGTAAAGTAAAAGAAAATTTACGTGGGGTCGATCTCCGTAGATCCTCCGATTAGTGTTCCTTTTTTGACTCCGTCAAGGGCTGCACGAGCTTGATCTGGACAGAAATAATTTCCACCGCTTTTTCTTGAACTGGATAGACTGAAACTGTGTCTGATTTGGATGTTTTGGCTACGTTTAGGAACCGTAGAGAGTCGATTTGAGCTGATCTGACTTAATTTCACCGAGGGTCGAATGGACTTGTTCTCGGATGAGTTGCCTGAATTTTGCTGAGGGCCGTATGAGGCTTAATCTCAGCCGGATTTGTAATATTTTGATTTTTTTTTTTACTATCTCTCTTTTTTTTTTTTCTTTTCTTTTTTTTTTCTTTTTTTTTTTTTTTTTTTTTTCTTGCGATGCGCTGCTCTTCCTTTCTTTTTTTCCTTTTCTGCTCTCTTCTCCTTGCTGGCTCTTCAATTAATTGGGGAGGCCATTTATAGGCCTCCCCTAAGCCTGCCTGCCACCAACCAAATGGTTGGTGGCATTAATTAATTAGGTTGGCAGCTGCCAACCTTCAAGGTTGGCGGCTGCCAACCATATACTTATTTTTTTTTTATTTTTTTTTTATATTAGTTTACAAATGCCCCCACTTCAAGGGTCGGTAAGAAAGATTTTTTTACAGAGATAATTCGAACCGAGTCTTGAAGTCCAGTTTGAAATTTGGAAAGTCCTGATGAACATTGAATCTTGGAGTCTTCTATCTTTGACCATCTCCGCTGTTGTTGGATCGCAATAGGAAACCGATATGATCTTGAAGAAGTTAGCAGCCCAGCCAATATAGAAATTGAAGTCTTGGCTCCAGGTGCGTTTGAGCTTCCATGGCTGGCAAAGGCTGGCAAAGGTTCTTTGAAGTTCCAAAGCTCTGGTGAGGATGATCCAGTAGGCAAAGAACTTGAACCTCCCCAAGAGGAAGGCCCAGGACCTTGGAACTTCAAGACCAGCTCACAGAGAGACTGACTGTAGTGATGATTTCCAAGTCTGCTTCGACGTAAGGAGAGTAGTTGGAACTTCCCTGTACGTCGCTGCATCCAAAGAAAGATTAGGATAATTGCAGCTTCTCATTCCTCTGTGGTAGATGTGAACTAAGGAGAGTAGTTGGAACTCCATGACACCGATGGCGTTGGAGACTGAGTTTCGAGGGCTTTTAGGGATCCCTCGAAGAAGACTACTCCTTCTTTTCTTAGCTCGTGCGCCTCCAACTTCTTGATCGAAGAACTTCCTGAGACAAGTGCAGAGACTAGCCATTTTCTTTTGAGAAAGAAGAGCTGAGGGGTGAATATTACAACTCGGGCATGCAGGATATATATACAAATAATAAAGAGTTTTTTTTTTTTTTTTTTTTTTTTTTTTTTTTTTGAAAAGTCAAAAAAGGTATGCAGAATCGGGTAGGGTCATCCACGTCCCTTTCCTGCATAAGAGACAAAAGAGGCAGCGGCTGACGCGTGACACGAAAGTCGTTACCGTGTGTTGCGGAAGTCGTTGCCGTGTGCTGCGGAAGTCGTTGCCGCGTGCTGCAGAAGTCGTTGCACCTTATCTTGTCGGCCGTCCTAGCGGGGCCCGAGGTGCAACTCCAAGTCAAGCTCGACCTCGTCTGGTGGGCCGATGATGTTGACGTCGCTTTCCGGCTGGTTGATGCTGCCGGAATATTCTGGAAAGAGAGGCAAAATTTCTCCGGAGTGACTCCTGTGTGCTAGAAAAATTCCTCCTAGACTTAAGTATCTAGGAGGGATGAACCCTTGGCTGATTCCGTGAAACCACCAGGACCAGTATGTATGCTCCCATAGGCTACGGCTTTGATGAACGTACCGTGGAGAGACCATTGCAGTGGTAGAACTTGGGCCGGCTTCATTTGAGGGTGAAGCTGTACTGGTGAGATCTACTATAGGAACAACAGGCTGTGCTTTGGAAATACCATCTCTCAGTGCCACTGTTTCCCTATGTCTCCGATTCTGGAACCAAAAATATACATTTTTTCCTTCGACTGCCCCTAGCGGGCGAAGTCGTGAGACAAGTTGGAGAATCTGTGTAGAGTTAGGGACAATACCTCCATCGTTGTAGAAGACTTCCTCCAAAATTTGCAGTTGTGCCATGGTCGGTTGCCACCTTGTGCGAGGTGATCTTTCTTCTCCCTTGTCTTGAGGTTCTGCAACTGGTTCCATCTTTCTTGCGGCAGAGGAGCAAAGGTCTTGTGTGTGGTGAAGATCGGTTGAGACTGATGCTGAGTTTCAGACTCAAACCCTCCGTTGCTTTTATATTTTTGGGCCGTTCACAGTTTATACTCATGCGGGCCAGGAGTTGGATTGGATTTTGAACTTGGGTTCTGGACTATGTTTGGGACTTGGAATTTTTGGGTTTTGGGCTTTGGATTGGATTTGGGTCGAGTGTTTGGGCTTCTAGACTTGGATTTTTTGGACTTGGGTCGAGTGTTTGGGTTTTGGATTTCAATTTTTTTGATTTGGGTTGAGTGTTTGGGTTTTGACTCTGAATTGGGCTCAAGTGTTTGGGTTTGGACTTTCGCTTGGTCTTTCAGATCGGGACTTCGCATTTTTTTTTTTTTTTTTGATTTTTTTTTGATTTTTTGAATTTTTTTTTGATTTTTTTTTTAAACATATTTACACATAATACTGTTTCAGAAATTTACCATTGATTGGGCCGATTCGGACGCCTTCTTGGTCTGACAGCATGTAAGCGTTGTGAGTGTAGGCCTCCTGCACTAAGTATGGCCCGTCCCATTTGGAAGTAAGCTTGTCACCAGGCCGATGCTTCATGTTGATGGGCCGTCGCACTGCAAGAACAAGGTCTCCAACTTGAAAAGATCGAGGGCGGACCCTGCGGTTGAATGTGTTGGTGAGCCGGGCTTGGTAGCACTCAAGTTGCTGTTGTGCTTCGAGCCTCCTTTCATCGAGAGCTTCTAACTCATCCAGACGTAGGCGAGCATTCTCCTCCTGTGTGAGTCCTTCCAGAACAGCCATGCGCAGGGATGGAATCTGTGTTTCCAACGGCAGTATTGCTTCGACACCATAGACAAGTGAGTATGGCGTCGCCTGTGTTGGAGTCCGGTAAGTTGTACGATACGCCCATAATGCCTCCGGAATTCTGTCATGCCAATCTCTTTTGGATTTAGAGACTACCTTCCGCAACAGGTTGCATAAGGTCTTGTTGAATGCTTCGGCCAAGCCATTTGCTGGGGCATTGTACATGGATGACTTGTACTGCTTGAACTTGAACTTCTCGCAGAGTTTGTCAATCAAGCTGTTGTAGAACTGCTTACCATTATCAGTGATGATGAATCGAGGGACTCCATAGCGATAAATCAGCTGAGTCCGAATGAAATTGGCAACATGCTCCTTCTTTACCTCTCTAAGTGGAATGGCTTCAGCCCATTTTGAGAAGTAGTCGGTTGCAGCGAGGATGTACAGGTGACCCAGGGATGACTTTGGCAAGGGCCCCACTAAGTCGAGACCCCAAGCTTCAAAGGGCCAGGATGAGACAGTTGGATGCAGTGGCTCCGGTGGTTGATGTATGTAATTCGCATGAAATTGACAAGCTTGACAAGTTTTAGCAAACTCAATTGAATCACGTACCATAGTTGGCCAGTAGTATCCCATCCTTCTAAGTTGGAAGTGCAACTTAGGCCCTGATTGATGTCCGCCACAAACACCAGAATGTGCTTCAGTGAGAGCCTGTTTTGCCTCTTCATTGGCTAGGCAGCGAAGTAGAACTCCATCAAAAGACCTTCGATACAGAGCATCCTTGAGGTATATGAACCGGGGAGCTCGTCGTTGAATTTCTGTCGTATGACGACGATCTTCAGGCAGCTTCCCGTGTTGTAGATAGTCAATGATTGGTTGGCGCCAATCCTCGTCCTCCGCGAGACGTACAGATACAGCGTTGACTGCTGTAGTTTCTTCATCATCCTTTTGTGGCACTATCCATTTCTGACATACAGCAACAACTGTAGCCTGGATTTCTGACTTTGCAAGAGAAGTAGCCAGGTTAGCCAACGCGTCTGCCTGAGTGTTTTCTCGTCGAGGCACATGCTCCAAGGTGATGCTTTCAAATTCATCCATTAGCTGTCGAGCACGTTGATGGTAAGGCGCAAGATCCTCTTTCTTCACATCATACAATCCTGTAAGTTGGTTGATGACGAGCTGGGAATCTCCATGGACTTCTATAGTTGGAATCTTCATATCGACAGCCATTTGAAGACCAATGATCAAAGCCTGGTATTCAGCAACATTATTTGAACATAACTCACCGAGAATGATAGCATATGGTAGAATTTGTCGTTGAGGAGTGACAAACACTATGCCGACACCAGCACCATCACGCCTTGCTGCACCATCAAAGAACATCGTCCATGGTGGCAGTGTTTCAATGTAAAAGACCTCTTCATCTGGAAGATCATCTGTGAACTCCCAATCTGACGGAACAGGGTGATCTGCAAGGAAGTCTGCTAGAGCTTGTCCTTTGACTGCTTTTTGAGGCACGTAGACAATGTCGTAGCTTTGTAGGATTACTGCCCACTTGGCAAGTCGTCCTGACAAGATTGGTCTGGATAAGATATATTTGACAGGATCAGCTTTGGCAATGAGACGTACCGTGTGAGCCTGCATGTAGTGCCTCAGCTTGTCAATGGCAAAGAACAGTGCTAGACATGTCTTTTCAATGGGCGAATAACTCAGCTCCGGACCATTTAGTGTTCTGCTCAAGTAGTACAGAGCAACTTCCTTTCCCTGCTCATTTTCCTGTGCAAGCAAGGCTCCCAAAGATCTTTCCTGTGCTGCAATGTAGAGAATCAACGACTTTCCTTGAATTGGAGCACCTAGGACCGGTGGATTGGAAAGATACTTCTTTATGCTTTCAAAGGCTTTGCTGCAAGCTTCGTCCCACTCGAAGTTGACATCCTTCTTCATCAACCGATGGAAAGGTTGACATCTCCCAGCTAAATTGGAGATGAAACGGCGAATGTAAGCCAGCTTTCCTTGTAGACTTCGTAGCTCGTGCAGGTTTTTAGGTTCAGGCATCTTTTGAATTGCCTCAACCTTTGACTGATCAACTTCGATTCCACGATGACGCACCACGAACCCAAGAAACTTTCCTGATGTGACACCGAATGCGCACTTGAGAGGGTTCATTTTGAGCTGATGCCTCCGAAGTCTTTCGAACACTGTCTTGAGATCCTCGAGGTGGTCTTTGCGCTTCTTAGTCTTTACAACTAAGTCATCAACATAACATTCTACAATCTTGTGCAGCATGTCATCAAAAATTTTTTGCATAGCACGTTGATAAGTGGCGCCAGCATTTTTCAATCCAAACGGCATAACTTTGTAGCAGTATATACCTTTTGGGGTGCGGAATGCTGTCAACTCCTCGTCTTCTGGTGCCATTCTGATTTGGTTATAGCCTGAAGAACCATCCATGAAAGACAATGCTTCGTGACCCGTTGTTGCATCGACTGTGATCTCCGTTATGGGCAACGGAAAGTCATCTTTCGGGCAGGCCTTGTTAAGATCACGAAAATCAACACATACCCTCAACTGTCCATTCTTCTTTCTTACTGGGACAATGTTGGCAATCCACGTTGGGTAGGTGACCTCTCGGATGAAGCCGGCATTGATCAGCTTGTTCACCTCCTCCTCGATTTGTGGAATGAGTTCCGGGCGGAACCGTCGTTGTGGCTGCTTGACAGAACGGACACCCTTCTTTACTGCTAGACGATGCACCGCAATTTTTGGGTCAAGTCCAGGCATTTCTTTGTAACTCCATGCGAACACGTCCCTGTATTGACTTAACACCTGAACATATTCTTGCTCTTCTTCTGCAGTAAGTAAAGCACTTACAAATGTAGGTCGAGGATCTTCCGGAGAACCAAGATTGACCTCCTTGAGTTCATCAACAGTTGCTTGGCCACCATCTTCAAGTTCCGGGGGAGCCTCCTTCACTTCACCATCTGATGAATCGGAATTAGCCTCCTCGCTAATTGTGACATGAAATGCAGAACCTCTGACTTCACCTTCTTTGTTTGACTGGATAAGCCTGTCCTGTTTGGTGGTGGTGGTGATGGCACGTGCATCAGCTGCTCGGCTTCGGCTCTTTAGCGTGATCCGCACAGGTGACTTCTCCTGATAGCCTAAGCCAGGTCGGGACTGTGATGTTTGAGAAGCGGCGCCATGTGTGGACGGCAACGTACCCATTGTGCTCGGGTTTGAAAAGTCATAGCCCGCCTTTGCCAAAAGCTTGTATGCATTAGGATCAAATCCTTCATGTGTTCTCCTTTCTGGAAGTGAGCCGCCTTCAACTGCCCCCGTGTATGGTTTGACGAAGCCTTTTAATGGTTTTGAAGATAAAACCGGCTCAATCTTTGGTATTGGCAGAGTGTAAGTCTCCTTCAGGTTGTGCAGCTCCTTTGTTTTGGGTTGGCTATGACCTTGCTCCTGTTTAAGATCAATACAATAAGAGAAAGGGGGTTGACCTTCTGAGCGTCGTGACTTTGGCACATAGCGTAGGACTGGAGTGGAGCTTGAAGATGCAACATCCTTCGGACGAAGTTCAGCAGGCTGTGGCAGCTTTTCATTTGTTGGAGCCTGGGGTTGGGCATTGGCAGGTTCTTCGACAGCTTTTCCCTTTTTGTGGATGCCCCCAGTCCAAGTAGCTTTTGACGGAATGATCTCTGGATTGTCTGTGTCAGTGTAGAAGACTGCATCCGCCAAATGTGATTCAGCATCATCGAATGGCTTTAAGTCAGCATTGACCTTTTGAACGCCACCATTGTAGTACTTGAAACACTGATGCAGGCTTGAGAGCACAACTCCATTTTCATGAATCCACGGTCGTCCTAGCAACATCTTATATGTGGTACGTGCATCAATCACGTGAAATAGAGTGCTAGAAGTGAGATTACCGATAGTCAGCTCCAAGCGAATCATCCCAATTGCTTTCTGTCCTCCTTGATTGAAGCCATGAATCATCAGGCGGCTGTCTGATAATTCATCAACACCGATGCCGAGCTCCTTTATGGTGGATCTTGGGATAATATTGACTGCTGAACCATCGTCGATCAGAATACGTCGGACCTTCTGTTCTCTCACATAGCCTAATACATACAGCGGCCGATTGTGGGGTTTGGACCCCAGCAAGAGATCCTCATCTGAAAATGAGATAGCAGAGTAACATCCGACATGATTTTGGGCCGTCTGTTGCTCCACTGAGTTAGACTCATTTGATGGTTGTGATTCAGCTGAGGTCTGGAGAGTATTGCTGACTTGATTTTGCCACACTTCTGTTGATTGCAAAGCTGTAAACAGCTGAGGGTTAGCGAGAAGGGTTTGGAGAGCTTCATATACCTTCTCCGTTGTCGACTTTTTGTTGTCGAGCGGCTCCTCCTTACGGTGTGTCACTTCTTCTGATGGTTTTGAAGTGATGGTGGTCTGGTTTGCAGAGGTTATGCCTTCCTGGTCCAGAATGATTTTATTCTGGCTTTTGAGCTTCATGATTAGCTCCTTCAGGACGAAACACTTCTCGGTTGGATGACTTACTATCCGGTGATATTTGCAGAATCTCGGATCGCTGACTCGATCCTTTTCATTCGGCCGCTTGCACTCTGGGAGTTCGATCAGCTTCGCCTCCAGGAGTTGGTCAAGGATGTCAGGAACGTCTGAGTCGGGGAATGGATACTGCTTCTGCTCCAACTCTCGCAATGTCACCTTCCGCCTTTCCTGTTGTTTTGGCTGAGTTATTTGGGTCGGAGGATTTACCTTAGCTTTGGCGCCCACTTTTATTGGTGCAGCTTCAACAGTCATCACTTCTTTTCCTTTTCCGGAGCTGTTGGGTTTCTTAATCTCCCTTCTGCCCCCTTGCTGGTCCAATTGGATGGGAAACGTGCCTCCGGAAGTCTGGATGCTTATCTCCATATCATGTGCGCGAGTCGCCAGTTCTTCGAAAGTTCGGGGTTTGACACCCTGCAGGATGTATAACAGCTCCCAATGCATTCCTTGGATGCACATCTCCACGGCAGAAGTCTCCGTGAGACGATCTTTGCAGTCCAAGCTGAGGGCACGCCATCTGTTGATGTATTCGACAACGGGCTCTCCTTTTCTTTGTTTGGTGCTGGTAAGCTCCATCATACTTACCGTCCTTCGAGTGCTGAAAAATCTGTTGAGGAACTCTCGTTGCAGCTGTTCCCAACTGTCGATCGATTCTGGTTCAAGATTTATGAACCAGGTGAAAGCGGTCTCCCTGAGTGAACGAACAAACTGTTTCACCAAGAGATCTCCGTAAGTCCCTGCGTTGTTGCAGGTTTCAACGAAGTGGGCGATGTGCTGTTTGGGATCGCCTCGTCCGTCGAATTGTTGAAATTTGGGCGGCTGGTAGCCCAAAGGCATGTTGAGACTTTCGATCCGTCTGGTGTACGGTTTGACGTACATCTGTGATCCTTGGAAGGATGCAGCTTGTTGCAGTCGGATCGTATTGGCTATCATTTCCTGCAATTGTTGAACAGATAGCGAAGCTAGGGAATTTGAGGGTGGCAGCTGTGTAGAACTACCTGGTCGCTTTTCTGCAGGGAAGACGTCGGCTGGTGTGGTTTCGGGAGTGAAACCGGGTGGATATGGTTGCTCTTCGCGGATTTCGGGATCAATTTGGATCGGGGCTTTTCCTTTGAGAGCTGCAATCTGTTGATCTTTTTCCTCCACGACTCTGATCAGCTGTAAAATTTTGTTCTCCAATTCTGAAATTCTTTCCTCTGTGCTGGTTGTGTTGGTCATCATGACGGCAACAGATGAGGCTCCGGGAAAGTCTGGGGGAGAAAACTCTTCTGATTCTTCTGTGCGAGTCGGATTTTGTTGAGCAGGCTTCGTCGTGTTGCCCCCGATTTCGATTGGAGTGGGTGATCGACTCCTCCATGCGGCAAGAGAGTCAGGGGAGAGATCCTGTTGTGCAAGCTGTGGACTCTCCATTTCGACATTTTGTCGGGTTTGGACGGCAAGAAATTGTGTCCGTCCCCGGGTTTCTGGACCTGCGTACCCAGGTAGGGTAGTTGATGGAGCCGTTGCCTTCTTTTTTGTGGCAGCAGTTGTACTCCTTTTCGGTGCCATTTGATATGCTGAACACCTGTAAAATTTTTTTTTTTTTTTTTTTTTTACTTTTTTTTTTTTTACCTTTTTTTTACTTTTTTACTTTTTACTTTTTTACTTTTTACTTTTTTTTTTTTTTTTACTTTTTACTCTCGGCTCCCCTTTTACCTCTTTTTTTTTTTTTTTTTTTTTTACGGAACAAGAGATGGGAGGTGAAGATGTCCCACCGAGCGTGCCAAAAATTTGTAAAGCGTAAATTTCGAGCCTAAAACAATTAAACTCGAAAATACAAAAATAAATTACAAATAAAAATTGTAAAGTAAAAGAAAATTTACGTGGGGTCGATCTCCGTAGATCCTCCGATTAGTGTTCCTTTTTTGACTCCGTCAAGGGCTGCACGAGCTTGATCTGGACAGAAATAATTTCCACCGCTTTTTCTTGAACTGGATAGACTGAAACTGTGTCTGATTTGGATGTTTTGGCTACGTTTAGGAACCGTAGAGAGTCGATTTGAGCTGATCTGACTTAATTTCACCGAGGGTCGAATGGACTTGTTCTCGGATGAGTTGCCTGAATTTTGCTGAGGGCCGTATGAGGCTTAATCTCAGCCGGATTTGTAATATTTTGATTTTTTTTTTTTACTATCTCTCTTTTTTTTTTTTCTTTTCTTTTTTTTTTTTCTTTTCTTTTTTTCTTTTTTTTTTTTTTTTCTTGCGATGCGCTGCTCTTCCTTTCTTTTTTTCCTTTTCTGCTCTCTTCTCCTTGCTGGCTCTTCAATTAATTGGGGAGGCCATTTATAGGCCTCCCCTAAGCCTGCCTGCCACCAACCAAATGGTTGGTGGCATTAATTAATTAGGTTGGCAGCTGCCAACCTTCAAGGTTGGCGGCTGCCAACCATATACTTATTTTTTTTTTATTTTTTTTTTATATTAGTTTACAATTCAATTTCAAACTCAAATTCATGTGCTTAATTTAGTTGGCATGGTGAAAACATTATTTCATAAGTACAGCAGATGTGTATGAACATTATATCTTGGATTTGAAAGCACAAAATTGGGTAACCCCACCGATATGATTTCTTGATATGGATAAGAGGGGTGGGCCCAAACCAAAATTTGATATACGTTAGCTTCCTGATGTTTGGAATTGAGGCTCATTGGATATGGATCCTAGAAGAAAGATTACATAGAAGATTTGATCAAAGATTGCATTGAAACTGAGATTATTTAGCATTAAAGAAATTGTGTAGGCCATGAGGTCACAGATTGGGAATTAGGAGGACCTCTATGGTATCGGAGTACATTGAACCACTAGATGAGATTGTGATTAAAGAAATAAAGTAGCTAAATAAATTTAAGGTTCAATTACATTGACACATACAAAACAAGACGTTTTATTCAGTATATTTAAAATTTTTAGAATAATAATAAATATTCTAAAACTTGTATCAAGAAATATGCATAAAGTTAAATGTATAACTTATTTTTTTTTTTTTAGTTTAACTGTATTAAAAATGTTAATTAATTATTTTTATAATAATAAAAGTTGGAATGTTTAGTGATACTGATTTGATAATACATATTAAATCAAAGCTTGGAAAATCAAGGCTTATCAAACTCCTTAAATTTCAATAGTTTGTGCCAATGGAAAGCTCGTGCTCTCACGACCTCGAAGTCTCCAATACTCGGTGAGCTAAAAAATAGAAAGGTTTTAAGCGGTAGAGGTCCTAATCAAATTTGCTAAAATTAAATTGTTGAGAATCCTGGCCACTTCTAGAATCGATTATTGTATCAATTCTAATCATGGGTTAAAATTTTTCTTTTCTTTTTATTTTTGTCTGATACCAAAATTTCAATCTTAGTTGCTTGAATTAAAAGTCTCCCAACTCTACTGTCATATCATGCTGCCGATTGTATCTGTTGTGTAATTGTTAATGGGATAACAAGTTTTTGTTCAACATCTAGTAGTTAATTCCATCCCATAATATGTTTTGTTAATTATTTTTTTTGTTAATTATTGTTACCAGTAAATACCAACACTACTCTTAATGAGTCTAGTAAGCTACGAGCCACTAAGAAAATAATATCCTCCTACATCAGAAATTAAAGCGAAGGACCCTCTGACGTTAGCAATATACATACTATAAATACTCATATGAACTATAGTTTTGAAGTATATATTTATTATTCATTTATTGCATCGCTCATTTCCTTACTATTTAAATATTAATTTAAGTATCAGAATACTAATGCCGAACTCACCCTAACACTTGAACCTCTTTATCTTGCAGGTGTACAGTTTACCAACTCTAAGATGTCAATTTGGTCAACTCAAATTTTCATCCCGCAATTGGCGTGATCAATTATCAATTTTAATTGGGCGCACAAATAGCTAATATAATGTTGTCTTGAACCCCAATAAACTAGGACTTGCTTATTACAAGTTGCATCGTTACCCTTTAGGATTGGAGGGCCATGCGGGGATAAAAGAAAAAGAAAAAGACTGAAGGGAGCATCACATGGGCGAATGAAAACCTAAACTATTGGGACCACAGCAGACCAATGGCAGAGGCTCCAGCCCCAGGGCCAAAGAATGGATCGATGGAATGCTGAGGCAAGCAAAGGCACCTGCCCATTGTGTCTTTGGAGAGAGAGACAGAGAGAGGGAGAGAGAGAGAGCCGGAGGAAAAGACTTTTGTCTTCAAGAAAAGTGATGGGTAGTGGGGCTTGACTAGCAAGCCACATGGCCGACACCAACATAAAAACCCACGCAACTCACACACACACACAACTTTTTTTTGGGTATAAAAAATGGGATTTAAAGTTGGTACTCATAGTTTCGATTAATGAATATTATGATTTAATTTAATAATTATAATATTTTTTATATTAAATAACAACGTACGTTTAATTTCATCACACGTTAAGATAGAGTGGCAGCAAAATTTTACTAGACCAGAAGAGAAGGCCCCTTAATGCCTCAGAGACCATTCGCTAGCAGACAAGGCCAGAATTCTCCCCTTTGCACAGTTTTAGTGTCCTTGCCTACGTTGTTCTATAAAATCAAATGGTCCCATGCAATCTCCTACTTATTACATCACAAGATATCCCTGCCAAATTATACCCAACATCAAGTACCATTCAAAATCTCGTTCTAAAGATTAAACAATTAAATCATATATATCAACTTATATGTCAAAAGCAAATGAGCAAGTTGCATGTGAAAAAAGAGCCAATAAATAATTTTTTTTTGTTTGAAACGTTAATATTCAGAAATTTATTAGATTTTTATTAATTCAGTTTGAGTCGAGTGGACTTATTAAAGGGGACAAAACTCTCCCAACGCCTATTTTCTCTAAATACAAGACTCGAATTCGAGGTTTTATTTAAGGGAAATCAAGTTTATCGCCATTTGAACCAACAGGTGTTAATAAACAAATAATTTTATTGAGGGCAAAAAACAATTTACCTAAGAATTGGGGATAGTAGACGAGTGCAAGGGGTGCAGTTGCCTCCTCTCCCCCCCCCCCCCCCATTTAGATCCGTCCATGGTTGCAATTGTAAGATATTAATCCCTGGATTTAACTTGAGTGGTTAAGTAGATATGCATCCAAACTCACAACCGTGATTTAAATCCTGAGATAAAAATTCCTGAATGTACAAGTTGAGCATGCGGATGTGCTTTTGGATTCTTTTATAATGGTCTTATTCTGTACATTAATAGGCCAAGAGTACCGTAAACGTAAATACCAAAAAAACATAATAATAATAATAATAAAAGAGCTTAATTGCTATTGAAATTGTTGGTGTCGAATAGAGTGTAATATTTTCAAACTTTAGTTCAATACTTGTTTAGTAATGGAGATGGAGCAAAAGTAAATCAAAGATCCAAACTGTTCAAAGAGACTTGTTTGTTGTTAAAATTTGAAGCAAATATGTACAAATTGACAACATTTGTTCGCACTAAGACTACAAGAAAAAATGCTTAAATACATATGCAATTATATGAATAGTAAATCACTCATGTATATATTAGTTTCACTGTTTTGCTAGTACATAAAACAAAAACCTGAGTTGGGTTTTGGAACTGCTCTTTGCAAAAATAAAGAAGCTCAAGCGATATGTGTTTGCTTTTAGGGGGATGCCTCATCGAGTATGTGTCCAACAGGCTACAAATACATGTTTCATGTCACAAAATGTTTCAGTTAAAAAAAATTTTAAAAATTATCAAACACGTCTCTAATACGCTTAAACATACTTTTGATATACAGTGGACACACTTAGAATACATCTGAGATAATTTTTTTTTTTGAACTTTTAAAAACAAAAGTTAAACCTAATAAGAAGTTCATGTTACACTCGTAAGTCAAAGGCACACATTATGGATTAACATTTATAAATAACACAAAATTCATTTGCCTGGACTCAATTAACAACTTTATCAAGATTATAGCACAGTTATAAATATAAGTATTACGTAATAAATCTTAACAGTATTCATTTCCTTATTTTTTTTTTCAAAATTATTGTGTTGCAGTGTTTATATTGTGTTGTGTTTGTGTTGTCTTTTCTTGATAAAAACTCTTTCAACAAAATTTTCTACAAATGAAATGAAAAGAAACATATCTTTTCTAAGCATGGCAACTTGTGATAAAATCCTAAAATTCTACTTGGTGGACACGTTGGTCTAATGCAGCAGGCTTGAATTTAGGATTATCATTTTTAAATTAGCAACTTGAACTTAACTAAATTTAGTTGGATTGAGTTTAGACAAATCCTGACATGACTTAGATTAGCTTATTAACAAAAAAAAAAAAGTTAAGAGCAAAACAAAAAAAAAAAGTTAATTATGTTTTAATAATTCCAAAATGCATTTTTCTACATTTTCGCTATTAACTTAGCACAAGAGATTAATGGAATTTACGATTAACTTATTATTTGATTAATTATAAAAAATATATAATTTATTATTTAATTTATTGTTGTTAATTCTATCTAGCCCTTTTTCTTACGTTAACTAATGTTGTTAACTTATTGTATTTAATTTTTTTGGGTACAATCTTTTATTGTATCTAATGATGTTAAGCAAACGGAGGAAAAAAAAAACAAGTGTATAAATCACGCTTAAAAAAACAAGAAATTCACTGCTTAAAGTGGTAGTTTAATGGTAATTTAGTATATTTTTTTATTTATTACTTGGATTTGAATTTTAGTGGCAACCTCTGAACGTTTTTACTTTTAAAGTTGTCCTGTTTGATCTATGAATGTGCGTTGTTAATTCAAAATTCGAAAATTATCGAGGTCGACTTGGAAGAGATTTGTTTGAACTCAATAATATTTAAGTGATAAGTTCTTTTATATGGATTAAGTTAAATGAGATATACATATAAGAATTATTACAGTTTTAATTTACAGATTTAATGACTGATATATATATATAACATATTTTTTTTTGTTCAAAGAAAAATCATGCACACGAGCTAATTAATTATTAACTCTGTAGAATACTTTGCGCAATGGAAACACTACTTCCTGGTATTTAAAATATAAAATATGGAAAAAAAAAATTAATGGCAACCTGTTGGAGTAATGCAGTGGACTTGCATTGATGTGACGTTATAATCCAATGAAAAATCGATTGAATGTTTTGTTTAAAAAAAAAAAGGTTTGTGGACATTAAATAAACTGCACGTCTCATGCCATTTTTTTTTTTGGGTGTTATATAATCAAAGTCTATAAAATAAAACAAATAATTAGGTTTTAGTTTAGTGATCAAATTTAAATAGGGTGACAGCTACTTGATAGAAAATATCTCTCCCCATAATTCAATAGTAAAGAATAAGACTATATAAATATATTTATTGTGATATATAATTAATTTAATAATTTTTTTAAATTTAATATATTTTTTATAATTTATCTGTAATTTTATAATTACATATATGTATATGTATATTCCACATAATTATTCTCTTTAAAAAAAATAATAATTAAAAAAAAGAAAAAGAAAAGGTGAAAAAATGCTGTGAGAAATTGACTCATATTTAAAAAAATTTTGATGATTTTATTTATAAATAATATAAATTATTAAATGATTAAATTTAAAAAAATAAAAAAATAATTAAATATTATTAATAAAATTATATTATTATTTTAAAATTACTTCACTGAAGTCATCTAATGATATATATATATATTTTGACTTTGTAACTTATTTAAAAAGAGAATAACAACAATACGGAAATTCTGTTAACAGATTAAGGGTGGAAATGGAAATTAGGTGAGGATGAGATCCAGGCATTGTCGGGATGTCACCATCCCAAAGATTTGTGATGGTGATTTTCAGAGGCAAAATTATTTTTTATTCACCAAAACTTCTCTCTCTCTCCTTCTGGCCAAGTGCACAATTCTATCTATAGTTAGAGAGAGAAGGGAAAGTAAAAGAAGGGAAAAAAAAATCAAATATCATATTCCAAGAGATATCCAAACAAAGACTTATTCCAAACAAAATCGCTGCAAGATATGTAACAAAGCACCTTGTTCAAACTTCAAAACACAATCAACCCATATCTTGGTTTTTCGGCCACATTGCTTCCCTTGGATCCCAATTTCTAAAAGTCAATTTCACATTTACCCATATCATAATGAGTCATATATATATTACTCATCTCTGTGTTGCTAAGTAATTAAGAAAAAAAAAACTATGCAATTTATAATCATACTTGTTTTTTTCTATTTATTAGTTTTGATTAAGGTTTAATTTCAAAATTTTTAGTTTAAAAAAAAGGGTTAAATGTATTTTAACTCTCTATAGTTTAATTATTCTACATGTTACCTCCTGTAGTTGTAATTTAAGTATTAAACTTCTTTGTAGTTTTTAATTTTGGCAATCAACCCCGCTAACAACAATTTCTTCAATTTATTAATAAAAATTAATTATAACTATGCTGGTTTATGATAGCAATCACTTCATTATATTTCACATAGATATTAATCACGAATACTGTTTTAAACACCTCTAGATCAACATGTGCAATATACTGAAAATAAAAAAAATTGTAAAAAAAATAATGTAAAATGTAGTTAAAATATACATCAAAATTCAATTTGAAAAATATATGACATATTTTGTAGTAGAGAAAAAAATAACATTTACAAAATATTATAATTTTGATCAATTTCTGTTAATAGATTTAAAAAATTATTACTAGGGGGTTAATTGTAAAAATTAGAAACTATAGAAGAATTTAATATCTAAATTGAAATCACAGGAAGGTAACATGTAAAACAACCAAATTACAGAGGTTAAAATACATTTAACTCTTCAAAAAATTACCATAATATTAATTGAATTATAATTCATTAGTAACCAAATTATTATTCCTTAGAGCCAATGTTCTGTTTACCTAGAGTTTGACAGTTCTTAACTTTATTGCTTAACCAAAGTGACAAGTATCAGGCACATGCACAAGTTGTTCGAAAAGGTTGATTTCTAAAATTATGACACTGCTAAAATTGAGCTTTGAATTACTTGGGTGAGTTGAAACTTGAAACCCATCGATTAGATAGGCGGAAATAAAAAAAATTAATAAAAAAAAGATGTTCAGATTTTCAAAGCAGATCTTCTCAGATGGTTAGGTTAAGATGAAAAGAAACATGCCTCTTTTCAATTTCGTGACTACAAAATTTTGTGGACAGATTGTCACAGAAACAATTTATAATATATACAAAATAATTTCTATCATACGGATAGTATATTGTATAATATAAATAGATTGTATATAAATATTTTTAACTACTACATGTTACTAGAAAATTTTTTTAAGTTACATAAAATGTGATCTTTTTGATATAAAATATTTCAGAAATAGAATAAAATGTTTGTTATAACTGATTATGTCTATGACATACCCTAGTTGTATTTTCTCTCCCAAACTCAGTAATTGTATTTTTATGTCAACAATGCATATCATAAATCAACTTTTATACTATTAATATATAAAAATATCACAAATTTTACTGAAAGTAATAAATCTAATACTAATTTTAAAAAGTATCAAATCTAGTGTCAATTTTATTTAAAATAACAAATTTAGTACGCTGTGAAATTTCTTGAACAAAATTTATCTGTTTTGATGATATGACATTAATTTATATGATTATTATATTATCGAAACAGACATATTTTAATAAATCTGTTATCAAACTGGCAGATCTCGTTCATATAAAATCATTGCGTACTAAATTTATTATTTTAAGTAAAATTAGTACTAGATCTGTTACTTTTTAAAATTAGTACTAGATATGTTACTTTAAGTAAAGTTGGTAATATTTTTATATATTAACCTAATTTTTTACGTTCTTGAACACTTTAATAGCGAGAATTTAAATTTTTATTTTAAAATTTTCAAGTTTTATTCTTAAAAAAAGTGAAATTTCTAAAATTTTAAAAATTTGTTTTATTATATAACACATAGTCGAACGAACTTATTATGTTTATAAAAAAGAAATAAAATTATATAAACATATTTAATAAAATATATATATAAATACATAATTAATTTAATTATATTTAATAATTTATTTAATTTTTAAAATTAAATATATTTTTATAATATAATAATTTAAATTATTATATTTTTATGCTTGTGTGTTAAAAAAAATTTATTAAAAAAAAACAACTTCTACATCAATGTACGAAGGCAACTGCAAACCATACAGATAGACAAAACTGGAAAGAAGTACAAAGAGATAGATGTACCTCACCACCAATAGACCCCAGAGAGAGAGAGAGAGAGAGAGAGAGAGAGAGAGAGAGGGAACAGAACATGTTGTAGACTGAATAATTTAGGAGATTGTGTAAGAAGTAGACTGAATAATTTAAGAGATTGTGTAAGATGAGAGGAGACGAGCGTATCTTCAAAAAAATCCCAAAAATTCGATTTAGTTTGCTTTTAAAAGGCGCAGGACAGATAAAAAGTGTATATTGTAAGACCAAACTTATCAATAAATTATTATCTATCGCCTACAATACATTATACGTACATACATGGACTTACAATAATGTAATTATTAATTTTCTTTTTCTTTCAAAAAAATAAGTAAATAAACATGATTTTACGTAAATTTATGAGAAAAAATTATGCGAGAGCCTGCTAAGTACGTAAAATTGTCTACTGTAAACTTTCGAAAGAGACTTTCGAAAAAGCAAATTTCAAAAGCCGATCGACTCATTCGAGATATAACAAATAAGGCAACAATATTACATTTAAAAAAAAATGTTAGAAAAGTATCTGAATACAACAGCAATCAATTAAATTTTGTGTGTAAAAAATAATAATAATAATTTTTTTAATTATATTTAAAATTAAAATAGTTATAAATTGAATATAAATAATTATATTTAAATAATTTTTCAGATAAATTTTCTTGTGAAACTATAACAGTGTTCTAAATAAAGTATTAAGTAAACAAATAAATAAAAAGGCTAGTAAGAAGGAAGACCCATTGTCAAAAACAACTCAATCCCCCAAAACTGAAAACTAATAATAACATAAAGACACCTCCTTTTCAGTTGCTAATAAGCTAATTTTCAGTCCAAAGAACCTCTACTCCATCTACAGGTAACCCCATTGTTGCTTGTTCCCTTCTTTCAATTTGACAAACCTCATCTCTCTCCCTCTCTCTCTCTCTCTTTCTCTCTCTGACTGAAGGCATTTTGCTGCTTCGCTGTGTGTGGAGGGCGGGTTGTATTATTCTTGGGGGGTCAAATCTGTTTTCGTTTTAATTCTTGGGTTAGTAGAATAATAATATTCAGAGAGAAAATCAGTGGACGTGCTCCTTGTTTGTCCTGTTCCTTCTTGGACTAAGAAAAACAAAGCTTCACGCTTGCTAATAAAAATGATTAGTTCTGCTCGTTCCTCTTCTTCTTCTTCTTTTTTAATCACACAATAACAGCTAACCAGTTCAAAGAGATAGACAGAAAGAGAGAGTGATCGTTGGAATTTGGGCTGTTTTCCATCTTTTGAGAGCCATGCTTGTCTCTACCAATTGAGCATTTTCCTTTTTCCCTTTCTGGGTCTCTCTCTCTCTCTCTTAGTCTTCTTTGGTTAGAGAAAGAGAGAGAGGTGTTTGTTTTGTTTTGCCCAAATATTTGATTTGTTTTCTATTCTGTTTCTGCTTTAATCACGCAAAACAATGCTAAAGATGATAAATTTCCCTTAATTTTCAAAAAGGGTGCTTGGAAATTTCACAGTTCTTTAAAGGGAACTTAACAGATATATACATGCATGTCAGTGTGTGTTGTTGGGGGTTCTCTTGCTCAGATATGAGCTGGGTAACAGAGAAAGAAGAACAAGAGAAGAAAGCCCAAGAAGAACTCAAAGCAGATGCAGAAAGTTGTTTTTAGTTCTTTGTTGCTCCTCCTCTGTTCATGGGTGTGAAAAAGATGCATCAGAGCTACCACCACAAGCACAGTCATCATCATCATCACCACCACTCAGTGGCAGTGAAGGTGAATGAGCAGCAACAGCAACAGATGGGGACAAAGAGAGGGTACACATTTATACAAGCCAACAGGGCTTGGCTTCCTAAATTTTTGTTGCTTTGGGTCATGGTTATGGCAAGCTTTAGTATGATGATATTCAGTGGCATGGATGCTTCTAATAAAGTGAGGAGGAAGGAAGTGCTGGGTAGCATGTGTGATCAAAGGGCTAGAATGTTGCAAGATCAATTCAGTGTTAGTGTTAACCATGTCCATGCCCTTGCCATTCTCGTCTCCACTTTCCATTATTTCAAGAACCCATCAGCAATTGACCAGGTTTGTGCTCCTTTCTTGTTCTTGATCTCCTCTCTCTCACTCTCTTTCTGTTTTTTTTTTTTCTGGTTTTTTTGTTTGTTTTAATTATTAGGTTCTGTTTAATTGCTGGCTACATGGATAGAATAAGGAAAGATGAATTTGAAGAGTTACACTTTACTTTGATATTCTGTTTCTATGATGGGTGACTTTGCCAAACATCTGTATGTGTACTAGCTGTGTGATGAAACAGATGTATTTCTAGCAAAGAGAACTTTTATGGCTTTTCAATTCTTTGCTCCGTGATTTTTATGCGGATGTTGTGATAATCCTACAAAATTGCAGGAAACATTTGCTGAGTATACAGCCAGAACAGCTTTTGAGCGGCCATTGTTGAGTGGAGTAGCTTATGCACAACGAGTGGTTCATTCAGAGAGGCAGGAATTTGAGAGGCAACATGGTTGGACGATAAAGACAATGGAGAGGGAACCTTCACTTGTTCGAGACGAGTATGCACCAGTAATATTATCTCAAGAAACTGTATCCTATATTGAATCTATTGACATGATGTCGGGGGAGGTACATTACCGAATTCGTGACTTAATATTGGCTATCTCTTTTTTCTCCTTTGTTTCGGTGTACTTTAAAATCTTATGGTTAAATGGTGAGTTAAACTTGAAAAAATTGTTACCCTATTACACAGGAGGACAGGGAAAACATATTGAAGGCCAGGGCTACTGGGAAAGCTGTTTTGACAAGCCCCTTTAGGTTGCTCAATTCTCACCATCTTGGTGTTGTGCTGACATTCCCTGTTTACAAGTCTAAGCTTCCCCCAAGCCCAACACTGACGGAGCGCATTGAAGCAACTGGAGGGTAAGTTTCAGCCTTACTCTCTCTGGTTAGAATACAGCATTACCCTTGAGTATATATTTCCTTGCTCCGCGTCTTAATTCAGCTGTTTCTGTATTTTGAATTTTGTATAGAACATATGGCAATCAGATTCTTTGTTACTTCATATCTTCTGTCATGGCTTGTGGAGACCTTTCCTGGAAAATGGGGTTGATATAAGTCATCAATAGACGTTTTTAATGAACTGAACTCTATTGCGAATTGATTGGTTATAAGTTTAGAAGCTTTTTAAAGTATTCTTTCTTCCAGAGGAACATGGTGGCCATCCATGGACTCTGATGACTTTCAATTTTAATTTAAGTTTTTGTGTAAAATGCAGCATGGTTTAGGACTATTCTGTATCCCCTAGATATCTGTCCTTGCAATTCCTAATGACTTTCAACTACATTATCTTTTTTGTCTATTTATCAAGCTGTTTTGTGCAATGAATTATTTCAGTGACTATACAGCTTCCAATTGAAGTTAGTTACTCTATGGTGCCTTTCCAAGTGACATCACTTTAGTAATCAGGTTGGAGGAAGGTCAACTGCTTTATGTCATATAGCACAATATATTGATTTTTCTACTTACTAAAAAAAAAAAAAACTTAGCTAAAATGGTCGGGTGTGCAATTCACGAGATTTGTTGTTCATTATTACATGGCGCCATTCTTGGGTTGGCATGTTAATTTGGTGTTTTTGAGCGTTAGCAATGATTGAAAGTATGATCTTTTTATTTGCAATAGACCTCTGGTGGGATTCGTCATTTTGTCTCCTAAAAACCATCTACACAAGACTATCTCAACCAGCACCATTACTATTGAAATGATCTGTGTTACCAACTGCATGGCTCCCTGCAACACCTCTACTTCACATGTGTATCTGCCACATTTTATCCTAACTCACCCAGCAGCACTGAAGACACTACATGGCCTGTGACTGTTCTTATATGATCTAAGCAGCATGGTCGAGACGGTAATGTTGTTAATGATAGCTTCATTGAGGTTACACTAATTATATTTGCTGCCATGGTTGCCACAACCTACTATATTCTTCTATGATACTAGTGCTGTTTATTTGAGGAACAATATGACGGAATCTGTATGATTGATATTCAATGCTCCTACGGTGCTGAGATATTGTGTTTGATAAAGGTTAAAAGTTCACTCTAGCCAATTTCTGTCCTAACTTTGTTTGTTTGGAATATTGTATTGAAATAGTGCATTCTTGATGTGATGAATTGATCTGAGCATATGCTTTTTTTGCTTGTATGAAATTGCTTGAACCAGTATATAACATAGACCTCTCCTTGAAAGCAGATACCTTGGTGGAGCCTTTGACGTTGAGTCACTTGTGGAAAATTTACTTGGACAACTTGCTGGAAATCAAGCGATTTTGGTGAATGTTTATGATGTAACTAACGCTTCTGATCCCTTGATCATGTATGGTCATCAGAATCAGGATGGTGACATGTCTCTTTTGCATGAAACCAAGGTTGATTTTGGAGATCCATTCAGAAAGCATCAGATGATATGTAGGTTAGTGCCACCACTGATCATAAATTGAAGAGTTCAAGTTTGCAGAATGGAGACACTTATCGATATGCATTCTGAGCAGGTACCATGAGAAGGCACCCACATCTTGGACAGCAATCACCACCGCATTCCTGTTCTTTGTGATCTGCTTGTTAGTGGGCTATATCTTATATGGTGCAGCCATCCATATAGTAAAAGTTGAAGATGATTTCCATGAAATGGAGGAGTTGAAAGTCCGAGCTGAAGCTGCTGATGTTGCCAAATCCCAGGTATTTTACCTAAAATGTTCATAAAGCATGATTAACCTACTATTTCTGTTGCGTAACATCTCATTTAAATATTATTTATGTTCTTGATGTCAGTTTTTAGCTACAGTGTCCCATGAAATTAGAACACCCATGAATGGTATCCTTGGTACGTGAAACACTCTCCTTGTCTTTTTTGAGAGTGTGAGCATGTCCTAGACCTTTTGACTTTCATAATCAATGATATGCCATGTTATTATTGCAGGAATGCTGGCTTTGCTTCTAGATACAGATCTAAGTTCAACCCAAAGGGATTATGCACAAACTGCTCAAGCTTGTGGAAAGGCACTGATAACTTTGATAAATGAGGTGCTTGACCGGGCAAAAATTGAAGCTGGCAAGTTGGAACTGGATGTCATCCCATTTGACCTTCGAGCCATACTGGATGATGTCCTTTCTCTGTTTTCTGAGAAGTCTAGAAACAAAGGTATTGAGGTGAGCACTTTGAATAACAATAACCTCGAGTTTGGGATTCATTTCTAGCTCAAATTGTTGTCTTTATAGTGGCCAAAAAAATTGCTCATTTTTGTTGCGTTGTAGGATTACTTGTTTCTATTTTTTCATTTAATGGTAAATGAGGGTAATTTGTGGAAATACAGCTGGCAGTGTTCGTTTCTGATAAAGTTCCAGAGATTGTTCTCGGAGATCCAGGACGTTTCAGACAGATTATTACAAACCTTGTGGGGAACTCAGTTAAGGTGAGTGCGTTGCTGAATATTTGTTAGCTGGTTCAAGTTATCAGATTATTTGGGAATGCTTGTTAGTTTGCCTCATTAAATTGGTGGACTATCTGCAAAGGCTTGTGAAAGCCGTCAATCTTACTTTCGGGCTTTGACTTTGTAATTAATGATACCTTATGTTAGCATTGTTGTATTCCTTGGGATTTGCTTTATGATGTACTTGCAATTATTCAATTGTTTGGCAGTTCACTGAACGAGGACATATATTCGTTAAGGTTCATGTAGATGAACAAACTAAGGTCCTGAAAGACGCTAAAGCTGGCTGTTGTTTGAGTGGAGGATCTAATGAAAATGTTCTTATGTCTAATTCGTGTCACTTCAAAACCTTAAGTGGTTGTGAAGCAGCTGATGAACAAAACAGTTGGGATAACTTTAAGCATTTAGCTTCTTATGACGAATTGTGTTTTGATGGTTCAACAAATGCGATGACTGCTGATGAAGCTTCAGAACATGTTACTCTTATGGTTTGCGTGGAAGATACTGGAATTGGCATCCCCTTGCGTGCCCAAGACCGCGTTTTTATGCCCTTCATGCAGGCAGATAGTTCAACCTCTAGACATTATGGAGGAACTGGTATTGGCTTGAGCATCAGCAAGTGCCTGGTTGAACTTATGGGTGGACAGATAAACTTTGTTAGCCGGCCCCAAGTTGGAAGCACATTTTCATTTACTGCTCTTTTGGGGAGGTGCAAGGAAAATTCTGTCACCAATATGGAAAAACGTAATTCTGAAGAACTGCCTTCCAACTTTAGAGGATTAAAAGCCATAATAGTTGATGGGAAGCCAGTTAGGGCTGCTGTGACCAAATACCATTTGAAGAGACTTGGTATCATCACTGAAGTAGTTAGCTGCCTGAGCTTGGCTGCTAGTAAATGTGGGATAAATGGTTCTTTGACATCTGGGTAAGATCTGTCAGCTTATTTATCAATGAATATCCTTGTTTAATAAGAGAATAGAAAAGGTTACAGTGAACAATGAAATTGCATTTCAATTTTATGGCCTACGGCTGATATATGCCTTTGAAAATGGTTCTCGATGTCTCAACATCATGATAATTTCATGTTTCCAATTTTTTGGTTTTATGAGCTAAAGTTTTTTCTGGATTGTAAGCTCCATATTTTAAAGAAGTCTCTGATTCTCACTATCTTACGTACTTGATGCATCAAAGGTTTGACCTTGATTCTAATCATGCCAAGCTAGTAGCTCTTATTGTCTGCTTATGCAAAACACTATTGCGGTTAGGTTATTTTTGTTATGTCTTATGTCCTCTAATATACTTGTAATTTTGGCGCTTTCCATGGTTTTCGTTACACTTAAAATCTTTTCTTGGTGTTTTCGTTCTTTTTTGTATAGTTTCTTTTCGTGTGGGCCCTGGGGAAAGGAGGTGTGTTCAGTTTGTGGTTGACGATTGGATATGCTTTGCTTGCTCGGGACTTAGTTAGAGGTCCAAGTATGCAAACCAGGCAATATATTTAGTTACTAATGAAGGTTTTAGATCATTTGTTGCATTTTCTCTCTGCAGTGCTTATCGGTAACTTGAATCATCAAGGTTATTGACAGACTCCGCAATTTTTTTGCTTCTTTTTCATTTTATTGATGTGATACAGAATTGTGTGGCTTGCCACACAGAAATTAAATGATTTGGAAAACAGTAAAATTTTCGAAATCCTAAGGTCATGGAAATTTCTTGAGGTGATTAGGAAATTTAAGATCTTGTCACAGTCCTTGAATTGGGGCGTAATTTTGTAATGCCAAGCAATTGTGGAACTATGTAGACATCTTGAGCACAATAGGGGACTTTTCCATGGCCATCAATAGAAATGGAATTTAAGAAGAGCAAAAGTAGTTCTAAAAAAATATTTCTTTTAAACAGTCTGATATTTTATCTTTGATTCAACTCTTTCATTTAGCTTTATTTGACAAATTAAAATTATCTGACAGAATTCACTTATTGGCTTGTTGTACCAAATGGCAGAAATAAATGCCTGCCAGATATAGTGCTTGTTGAGAAGGATCTGTGGATTGCTGGGGAGGATGGCGGTACGAGCATACGGTTACTGGACTGGAAACAGAATGGACATGTATACAAGTTGCCTAGGATGATTCTTCTTGCTACCAATATCACTGATACTGAATTTGATAAAGCTAAGGCAGTGGGCTTTGCAGATACTGTGATCATGAAACCTCTGAGAGCAAGTATGGTGGCTGCCTGTCTTCAACAGGTTCTGGGGACAGGAAAGAAAAGGCCGCTAGGAAAAGACATGCCGAACGGAACTGCTTTCCTTCAGAGCCTGCTCTGTGGCAAGAAAATTTTGGTGGTTGATGACAATATGGTGAACCGCAGAGTTGCTGCAGGTGCACTTAAGAAATTTGGGGCTACTGTAGAGTGTGCAAAGAGTGGCAAAGATGCATTGAAATTGCTTCGAGTGCCACACAATTTTGATGCATGCTTCATGGATATTCAGATGCCTGAAATGGATGGGTATGTGTTGAAAGTTATACTTTAGCCTCATGTTTCTGACTCTTTGATAACCTATTGGTGCATTTTGCTTTGACGATTCTCGAAATTGAAAATGTGAAGATACTTGAAGTTATTGTTTATCACCCTTCCCCTTACATACTAAACTTGATACCCTTAATAAGTATTTTGTTTGTTTCATTCTAAGCTAAAAATCATTTTGCTGCAAGCATTAATTAAATGATTTAAGCTTAGGGAAATATTAGGTATCAACATTTAGGTAGCAACATATTAATATGGGCTATTGGATGATTGAAATTTGAAAAAAGTTTAACAGATAAGCTGTTAGATGTCATTAGATGAATTCCGTGGCCACTTTGTTACTGCCTAAGATTAAGCTGCATACTGAAGCTTGCTTAGGGAAATATTTGTGCACTCTAAGCTGCTTCAAAATTCAGCTTTTTAAAACCATTGATCTGATAATAGCAGCTAAAATTTGTTGATATGTATGTTGGGCAGTCTGTCTTTGACGAGCACAGTTCAGGATAGTGATGACTCTGAATAGGTATTTGACTAGATATTCATGAGTAAAGCTCTTGCATTCTCCCTTTTTCTCTCTCTCTCTCTTTCTCTTCACTGTGGCTGGTGCTTCTGGTACACTTCAAGCAGTTTATGAGATAAATTTGTGTAACGCATGGGAAACAGTCAAACATGGGTTTTCTCCTTCAGGTTTGAGGCAACCCGACAAATCAGGCTGATGGAGAACAAGGCAAATGAGCAGCAGAATGGTCAATCCAGGGAAGAAGAAGTAACTGCTAGGAAAGGGGGATGGCATGTTCCGATATTAGCCATGACAGCGG
The DNA here is from genome assembly GCA_037832335.1 of Carallia pectinifolia. Lineage (NCBI taxonomy): Eukaryota > Viridiplantae > Streptophyta > Magnoliopsida > Malpighiales > Rhizophoraceae > Carallia > Carallia pectinifolia. Next base: position 15,123,550 of record CM075453.1, read on the forward strand.
ATGTGATACATGCAACGTATGAGAAGTGCTTGAAGTCCGGAATGGATGGATATGTTTCAAAGCCCTTTGAGGAAGAAAATCTTTATCAGGCAGTGGCAAAGTTCTTCAAGTGAATCCTCCTTTTGTCTCCTGAGAATCTCACAAATCTTAGCCAGAAAGTTTTCTCAGGTTGAGCTGTACCGGCAATTTTTCACTCCTCTGCTGGTGTGTACTTTGGTCAAAAGCAGAAAATGGGATGATGATGATATCCTTGATTTAAATGATTCTTGACCGGTGATCGTCGCGGGTTGGCCAATTGTTTCTAACCAATTTCAATTAACTTGACTAGAATCTGAGGACTTGTATAATACTACTAAAGAAGCCTTCATCAATACCACTTGTTGTATGTATAGCACCTTAGAGGGGTTTGGGAACAAAAGGTTGTAAATCTCTTCATTTTTTCTGATGACTTACGCTTTCCTGCTGAAGGGCATACTTGTTCTAAAGTCGGCAGTCTGGTAGACAATTTAATATGAAACGTGGGAAGCTATGAGTAAAATCTTTGTCATTTACATTGGGAGACTATATGGACCAACAAATTCGGATGTGACCCGAAAGACGAGTCTTGTTGTAATGAAACGGTAAGGTTACTTCATTGTTATCACAAAGGTGAAGGTGCCAAATGGGCTAATGATGGAACTTTCATAACGCTGACAATGGAGAACAAAGCTCCAATGTCTCTAGATTAGTAAAACCAAGATGCTTTTTTTCTTCAATGTCACTCTATAAGAACAAATTTCCTTTCCTCTTATTAACAGAATGGGATATGGTGGACAAAACTTGCAGTAAAAGCTTTACAATATGTATTTATATTTTACATTTAATGGTAAATTTGTCAAAATATAACGAATAAATTATCGTAATTTTAAATTTGTAATTACAAAAAAGATGTTTACATTGACTTAGAATTCTTAAAATTATAACAATTATGAAGAAATATGTAAGTATTACGACAAATAAAAAATTTTGACCCACTTGTTCAACCAGCACTCGATAGTAGAATCGGTGAGACTCATCTTCTAGGTGGATGACTGAGCTGGGGTTTTAATAGCTATCCACATGACAAAAATAGACTATAATATCTGAACAATGAAAATGTTAATAATTTATTAAACCACTTGAGATTGTCCGAGTGACCCCATAGTCAAAAGTTAAGAAGGAGATTGGAGTTTGGATTCCAGTTTCTCCATTCCTCTCTCCAGCCAAATGCTCTTGAGACCATGGTTTTCAAACCCAGACCGGACCGGCCGGTTCAATCGGTCGGACTGGTGATCGGTCAGAGATCCGGTCCGGGTTGATGCTTAAAGAAGCTATGAACCGGACCGGTCAAAACCCGGTCAACGGACCGGTTCAACCGGTCAAACCGGTGAACCGGTCCGGTTTGACCGGGTTGATCAGTTTTAATAATTAAGAAAAATTTTCAAATTTTGTAGAATTTGATTTTCGAACCCCTAACCTCCAACATGAAAGGTAAGTCTCATGCCACTAAACCAATTTATAACTTGTTGTAATCTTTTTTTTTTTTTTTTACTTATTATTTTCTCAAATGTCTCATATAATACACACACTATATTATGTATCTAATAAATTAACACTTACTATTTTCTTTTTTTATTAAGACAATTATTAATTTTTTTTAAATTGTTAATTTTACCTTATAATAAATTCTAAATTATATATTTTAAATTTACAAATGTAAGTATTCTAATACATACATATGGATTATAATATTATATTTTACATATAAATTTTGATGTATAATATATATAAATATATTTTTATATATTTAATATTAAATACCGGTTTTACCGGTTCAATTTCCTGTTAAACCGGTTGAACCGGTTAGACCTTGAACCACTAAATTTTCCGGTTCAATGTCCGGTCCGGTTCTTACAACATTGCTTGAGACAAAAGAAAAAAAAAAAGTGTTATTAAAAGATTCAAATATGAGTAACTTATTAAAATGTTACCACTGATGTTACATGTAATTTAATTGTTGATGTGAATATGTCACATAGATAGTGGGTAGTGACATATGATGAGAGCCAAACAAAGTAAATTGGATAACTGCAAAACAAAGCAAGTTAAGGAGTATGGGGAGTAGCTTCATGTTAACCAATGGAAATTGGTGAGAGAAGTAATTGTGCACAAAGAAACGAGATAGTTTGAGCTTGAGTTAGTTTTTGGAATTTATAATTAGTGGTATTTTTTTTTTTTTGGTTTAGACCGTCCAGTATTCAGCCTATTGGACTGGTTAATGTGGACCGACTCGAGTAGAATTCTGAAGGGCGGTAAAAGTCTCCCAACAGGTATATAACGCGGCTGCATTTTCAGTCGAAACTGAAATCTCTGATTAAATGAATTCAAACTCTTACCATTTAAGTCAGCGCCTGTTGTTGGTATTAATAGTTTTTTTTTTTTTTTTTTGTCTTTGACTTAATGGCCGGGAGCTCATCTTTGAACATTTAGGGGGAAAACTGTAAACTAAGCGGGATTTGAATACTTGCCTGGTGTGGTGAAAGTCATTACCTCTACTATTTGAGCAACAGTTTAACCACACTTTTGTAGAAATTTCACTTTTAAGATGTAAAAATAGTTCGTACCTCGCATGACACAACCCATTTTTTTCCCAGCCTGATTGTTTTGTGTCGTGCCTTAACATGACTCACATATATTTCTTAACATGTTATTGGTTATATATCTAAAAAATAAGTCTAATATGGCCCATAAGTCCAAACAGTGTGGTTTATATCATGCCTAAGTCTAAAGAAATATTTATTTATATTGTATAAAATAGTTTGTATATAATAAGAAATTTTATTATTGTTTTCAAATAAATTCATGATATTTGTATGGAAGAAAAAAAAAATTGTGGACATAAAAAGAGAAGCAAAAAGGAGTTGCCAGAAGTAGAATCTCCAAGGGAACAAGTCCACCCGCGAAAAGTTAAAACCCATACCAGCCTGACCAAGTTTATGGTCTCAAACTTCATTCAACCATGAACCATCCAGTTTCGGACCCTACGTGGGAGTCAAATTTTGTAGCCTGAGACAAATAAAAAATTTAACAGCTTATTAATAAGATACAAGCATATTAATAAAATATAAAATAAAAAAATTAAATTTTAAATTTTAAATTTAAAATTAGATAAATATTATCTTATAATTTAAAGTATAGATATTATATATTATGCGTTAAAAATAACAATTTTTACTTAAAATATCCCAGCGATTATATTATTATTTTTTTTAATTTGAGACCGTTCAGTCTTTAATTTAACGGGCTGACTAATCTGGATCACGCAGATAAAATCTCGAAAGATGGTAAAGATCTCTCAGCAGGTATTTAACGTGGTTGCATTCATAAAAATTTGAATTCAAGACCTTTAAGTAAGTAATGATGAATCCCTGTCATCCACACTTGTGTCTGCTTAAAAAACACTTGTGTCTGCTTAAAAAACTATTACATCTTATCATTAAGTAGTTACATTTTAAAATAAAAGTTCGGAGATGACATTTGGTGATAAAGTTCAAGCGCCGACTTTTTCTGTTTTTGTTGTATTGTAAGGGAAGGCAAAATCGCCTACATATGGGAACTAACGAGCACCATAGGATCAATGAACTCTAATCAAGTTCAGATACAAGATTGTAGGTAAACCGTCTCCAGGGACATTAAACATATGAAATCCCAATCCAAAGAAAAAACTATTTATTTTCTTTTTTCTTATTGAAAAATCTATTGAGTCATAGACTCTTTATTCCTATAAATTTTCTATTGTTCTATAATAATTAAAATTTAATACTTTTAAGATAATAATGTTAAACTTTAATAATTAAGGTGTCCTTTAGGGCACCATCCATTTTCTTTTATTCCTTGTTCAAGACGTTCAAGAGGGTTTGCACGAGATAATACATTTTAAAATCTTAAATCTTTACAGATTTTTTATTTTTTTAATTGAGTACTAACTTTTTAATTTTTCAAATAAGTCAAACTTTTAGACTTTAGCCCTTCTTCCGTCCGAATCCCTTTTGTTTATCAACTCCATTATATATAACGGTTAACTAACAGATTATAACTCAAAAATATAATTAAAAAACTAGAGATATATTCAAAAGAGGCAAAATACGCACGTGTTATTTTTAAAGTTCTATAATATTTTAAATATATTTTTGAGTTATAATTATGCATTTTGCTAGTTTTTGGTTATATATAATAGGGTTGATCAAATTTAGTTTCAAAAAGGATTCGTACAAAGTAAAAACTAAAAATTTACGATTTATTTAAAAAATTAAAAATATACGAAACTTAATTAAAAAAAATTTGAAGAAATTTAAGACTTAAAAATATGTTATCCTTGTTTGGACCAAGCCCCCAATTTTGTGGATATGTTTTTATGCCCAGCAGTCTCCCGTTGAGTTGATCGAAGTACACAATTTGAAACAGTGCCACTACGTGAAGCCACGCCTGCGCATATTTTAGACACAGTTGACGTGATAGAAATTATAATAATAATCTTTTTTCTTTAAACAGATATATTCAATTAAAATGAAGGAAATATTTACTTAAATTATTTACATAGGATAAAAGTATCATTAAAATGATAAAAGATAAAAAAATAATTAAAATAATATGTGTTGTTCAAAAGTTAAAATTTTTTAAAAATATATTATTAAATATTATTAAATAAAATATATAATTATTTTAATATTATGAAAATTAAGATATAAAATAATAGTTTTATAAAGTATATTTTTTTTATGTCATGAAAAATGGTATGGTACGACTTATGTCACGTCCCTGTCTGTCTCTTAAAAGCATCTGGGTTAGAGTTTATATAAAAATAAAAAGAGTCCCATTACATTGCAAGAGGATTTGGTTGTCAGAATGTGGCCATAATACAATCAGTAATATTTTTTGTGCAACAACAATAAAAAAAAAATGTAAAAAAAAAATAGTCTTATTTTTTTGTTATATATTTTAACATTCTAGTTGCATAAAAACTGCTGCTGGTTGCATTATGGTCATATTCTGGCCACCAAATTCTCTGGCAGTAATGATTTTCCAAATAAAAATGGGGCATTTCACCTTAGGTACAAGGGTTAATATAATAAAATATTTTGATATTAGCTGTTTAGAATAAATATTTTTTAATTTTTTAAAAATAATAATTTAATTTATATAAATTATTTTTTTATCTATAAAAAATTTTATTAAATATTTAAGAAAAATAAAATAAGATTTAGTGAGATTTAAATCTCCATTAAAAAGTAAAATTTAAACTTATACTGATTGAAACAACAACGCTCTTACCGTCAGATAAGTGGCACAACCTGTGATTTGGACAAGCTAATACTTATCATATTGAAGCCACTTAAGCATGGGCCTACTCGGCTTAGTAAGAGTCCAACCCAAAAAAAAAAAAACCCAACTCTCTAATTCCCAACCCAATTTCAATTAAAAAATCAGACTTTTTTTTTTAAGGTTATGCAACTTAGAAAGATCATACACTATTAAAATGATATGATCAAATAACAAAAACTTAAAACAAAAATGTTCAAACAAAACTCATTCTCCTCTTCTAACAACTAACAACAGCTGTGACAGCAGCATTGAGTACATTTGTTTAGCAATTTTTCTTACAAATATTAGGACCTATTTGACTTACTTGTTAATTATTACTATTATTAATTATTAATTAATCTTATTGATGATAAATTATTATTATTGATTACTATTATTGATTACTAAAATAAAATTATGATATTTGATTAAATTGATATTTACTGTTTACTATTCAAATTATAAAATGAACATTTTATATATTATATTTTTTTTTCACTGGCATCATTTTTTTTAAAAAAAATCTATTCATTTTGATTGTTTATACATTAATGAATTTTGACGGCATAATATACTACAGTTCAAAAAAAATTTGCAATAAGTTCCAATAAAAAGCAATCAATAATTTTTTAGACAAAAAAAATAATTTCATAAAAAACTTTAAAAAATATATTTAATGAAATTTCACATAGAAATCAATATATTTTCTTGTTTCTATTAGTAACTATTAGTATTATTTTCTACAAATAGAATAAAATAACTTAATTTATTAAAAAATTTAAAATATATATAAATTCAGTTTATTAAATAAAAGAAAAAAAAATGTATTTTACTCTAAAGAATTTGTATCAGTAACTAAGAGTTCTAAAAAGTAAGTCTAACATACTTTCAGACCTACTTTTTAAAATAACAGCTGATTGGACTCTCTATCAGTAATCAACAATCTCTCTAAATATTTTACCAAACACTTATACCTTTCATTTTTCAAATTGAAATGTAGATATATCTTCAAAAAGTAAAGCCAAACATCCCTGAACTTAAGATAGAAAATAAGAATGAATAATTTTATCTTTGAGTTTCACTTTATAGTATTTTAAGTAAGTATTAATAATATCTAATAATTAATTTAATTTATTTTTTTAATTCAATCATTTATCAAAAAAATATTATTATAATATTATTTTAATTTCATTTAAAAAACTTTACTAAATAATTTTTCTATTAAGAATAAAATATTGGCCAATAATGTCAATGCTTACCAATGTCAGAATCATATTAAAAATGATAGAAAGAAGAACAAGTTTGTCAGAAATTGTCTTGGCGGTCCAAGATTGACACGAATGTTTTGCCGGAGCCAGCCTAGCACAAACTACAATAGAGTCCCAACTGAGGCTTTAATTAAGCGTATAAAATCAGAGCATAGCAGATCTGTCACAAGTCATAAACAAATCCATAATCTTTTGTTTTTAGTTGATCCAAAGGATGCTAATTTTCATAGGATACTAAGACTATGTTTGGAAAAAACAATGGAGAAGAAGAATGTGTAAGAATGAATGTTGGAAGTAAGAAAAATAATTTATCATTCCTATGTTTTGAAGAGTATAATTCGAGAAAAGAAAGTTTGAAAAATTTTATTTGAGAATAAGAGAAAAAGTATAAAAAAAAAAATATGTATTATATTACTAATTTTACTTTTTTAAAATAAAAGTTAAAAATTAAAAATGAGGCAAAAATTTAAATTAAATAACAATAAAAAGGTGGTTGGCCTCTTTGCAGGCAATTGCCCTGAAAAGAGCGAATTACCCTAGGTCTCACCATTTTTTTTTTCACCCTTTACACTTCCCAAACAATAGGCCTTATCCCTTTCCATCTCAAATCTATTCATCTTGTATGGATTGCTTGCTCTCAATTATAGTGTAAAAGTGTAGCTATTATTGGAGAAAAGTTGAAAACTGACATTAGCTACATTTCCAATAAATGGTAACATGGGAGAAAGTCTGCGAGCAAAGTTAATTTTAAGAATCTATCATTAAGAATAATTCAAAAACAATTGCAAAAAAAGAAAAAAGATTAAGAATAATTTAAAACATTATAAATGACATCAAACTAGGTTTGTAATATAATGAAATAAAGACAAAATAAATTACATACTTGTCCTCAATTAAATTTTGGATTATCCATTTGTTAATATTGTTGGTTCCAAAAATTGAGACATTGAGCTCTGCAATATACAATGTCCTCTGGATTTATTAAATATAAATAAAAATGTCATATCTATAAGATTTATGCATCGTGCATGTAATATGTAAAGATTTACAATGGTCCCGCACATTGTCTAATTGTTCTACTTACATGGTTCAGTAGAGCACTACTCTACACATGCCAATTGCCTCTCAAACCAGCTTATGTGTAATAAAGAAGGATGAACAAAAACTTTGGTTGCTCCTTTGAACAATTTTTTTTTTTTATTTGCTGTAAACAACATTTTTGTATGGCGGAAAAAGTACGTGGATGGATAGGAGCAGACGGTTCACTGACCTATTTGTTTTTTTATCTATTAAGATATTTATTGAGTCGTGAATTATATAAGAAGAATAGTTATTCTTGTTAAAACTCAGGATCTTTAAAATAAAAATATTGAATCTCAATCATCTCATAATAAAAAATAAACACAAAACTTTTTGTGCTCGGAGGAGATTTTCTGTCAACCTCCTAAAAATGTAATTAGTTGCATTTTTAGTGAAATCGATTTTTTAGGAAAATTCTTTTTTTAAGGATGTTTTTTTGACGTATATTATGTGAAAGTTATATTTTAAATTTTATAATAATATTCATCTAATTTTAAGTTTTAATTTTCTAATTTTTTGTTTCAAATTTTTTTAATATAATTATAATAAAAAAATAAATAATTATATTTTTTAGTAGTGTCTAGACAAATTGATCGAACACTACATCTAGAGCAGTTTTCGCTACGGTGACATGACAGGATGCGTTCATTTTCCTCGTCCCTATTGCTTGCCGATCTTATTTATGGTATAAGGCACCTTATAATAAATCAATTTGTATGGACATGTGCAAAATTGCCCGAAGATAAGGCGACAAGGTAGCTTTTCCCAGTAACAATATCTCAATAACAAATTGACCCTCACCACCATCAGTACCCAACGATGATCATGATTTTAAGTTATCTTCTTTAATCAAATGGTTAATATTAAAAAATAACACTATTTTTATTTTTTTATAAATATATAACTATCTTTAAAAATTAATAAACTTAATACAATTTAATTATTTTCTCATAAATCTAGTACAACTTTTAACAATTAATAAATTTAGTACAGTTTAATTATTTTTTAATAAATTTAGTATGCTATTAGTTAAAAATAATCAATTAAAAGTAACCGTATCTATTAGTATACACATATGACACATTTACGTTTAAATCTAATACAATTTAAAACTCTTAAATGTCATATATGCATATGTGCATACTGAAAATTTAATTATTTTTAACTGACAGTGTGCTAAATTTGTTGAAAAATAATTAAACGTTTAAATTTAGTACAGTTTAAAATCTCTAAATGTCATATGTGTATATGTGCATACTGAAAATTCGATTATTTTTAACTGATAGTGTGTTAGATTTGTTAGAAAATAATTAAAGTGTGTTAGATTTATTAATTGTTAAAAATTGTGTTAAATTTGTAAGAAAATAATTAAACTATTTTAAATTTATTAATTTTTAAAGATCGTGTTAGACTTGTAAAAAAACTGAAAGGTGGTGCTACAACTGAGTTTTGAAACCTCATAGCTTATCCTATGTAGACTTTTGTATAACAAAAAAAAAAATTTAGTGGCAAGATAATAAAAATAACGTAATTAAAGTGTATTGATGTGATGTAATCTGATAAAAAATTTATTAAACTATATATATATATATATATATATATATATATATATATATATAAACTGCACGTTATTTACATATTTTTCAAAAATATTATTTCTTAACCAAGTCCAACAAAACCGAAAAAAAGAAAAATTGTGCACACGTCCAACACTCCAATATACGCCAAAATGCGCAAAATGCATAATGCAATTTGCCAGCTAAAAGTTTTGTTGGAGATTGCTGAATCAATGCCTATCTTTACGACAACATAATTGTTGCAAGAAAAAAAAAACAGAGAGAGAAAGAAAAAGGAAAAAGAAAAAAAAAGGTAAGTGGATTGTAGACCAAATGGCATTAAAAAGGTTTACTCATATCACAAAGCTTGTCAAATTGGACCTTTCCAATTCCAAACATTAGAATGAACCAGCTGTAAATGTAATGTAGTCTTACCAATTCCAAGTTCTGGTTGTTAAGTTATTTACAAATACAAATAAATATTTACAAACACTCAAACGAAAAATTCATTATTAAATATTTTTATACTATTATTATATGAATCAATCTGTTTTCTTAATAACAATACTCATGATTTTAAATAAATAGCAATAATTAATAATATAATTTTATTCAACAAATCTACTATTAATATTACTTTATTGCTATTTTAAAATTACCTAAATGAAGTCAACAAATTATTTCTTATTTATTTATTTATTAAATTGTTCAAATATTATAAATTTATTAAATTGAATATCTACAAGTATTTCATATAATTTACAAATCAAATATCTGTAATATTATATATAATATTTTTTAAAAAATAAAATTTATATTCTTATACATATTATTTTTCTCTATTCCACTTTTCTTTTTTTTGAAATAAAATTTTTTATTTTTTCCTACTATTACTTTTTCTCAAACATAATAAAAAATTGAAAGTTTTCTTTTCCTATAACTTCCCTTTTCCTTATTTTCTTATCTCTTTTTTTTTTTTTCTCGTCCTGTAACTTATTACAGAAAGATTTTTATGTAACTAATTATGCATGTAATCCAAGCATTTCCCAATCAAAAATCACATTCCCACTCAGCCACTCTCCCCTCCCCTTACGTGTAGAGGCTGGCATGGCCGCTAGTTAGTTGGACCCCACAACTTGTGGGTCCCACACGGATTTCCCACTAAACAAAAGCAACAAAAAAAAATCACTCACAAAAGTCACTGACTCTCTCTCTCTCTCTCTCTGTCTGTCGCTTTCTCTCTCTTCACCTCCATCAATCTCCGCCGTTTCGTCTGCCAATCAGCATTCTCTCTCTAGACCAGTCCCCACAGTTAATAGCCTTTACAAATTCCCACACACTCTCTCTCTGCTTTATTTGTTTGTCTTCCAGGAAAATTCAACATAGAAAGAAAGAAAGAACAAAATAAAGCGTTCTGGGAAAAAAAAAAAAACCCCCACTTTCATTTCTCTTTCCCACGTCCTTGTAAACCTTAAAAACAAAACCCCATTTCCAAAATTTAGCAGAAAACATGAAAAAGCTGAAGAAACCCCAAATGGGTCTTCTTCAAGTTTTTATCTTTTTTCTGCACGTGTTCATCCCTTTTCCGGTCACTTCCCAGCAAAGCAGCGGCGGCGGAGACGCGGCGGTGATGGTCAAACTCCGGGACAGTCTCGGCAACCCAACGAGCCTCGGGTGGTCCGGGACCAACCCATGTCAGTGGGAGCACGTGAATTGCGAGAATAACCGGGTGACCCGGATCCAAATCGGCAGGCAGGCACTGACGGGGACCCTCCCTCCGGAACTCAACACCCTCAGCGAATTGCAGGTGTTTGAGGTAATGTACAATAACTTGACGGGTCCGGTTCCGAGTCTATCCGGGTTAAGCAATTTGCAGACTGTTTTTCTTGATGATAATCAGTTCAATTCATTTCCCTCCGATTTCTTTCGAGGAATGAGCTCTTTGTCAAATGTGGATATTGGTGATAATCCATATCAGGCGTGGCAGATACCGGAGAGTCTCACGGATGCCACCCAGTTGACCAATTTCTCGGCCAATGGCGCTAATTTGACTGGCACTATCCCTGCTTTCTTTAACAGTAGTACATTTCCTAGTTTGCAGAATTTGCATTTGTCGTTTAATTATTTGGTGGGTGGGATTCCGTCGAGCTTTTCTGGGTTTGAGAATCTCCGGACTTTATGGTTGAATGGACAGAAGAGTGATTCTAGGCTTAATGGGACAATTGCTGTGTTGCAGAACATGACTGGTTTGACACAGGTTTGGTTGCAAGGGAATCAGTTTACGGGTCCTATACCGGATTTTAGTTCGTCTAGTGGATTGAAGGATTTGAATTTGAGGGATAATCAGTTCACTGGTGTTGTTCCAGCTTCGTTGGTTGTACTTCCAAGTCTTGAGATTGTTAATTTGACTAACAATTTGCTTCAGGGACCAACGCCGAAATTTCCTGATAATGTTGGCGTGGATATGAATGCCGGGTCTAATAGCTTTTGCTTGTCTAATCCTGGTGTTGCTTGTGATTCTCGTGTTAACGTTTTGTTATCCATTCTGAAAGACTTTGGATATCCGGTCAGTTTTGCTCGCAACTGGGATGGAAATGACCCTTGTGCCGGGTGGATTGGGATTACCTGTTCTGGAGGGAACATTACCGTAATTAACTTTCAGAAAATGGCACTTACTGGTACCATTTCTGCAAATTTTTCATCAATTCCTTCATTGCAGAAATTGATTTTGTCGAACAACAATATTAGTGGGACAATACCAACTGATCTTACAAATTTGTTGAGCCTTACTCAATTAGATGTGTCGAATAATAACCTCTATGGGAAAATACCTAGCTTCAAAAAAAATGTGCAAGTGATAACCGATGGAAACCCCAATATTGGGAAGAACGCCCCTCCTTCTGGTACGCTTCCATCTCCTGGCACACCCTCTTCTCCAGGAGGTGGTGGTGATGGGTCCAATGGCTCTGATGGAAGTGGTAATAAGAGTTCTACCACAGTAAAGGTCGTGGGCTCTGTTGTAGGTGGTATTTGTGGGTTATTTGTTGTGGGATTGGGTGTCTGCCTCTTTGTTAGGAAACAAAAGCAATACGGTAAGGTTCAGAGTCCTAATATGGTGATCATTCATCCTCGTCATTCTGGGGATCAGGATGCTGTGAAAGTTTCTGTTGCTGGATCAAGTGAGTATGGAAGACCTGAGAGTTACACGGATAGTGGACCCAGTGACATCCATGTGGTTGAGACTGGAAATATGGTGATTTCAATTCAAGTCTTGAGAAATGTGACTAATAATTTCAGTGAGCAAAATGTTCTTGGTAGGGGTGGTTTTGGTACTGTTTACAAGGGGGAATTGCATGATGGAACAAAAATTGCAGTAAAAAGAATGGAATCAGGAGTTATGCTTGAGAAGGGTCTGGCGGAGTTCAAATCAGAGATTGCGGTGCTTACCAAAGTCCGGCACCGACATTTGGTTGCACTGCTTGGATATTGCTTGGATGGAAATGAAAAACTTCTCGTTTATGAATATATGCCTCAGGGGACACTTAGTAGGTTTCTCTTTAATTGGAAGGAGGAGGGATTGAAGCCACTGGAATGGACTAGAAGGCTGTCCATTGCCTTGGATGTAGCCAGAGGAGTAGAATACCTGCACAGCCTAGCTCATCAAAGTTTCATTCACAGGGATCTCAAACCTTCCAACATCCTGCTTGGAGATGATATGCGGGCCAAAGTTGCAGATTTCGGACTGGTTCGTCTTGCTCCAGAAGGGAAAGCCTCAGTTGAAACCAGACTAGCTGGAACTTTTGGGTATCTCGCACCAGAATATGCAGGTAACGTGAATAAGATTTGAGCGTTGCAGTTTTAGACTCATAGGTTATGTTTCTTTCTTGCAATTGTATGACTTTTTCTTTTTGGTGGGGGGGGGGGGGGAAGAGATCTTAAATTTTAGTTTTAATTGTTGGCAGCTAGTAAGCATCTTATTATGAGAGGGCATAATTTATTGAAGTAAAAAGCATGAGCAGATAATGAAGTATGGGACAGCAGACCAAAATTGCCCCCTTTAGTTTTTTTTTTATTTTATTTTAAAATTTCTTTGTATTTTGGCAGCGCAACATCCGAATGAAATTTCTTTTTGCATGGTTCTCCTCTGCTTTGGTTAAAATTGCAAATAAGTTTTCATTCTTCAAATGATAAACTAATTGGTTTGTTTGTTGTTTCCGCTTATAGTCCAGACAAGTTCTCAATGTTATATGTAAAGTCTTTCGCCATGTTTTCCAGTCCGTGGATAAATTCTTTTTGGAGCTGAATTCTGAGTCTTCGCATGTCTTTGCAGTTACTGGACGAGTTACTACCAAAGTTGATGTGTTTAGCTTTGGAGTGATACTCATGGAGATGATCTCGGGAAGGAAAGCACTTGATGACACTCGGCCTGAAGACAGCTTACACCTTGTCACCTGGTTCCGCAGGATGTACATCAACAAGGATACATTCCAAAAGGTTATTGATCCAGAAATTGAGCTCAATGAGGAAACCCTTGCTAGCATAAGCACAGTTGCAGAACTAGCTGGCCATTGCACTGGAAGAGAGCCGCAGCAGCGGCCTGACATGAGTCACGTGGTCAATGTCCTTTCATCTCTCGTTGAGCTATGGAAACCAGCGGAACCAGACTCTGATGACATCTATGGGATTGACCTTGAAATGACGTTGCCCCAAGCTCTAAAAAAGTGGCAGGCCTTCGAGGGAAGCAACTTGGATGGATCTTCTTCTTCTTTTCTTCCCAGTGGGGATAATACCCAGACTAGCATACCGACTCGACCATCTGGTTTTGCAGAATCATTTACATCGGCAGATGGACGATAAAAAAACAAGAAAATGGGGGTACTTCCGATATTGTTGATGATATGTTTAACTGGGATTGTTTGATCTATAGATTCTGCTGCTTCTGTTTGGTTGCTTTTGTAAGAATAGCCCGTCTCCTACGTTGTTTTGCACATGATTTCGTCCTGCTGTAGGTTGGGTGGAAGCCTATTTATATTCTCTATTTTTGTGATTTCTTTGAAGAGTTTAGGAATCGCAGAGACATATTTTATGCATAATTATATTATGTTTATTGGTTAGTCTTTTGTTCCTTTTTGGCCCTTTTTTTGCTTCATCTATGTTGTGATTGCATTTTGTTGAGGCTTCTTCTCTCAGCGAGTGAAGAGGCTTGAAATTTCATACAATAGTTGGTGACCTCACTTCACCAATTTCACCGGTGACCAGTCAATTTTTTGTTTTGTTTTGTTTTGTTTTTTTTGGTGTTTTTGTTCTGAAGTCAATTTTTTGTTTCTAGACACTGCTGGCAAGCACAGATGCGCGGACGCCGCAGCTCGGATGGCCATGCTGTGTAGGACACGGTAAAAATGTACCTGTCATTTTTTTCTTTTTTCTAATAGAAATTGGAGATGGTTTAGATACGACATTGACACGCTACGAATACATTTGGGTACTAGCAATACCTTTGTGATATTTTTGTAATTTTGACAAAAAAAAAATGCTTAACTAAAAGTTGCTATTGCACTTGCAATTAAAGGTTCATATTATTTATTTATATTCATGAACAATGTAATAACTAATTTTCGTGGACAAGTATAAAATTATTGTACAACAATAGACACAGGAATATCATAATAAATATAAAGAGTAGATAGGACATAAGAAAAAAAAATCATGATAGCTCATATGTGTTTATACTTGTCTTAGTTGTATTTGTGTTTTTATATTTTTAAAATTAGTGTCGCGTCTAGGATACACGGACACTTAAAAATTGAAGCCGTGTAAGTGTTGGACACGCGTTGGATACGTGTCCAACACGCCTCAGACACGCCCAGAAGTGTCTGACAAAAAAATTTTGAAAAAAAAAATCGGACACGCGTGTCGGACACGGGAAAGAGGTGTGTCGGACACATTTAGGATACGTTTAAGATATTTTAATATTTTTATTTTAATTTTTTAAAAAAAAATAGAAAAAAGGAAATTCATCATTTAGATTTTTTTTTCGGATTTAACCGACTTAATTCATCAAATTTTTTATTTATTAAAATCACAAAATCAAGATTCCAAATTTTTGTCATGACATCGTTTATATTGCTTACAAATCAACGAAGGTCTCAAGCAACCCGAAAAAGAGGTATAGATAAGTTGCTCTCAAGACCAATAGAATAAGAAAAAAATAAAAAAGACTCGATTTTTCTTCTATTCCTTTTGTTAATGACGATAATTTTGTTGTCTCATACGTACAGATCAAATACAAATAAAATTAAAATACACACATATATATATAGTCGTGTCTGTTCCGTATCCGTATCCTAATTTTTTAAAATTGACATATCCCTGTAGCCGTGTCGCCATATCCGTGTCCGTGCAACCTAGCGTCGCGTATATTCCTCTCGCACCCGTGGTAGTCTTTGCATGTGAAGTCCATTTCCTTTAGGTTATTTGTCGTTGGTGTGGAGACCACTAACATCTCTTGCAAGAGAAATTTATTCAAATTAACTCATTGTTTTACATAAAATTTTTGGTGGGGAAATGCAAAAATTTTTGAAATAAGTGTTAAATATTAATTTAGGCAAAATTTGAGATGTATAAAGTCATTTATATATTTTTTTCAAATATAATAAATGTAAGACACTAATTCATTGAAGGAATTATAAGCAATCAATAACAACTTCAATAATTCACACTAGTTGAAACTTTTTAGATCAACCAATCGAGCAATTTCAAATATGAAGTGAAGGTAAGAAAAAGTTTTAAGTAGGAGTTTTTTGGTGAATTGATTGAAGAGCCTCTCCATTTTGGTCTCAGGATTAGCTCCTAGATTCAATTCGTGGTTCCAAAAAGTTGACAAAAATGCCTTGTTGGTTAGCCATGTATTCTTTAAATGGGCTCTATGCTCTACACTTCTCCGGAGATGAGCATGAGTATGAGCATGAATATGATGCGCGAATTAGTTATAAATTTTTTGACCTCACAAATTAGGTATAAATTAGTTTAGAACTTTAATACAAACACATAGAAGCTACTGATGAATGTCATTTTAACTGCGTCAAATTATCACAACCATGTGGTGAAGTTCTTAATTAAAACGATGACCCAACAACATAGTGTTTTTGAGACATTGCGGCTGGGCAAGACCCAATTGTAATGAGACAAAATCAAAGGGCGGGTCCCACGTTGGCAGACAACTTGAGTCGATTAGGAACGTACTATTCACTAAAGGCTCGATTTAGTAGACGAACTGAATAATATGATATAAAATAATATAAATTAATATAATATAAGATATATTAAATTATTAATTTATATTATGTTTGAATAATATTAAATAGTATAAAATAATTATTTTATCTCATATATAAATGATATGAGATAAAATGAAATAATACATTTAACTAACATTTTTAATTTTATACATAATTAATTTATATTTATTATTAATTTCAATATTTTTTATTAAAAAATTATAATTAAATAATAAAATTAATATTTATTTTACGTACCATCACTTACAAATTTTTTAATTTATATAAAAAATATTTTTTAAAACGTGAGCATTAAATTTTATACAGATAAATTTTAAGATAAAAAAAAAATTAGAACAATATCAATTAATTATTTTTTCACTTGCTGATTTTAGTATAAAAAATAACATCAATCCAAATCTAAGGATAGTTTGGTATCCACACCCAAAGCTCATTTGAATCCAAAATCACATCCAAAAACATCACAAAAAAACTTAACAATAACCAAAAAAATAAAAAAAAATAAAAAACTTAAAAATAACCAAGAAAAAACCTTTAGAATCTAATTTTTAGCCGCCGCCACTATGCCTCGCCGAGCCGTCCCAAGCCCACCCCAAGCACCTCGTCACCGGCCACTAGCAAGACCGAGAGCCACTCCAGCACGGTAGGCGGCTAATCTACATGGATCTCAATAGCACGTGTGGGAATCCTGTCGGAGGCAACCAAAAAATCCATTCAAAGCCAACTGTTCAGCCTTACCCCACCGCCTTGTTCTGTCGAAGCTGTCGACCTAGATTGACTCAGAAAGACTCGTCGGAGGTCGATCTAGCCCTTCCCGTCACTGACGACTCCAAATCATCGTCACACGGCATCCTTCGTGAGCTTTCTTGCCCATGCCGCTGCGTTGCCTCTATGAAACCTCTGCATTTAGGCCTCTGCTTCTTTCATCGGCGCTTACCTGACCTCCGATCAGCCTCTGCCGCGTCCCATTGAGCTTGCCGGAGTTTGTTGCCCCATAGCGTACAGCCAGCTACAGTACCCTGCCGTCGCCACCGCTCCTCCGCCGTACCCCTACTGCCTTCGCTTTAACGTGTTTTAAATTTTAATAAAGGTTTTATAAATTTTCTTTTTTTTTTCCTGTTATATGAAATTAAAAAAAAAACATTTTTCTAAATTTTAGAAAATAAAAAAAACGACAAAGAAAAAAATGGGTCTTTAAGAGGGCATTTAAATAAATATATAAATTATCAACACTAACTCACAAGATGAAATAAATTAATTCATGTGAGTGTGAGGGATAGTAGTATATTATATTTATAACACAGTAAATTTATATTAACTTATTATATATTTAACTTATTAATCAACTAAATATAAATTAAAATAAAATAATTAATTTTTAATTTATTCTATTATATTTTATAAAATAAACGCACTCTAACGATCTCAAGATAAATTCTTTACTTACATGGTTCCATTAATGAGATTTTTCACTTTGAAAACTTTATGTGGTTATGACAACAACTAGATATGAGAGGCAGTCATCCTCAGAGCAGATCTCAGACGCTCGTTGATCTTGCGCGAGCACCTGAATTTCCCATTTCTTTCTTATGTCTTCCATTTCCCACGTATCATTAGGAAAATAAAAAAACATTTGCTTTTTCTGAATTTTCTTTCTTTTTTTTGTATAAAAATAAAAAAACATAATATATCGTGTGTCAATTTTGTTAAAAAAAATTTCATTCATCACATTGCATAATAAACTAAGACTTCAAACCAAACTCATGAAAAAGTAAATTCTTTGACGCCCATTAGCCAGTACCAAACACATAGAAGAGCGAATTCTACACTTCCCAATAATTTATGATATAAATAAAATTCTCTAATTATTAGAACAAAATCATGGATGATTTTTCTCTAAATTTTCTTAATAAAAGGAAAGGTATCATGTGCATTATTAAGAAAACAAATTTTTCTATAAAAATGCAGCAACAAGGCTATTTCTCATATTTGAAAGTTTAGTAAATCTTTAGTATTGCTCAGGCAGTGACAGTAAGGCTGAATTCATGTGTCTTACTTTTGTCACGTTCTCCCTCTGTTGTCAAATAAACCTTAAAAGGGAAAAACTTCTTGGCTGATGCTCATGGGGCACGAGAGGCTTCTTGCCCGCAGTAAAGCAGCCAATCATGTAATATATTTTATTTTTTAAATCATCCACTAACCTTTTGATGAAAAGGGTTTATTAGGACATTTATTTCATGAAATGTGGCAAGGATCACCTGAAACTGAAGGTAAGTTCTTCCCTAAAATAAACAGTCACCCCGCTCTTCCCACTAAGCTTCTACTCTCAATTAGCAGTTTTTTTTTTTTTTTTTGTTCCAAGGAGCTACTAACACATTAGTGATAGAAAAGGAGATTGGTGATTTGTGGATCAGTTATTTGGTTTTCTTTTTCTTTTTTTTTTGGTCATGAGTTATTTGGTTTTCTTTAGAAGCAGCCTTCCTCAGTCAGGCCCAAAGTTGTCACTCCTATAAGAGGTGTAGAACAGGTCTGACATGTTTGGATCAAGTCATTTTCAAGCTTGGGCTTTTTTGGTACCATCACTTTCGAATTGCTGTTGGGTTTCTAGGCTTCGAGTTAGGATAAGATCAATTTGTGGGTTAATAATAACGTGCTATTTTTTTTAAAAATTAATTTTTCACTTTCTCCCTAATTTTTTTGATTTATCATATATTAGAATAAATTAAATATATTATTAAATATTTTATTTTTTACATATTAATTTGTATAATATGAAGATTTTAATTTAATTCACATATTTTGACGAGTAAAACTTACTCATTATCTTATATTACATAATAAATAAGGTCCTGTCGTTTGAATTTTTGGGGCTTCCGCCTAAATGTCTCGGGATGGATTATCAAAGATATTGGGAGTTCTTCTTTAATTAATTTGTTCGGCATTTGTCTTGTTTCTTATTCTTCAATTAAAAAAGGATGCTTCCTTGGTTGTGTGGAACATGGATTAGCATTATGTCATTCCTACAAATGATCCCCCATCCAGAGTTAGAAGAAGTGCTATATGAGGATTTCGAGATCAGACATAGAATATTTCTTTCTATTCCTTGTGAGCCACTTATTTTTAAGAAAGAAGAGATCAAAGTTATTTTCCTTCTTTTTTTTTCATTAAGAAAAAAAATAAAAAAAATAAATTTGTGTATAGTAAGATTATGAGCGAGTTTTACCCACTAAAGATTAACAAGCACTAAAAATATATATGTATATAAAATATATGAATAATTAAAGGTTTTTATCTTACACATTCTATATATTTATATATCACTACTATGAAACTAATTCTAAGTTTAACTTATGCTCATTTTCTTGTGAAAATTACTTCTGAGAGGGCTGAATTTATGCAGGCGAGTGCTTTGAAATTCTTGGAACACTTCTCCTTGGAATGCTTGATCTAATTTGTCAGGCAAGTTTAGTGAATCTCTATCTGTTTCCACTATTTTTCAAAGGTCATATGCCTTAAGTATGCTTTCATCTTCACTTATCGTCGCTGATAATTGGTTCCCATAAAATTTGTAAGTACTAAAAGAGAAATACTATTAGAAGCCGTCACTTGCGCTTTTTTTTTTTTTTTCCTTTCTCTATTGTATTTTACTCTGATTTCCCATCAGATTCCTCTATTGATCACTTTTATTTCTTTTCTTTCACAATCTCATAAGATCAAAGCAGCTCTGGGATCATTTTGTAAATTGCAGAATAAGTCAATTCATTTTCATTGCTCCAACCAATCTTTTTAATATAGGAAAATTTTAATGTACCAAAAAATATAGGGAGATTTTATGATTTGGCAGACATACAAACCGTTCAAGATTGCTAAATACTATTCCGAAAAATCTGCTTTTTTTGCCAACTACAACTAACATAAAAATTTTGTTTCTTACTTTCTTTTGAATGAAGTACTACAACAAGACATTTGATCATAGCTTTTGACTAACTAGATTATCAACTATCAAAATACAAAATCTAACCACATAAAACGAAAATCTGGTTCGTTTGCTTCTAGAGCCTCCAGAAAAACTCTCTTTTACTTCCATAGATTATAACTGTGCTACCTTAGTCAACTACAACGTAGAAAGCTTGCAAATTCATGACTTTTACGTTCCTTTTACCCCTTGTTTGGAGAAAAAATAGGGAGAAAAGAATATGCTAAAAAATAAATTTGAGAAGAATGAATGTTAAGAGAAAGGAATTTATTCTCTCTTTTCTGTGTTTGTGAACTCGTAATGTAAGGAAATAAAGTTAAAAACATTTTGTGTTAGAATCTTTCTGATTTTAATTTATAATCTATATAGAGTTTCGATTTATTATACGGATATTCTAAAATAATATCAAAGATCTCTATAATCTCCATTGATATTATTCTGTGAATTTTTCCCTTATTTGGTTTTCTTATTTCGTACGTCTCTCCGTGTGTAAATTGGTGTAATCTCCTACAATTCAATACACAAAATAATTCAATCTCTATCAATTTCTCTATTCTCCAGTTCTATGTTATTTTATAAATTTATCATCATATCGGAGCCTCAGGCTTAAAATCAAAATTCAGCCTAAATTTTTTTTTTCTTTGTTTGTTTGCTCTCCCTGGAGTTTCGCCGAATTTGTGCCACAGCCTCATCAAAGCTTTTCTGTTGGCGTTGTCTTTGTTGTATTTCGGTTCAACTCGACTACACACCAATTCCTCATCCTTTGATGAGTCTAAATCCACCGACCGTACCTCATTCCGGTTTCTCACATACCTACACGTGCCTCTGAAATTTTTCTGGACCTTTTTTTGTCCGTTTCGTATCTGGCCAGATTTCTTGAAGAGTAGGCCACGTCATCGCCACGCGTATCGACATGTTAGTGACAAGTGTCTAACACATCAGCAAGATTGTGCCACATGTCGTCACATATTCTACCGTGTGCCATTCATGTCAGATACACATGTCATCCATGTCATTGACACGTCATCAAGTTTGACTGCCGCATCATCAGGTTGACCGAACCCGGTTCATAGGTTTGATCGACTAGTTCACCCTCTTCCTGACCGATTTTTGACCGATTCAAACTGGTTCCTAAGGTTTTCTAACCTCCTTTTTTTAGTTTCGAGGTCTATTTTTGCAAATTCTAAGTGCACTAACCCGTTTTGATACTATATTTGCTGTTGTAATGGAGAGATTTGAAGTTTCTATACCTATAAGTATCATTCACAACATAACAAATTATGTCCTGTGATCTCAAAAGATATACAGCTTCCTTATGGGGTGCAAACTTTGGCGCTATATTAGTGGAGCCATTCCAAAGCCTACTTTAGCAAAGGGTAAAGAAAAGGAATAAACATCTAAGACATCCAAGAAGCTGGTTGGGCAGCTTGAAGAATGGAAGAGCAACAATCACAAAATTCTAACATGGTTCTGTAATACATGTGTTCAGATCATTAAACTTTAGTTTGGATTGTTTGGCACTGTAAAGGAAATGTGGGATCTGTTGGCTTCCCGATATTCGACCTGCGATATTGCACATCAATATCAAATTTTTGGAGATCTTTATTGCCTTAAACAACAACCGGGTCAGTCTATCAATGCCTTTCTCTCAAATGCATGTTATATGGGATTAACTAGCTCTTGCTGAACCTACATGGGATTATCCTTCTGATGCTGTTAAATTCTCCCAATATAGAGATCGAATGAGAATTATGCAGTTTCTGATGGCTCTTACTAATAATTATGAGCCTATGCGAACTTCTTTGCTTCATAGGGATCCATTGCCTTCCTTGGAAAGTGATGTTGATGAGTTGCTTTCTGAAGAAACCCGTTTGGCCACTATGAGAGCTCATCAGAGTCCTGCATCTACTGATACAATTTTATTTACCTCTTCTTCTTTTGCACTCCGAAAGGTGATTTGCCAATATTGTCACAAACCCAGTCACCTCATTTCAGATTGTCGTAAATTGCTGGCCAAGCAACAATTTGAATGCAAAAAATCTTAGTCAAGTGCCACTCGGCCAATTAACCCCAAAGGTAAGTTTAATAGAGCTGTTGCTACCACTGCTATCATCGAGGGTTTATCCACTAACCTTGAGTTTCTCTTAAACCAAGTTGATTTTGATTCCCTCAAACAAGTCTTAGTCAAATTTGGTATTCCCTCTTCTGCTCTATTAGTTGTCTAAGGTAAATCTTAATCTTGGTTCTTTGACTTTAGATGTTGTAATCATATGACCTATAATCACGAACTTTTCCAGTCAAAGCAGGTGTCTTCTTTTGCACCCATTATTCATACTGCCAATAATTCTCAAATACATGTTAGTCATACAAGTCATATTTTTACCTCGAATTTGATTATGTCTGATATCTTTTTAGTTCTCAATCTTACATTGAATCTTATCTCTATGGGTCAATTATGTGATCTTGGTCTTTAATTAGATTTCTCTTCTACTGGTTGCCATGTGCAGGATCCAAAGACAGGTTAGATATTTGAGGCAGGCCGTAAAGTTGGACGTTTGTGTGCACTTGTCTTTTTAAAACTTCCTAGTTCGTCTCATAATCATTGTGCTGCGTTTGTTTTCTCTGAACTTTGGCATTCTCGACTTGTTCATGTTTCTCACTCTAAATTGAGTCATTTAATTTCAAGTGGTGTTTTAGGTTCTGTTAAGGATGTTGATATTAATTGTGTTACATGTCAGCTTGCAAAACATCATATTTTATTTTTTAATAAAAATGATTTTATTTCTTCTACACCCTCTGATTTGATTCATTCTTATATCTGGGGACCCTTTTCTATTGACACTATGGGTGGATCACGAAACTTTGCGACATTTGTGGATGATTACTCACGTTATACATGACTTTATGTTATGAAAAATCATTATGATCTATTTGATATCTATTCTCAATTTGCTGCGATGATCAAAACTCAAATTTCTCATACAATAAAACTATTTCATACTGATAATGCCATGGAATACAAGGATTTTAAATTCTTGCAGCTTCTCTCCCAAAATGGGACCATTCTTTAACGTTCTTGTCTTGGTACCTCACAGCAAAATGGACAGGTTGAACGCAAACATCGCCACATTTTAGATACTATTTAAGCCTTCCTTATCTCTTTCTCTTGTCTTCAATGTTTTTGGAGAGAAGCTGCTCTTACAACTATTTATGTCATTGATTATGTTCTATCTAAAGTCATCAACGATATGTCTCCCTTTGAGTAACTCTATGGTAAACCATCTACCTATGAATCTCTTTGAGTTTTTAGTTGTGTTTGTTCTGTTCTCTAGCAATCTCATGAATGAACTAAGTTAGACCCTCGTGTTAGTCTATCTTGTTTTCTAGGTTATGGGATTGAACATAAATAATTTTGGTGTTGGGATCCTGTCTTCAAACGATTTTGAGTTTTCCGTCATGTCATTTTTTAGGAATATAAGATGTTTTTTTTTTTTTTCTACCTTTGGATTAAATGCTTCCTCAAAGTCCCTTTTTACTGATCTTTTTGTTGAATTAATGTTAGACAATGTGAATTCTGACATTTCAATGTAGCTTCTTCCCATAGTTCCTTTACCTTCTAGCCTTGAAACAAGTTCAACATGCGATATATCGACTAATCCTGAAGTATCTTTCCCGTCTATGGATTCAGAGTTGCTTTTGCAATCTGTTTCTGAGTTTTCACTTGTGCATTGTTCTTCTTAAGTAAGTAAATTACCTTCTTACCTTCAAGATTTTGTTGTTTACTCTACCATTACTTCCTTATATGAACCTCAAACCTATCGAGAAGCCAACATTAATTCTCTGTGGCAGTAAACAATGGTAAAAGAATTACAGGCTTTATCAAAAACTCATATTTGGGATTTGGTTGTGCTACCTCCTGGTAAATCAATTGTTGGATACAAGTGGGTTTACAAGATCAAAACAAAATCAGATAGATCTATTGAGCGGTACAAAGTTCGATTGGTGGCCAAAGGCTTTTACTCAAGAGTATGAGATAGACTATGAAGACACTTTTGCTCCTGTAGCATGAATTACTTTTGTTAGAAGTTTGTTGGCAGTGGCTGCTATTCAACATTGAAAGCTCTTCTAGATGGACATTAAGAATATTTTTTCTTAACGACGATCTTATTGAGGAGGTTTACATGCAACCTTCATCTAGATATGACCATCCACCTAACATGGTCTGTCGTCTCCGTCGAGCACTCTATAGTCTCAAACAGGTACCTCATGCATGGTTTTCAAAATTCAGTACTGTTGTGCAACAGTTTGGCTTTTCTTCTAGTCCTTATGATACTGCTTTGTTTGTTTGCAAAAGTATTTAGGGAATCATTTTGCTCTTACTTTATGTTGATGGTATGATTATCATAAGAGATGATTTGCAAGGTATTAATGATCTCAAGCAATATCTCACTCAACAATTTAAAATGAAAGACCTTGTTCTACTCAATTATTTTCTAGGACTCGAGGTTTCTTTTGATGCTACGGGATACTATCTATCTCAAACCAAGTATGCTTCAGATTTGCTCACTTAAGCAAGAATAAGTGACAGAAAAATTGCCTCTTCTCCTCTCGAATACAATGTCAGATTTACTCCACCGATGGTAGGCCATTGAAAGATCCTTCTTTTTATCGACAGTTAGTTGGGAGTCTAGTATATCTCACTGTTATTTGACCTGAGATTGCATATGCTGTTCATATGGTCAGTCAGTTCATGACAGTACCTCAATCTATTCACTATGCTGCTGTTCTTCGTATTCTTCGCTTTGTCAAGGGAACTATGTTTCATGGACTTCATTTTTTTGCTCGCTCTTCACTTGACTCGCAGGCTTATTCTGGTGCTCATTAGACAAGAGATCTTACAGACAGACACTCTACTATGGGATATTGCTTTTTCTTGGTGGATCCTCCCATTTTTTGGAGTAGCAAGAAACAAATAGTCACTGCTCGATCTAACACTGAGGCTGAATATTGGGCTTTTGTCGATATTGCATCTAAGTTGTTGTGGCTTCGATGGCTCCTAAAGGACATGGGAATTACACACGCCTCCATTACATGTATTCTTTGTGACAATCGTAGTGTCATCCAGATTGCTCATAATGACATCTTTCATGAGCGGACCAAGTGGATTGAGAATGACTATCATTTTATTTGCCAGCACATTATGCATAATACTATTTGTTTGGTCTTTGTTTTTTCTGCTGATCAAACCGCTGATATATTTACCAAAACTCATTCATCAGGGCGGTTCTCTGATTTGATCTCCAAACTCAAGTTGACAGTATTAAAATCTTGAGTTTGAGGGGGTATGTTAGAATTTTCCTAATGTGGATATATAGTCCTCTGTAGAGTTTCAATTCATTATACAGATATTTTAGAATAATATCAAGGATCTCCATAATCTCCATTGATATTATTCTGTAAATTTTTCTCTTATTTGATTTTCTTATTTCGTACATCTCTCTCTGTATAAATTGATGTAACATCCTACGGTTCAATACACACAATAATTCAATCTCAATCAATTTCTCTCTTCTCTAGTGCTATTCTCTTTTACAATTTTATCATTTTATTTGGAAATAAATATAATGTGAGATGAAAGAAGATAATATGTGACACAATATTAAATTTTTCCCTAAAAAATATACATTAAAATTTAAAAATAAAGATAAAAATGTAATTTAAACAATAAAAAAATAAATAAATTGGTTGCCGGCCTTTTAATCCTGTAGCTCCACTCCAATCCCCCAAATTTGGGGGATTGGATTATGGTCCTTTTCTTCTAAACACCAACAAACACTCATCCACCCTCCACTTCCATCCTAATATTTAATTCTTTGCGTCAGTACAATAGCCGCCGCTTGCCAGAAGGAACATGGCCTCTGCTTCAAAAAGATAAAGCAGGACATTAGCCGTAGAGAAAACTCACTAAAATGGAAGACAATATTAGGTAAGTGAAAACAAGTTTTTTTTTTTATAAAAAAAATACAAACATGGGAAAGTAAGATAGGATTTCACAATTCCATTAAAAGAGCGTATTTTGTAGGTGTCTAACGGACACAGAAGAGTGTGCTCTTATGATTGGTGCAAATTTAACTCAATTAAACACTTTGACAGAAACTTAAATTTAAGACCTTTGACATGATACCGGACGAGCTAGCCTCTGCTATAACGTCGTTAGACCACAACAATCAATGGTATTGAAGCTTAAAGCTTTTAAGGAGTCCGCTTCCTATGATATCATTTATATGTTGTGTTATTGTAGATGGATTGGCTAATAAACAGCTTGGTTCTTACGACGATAATCAAGAATCTACAGAATTCTAGCACGGTACATGTCAATCCTAAGGTATACCATAATACTTAATAAATTAAAAGCTCATATCAATAATGAAATTCTCCCATTACCCATCGCCCAAACATGCAAAACCTAAATCAATTCAGCTCAATCCAACATGAGCCAATCAAAGACCATTTGACAACCAACCAACCATCAAAGGTAAATTAGGCAGCTATCTTAAATTGTGAATCTCTTGCCCAGTTTCTTTCCCATTGCTTTTTGCCAGTGAAACTAATGAGAGATGACTAACCACAAAAGCCTCTGACCCATTCAGTCGGCTCAAACATTCCACCAACCAAATACTACCTTCTACGGCTAGAAATAATTGGTTGTAATGGTAAAATGAAACTTCTGAATTGGATACGACAAATGTGATATTAAACATGAGGTTTCCACCTAATGTAAGAGTTCATATAATTGGACAACAAAAAGGAGCATCGAATGTAACAGATGCAAAGAGAACCGAGAAGTTCCTTCTCCTCCCCTCGTCTCCCGAGATGTATGAAAGTTAAAAGTCTTGAATGTTGCCGCTCTTTACATTTGTAGCAAAAACTCATTTGCAATTGGCCTACTCCCTCTCTCTTTTCATAAGATTGTCCCTTTTTTATAGACTGCTTCAGCTTACTTGTTAACAGCTGCATGATCAACACCCTGCTGCTGTTCTTCCGATGTCACAGCTTTCCCATCCACAGTTCCATTGCAGTTTTGCCTTTGAATCTTTCGATCCATTTTCTCTGTAGGCAGACCGCTGATACCATTATCAGATTTCCCTGGTTCATTTTCTTTTTCTGGTGGCAGTGTGGTGGTTTCCGCTGATAAGTTCGTTTCAGTTAGAGTTGTTAATGCCTGCTGAGGACACGATGAATTACCAGAACCTGGCGGAGGAAGGAACACACCAGTACCGGGGGCAGGGACAGGGAGCCGGGTTGAAGGATGCCTTGGAGGAGCAGCAGGCCATCCGGAAGAAACAGGTGGAGGAAAAGGGATTGGTGCTGCAACTGGGGCAGTCACAAAGAGTGGCTGGACACCATTTGGAGGCGGAATTTGAGGGCGAA
The DNA here is from genome assembly GCA_037832335.1 of Carallia pectinifolia. Taxonomy (NCBI): domain Eukaryota; kingdom Viridiplantae; phylum Streptophyta; class Magnoliopsida; order Malpighiales; family Rhizophoraceae; genus Carallia; species Carallia pectinifolia. Next base: position 15,151,538 of record CM075453.1, read on the forward strand.
TGGATGGTGCTGATAATAGCCCAGTTGTTGGAATCGCTGCATAATGCTTGGGTACAGGATGACGAACATGATTTGGTGATCTACTACTTGGAGGCGGACCCCAGTGGGAAGATGGGGATGTTGTAGATGACGGAAGCCGTTGGCCATCGATCGCTGAGAACTTCTTTGGCTGAGACTTGGCAAAAGTAACAAGTATTCGTTGCTTTCGAATTGCAGGAATTGCATGCTTGGCAAGGTCGCAGGATTTTCCTTGCATGAGAAGAAGGGATCTGTTTGTTGCAGTGAAACAAAAAATCAGTGAACAAAACGCTAAGTGAGACAGTTCAATGTCAAAATTGGAGCCAAATAATTATCTGAACCCCCAGTCTCCACGAAAATTTGATATCAAAATGCTCCTAGTTATCTCCAAATAAATAGCTAGACAGATCAAGAGGCTATTCCATAAATGATGTGATCCAATGAAAATCTGGCAGTCAATCATGATGACTCTGTGATCAACCTGATCACATGAAGCTATTTAGATTGATTTGGGACTTACTAAACACAACAGACTGCTTAAAAGAAAGAAAAATATTGTGAACAAACAGCACTTAGGGCTTGCCATACGGATGTATAAACAAAAAAAACTATGCTTTTCAAGAAGCCATTTCAGGAAAAGTTGTTACCCAGGTGAAAACGCTAGCTTCAGTGACCCTCTGTAATCCCCAGGATAATCAGCTCCAATTACTCTTCCAAAGGTCAGGTCACACTCTGTCAAGAAAAGAACAGAAACAGGCTTGGCAAACCAGGAAGGGAATGTGTGAGGCTGTGAATGATCCCCCTGTAGAAATTTCCCCAGTGATTGAGCTAGCCTGTTTGAATATTATCAATGAAACTGCAACTAATGAAAAATAAATAAAATAATTCATTCACCTCATTGTATATGTCAATGATGCATGAGTTGGGCTTCAGGGTAATAACTTGCATATCAACCCATCGATCAATGATATCCTGAAGCAAGGTCGGGATGGCCTCCATTCTTCTTTCTGCAAATATTTGCAGGAAGAATTAAGCAAATGCACGATAAAAGCAGCAACATGCATTTTGTTAATATTACAAGCATATTTTACATGAATAAATGCATGTACACTAAACATATGCACAATGGCACACACACAGATGTGACACTACATAAGTCTAGCATGCCTTTGGAGGAACCTGCTGCATTTTCATCTTCTGCAGGTGCATCTGCAATGGGTATACCCAACTGAATCATCTCCCTCCCATGTCCCTTCATGGGCCTTTTTGAGACCACATAAGTTTGTCCTGCTTCTCAAGAATGCAAATCAGACACAGATCGCTTCTTAAATTTAAAGTAAACTCCTTTCTGTATACTTGTGAAAAAATGAAATGCCATTAACAATGAATAACTAAACATCTTACTGAAATGAGAAAATATATCAAACAATGCATGTTATAATGAAGTAAGACTATATAAACAAACAGATCAGCAAGTATAGCAAAACAAGAACTGCCCCACTAGGGATTGTTGAAGCCACAAAAGGACCATCGGTTAAGTTAACTTCTACTGATCATCTCCAAGTGAAACAGCTTCTGAATTCAACATGTAGAACTCAATGATGTTGCTTCTGACAGAAAAAACACACATAGCAAACTTTGGGACCATGGAGAGGTCCTCGTACAAGGTGCTTTCAGTTGCACAATAATAGCATATCGAAGGGGGATACATAACAATAGCATTCCCATCACAACACCACTCCTCCCACCTCCCCTCCCCACCCCCCCCAAAAAAAAAAAAAAAATCTCCAGAGAAAGGCATGAACATCCTGGCTATTTGTGTTGATCACGATACATCAGCGGCTGTTAGTAGCTAGTAGGGAATCCCATTACTAAAAAACTATAAAAAACAACTAAAAAAAAAAAAGATAACTTCACGTTTTATTTTTATATCTATTCAAAAGGCATGATGGCTTAGTTGGCGCTATAAATCAGGGGAAAAAAAAAAGAAATAAATTCATTTGCAATAAGAGTCCAATCTTTCATTGCCAAAAATTTTCTTTTATATCCACAATTTGATAGTGCGAAGGACTCTAAAAGGATTTTTTTTTGTTTTTTACCAATAGACTGGAAAAATCCATAATGAGGATATGATGGAATCAAGATCTCTCACATCTTATTGATTGCTAATTCCTATAATTTTTTTTTTATTGAAATCACGAAATCTTTAATATGCCGCTCACCACACATTCTTTTCTGGTTGTCACTTAACCAACTAGAAAATCAAGTCCCTTCCACCCCCCCCCCCCCCCCTCTTCTTCTCTCTCTCTGTGAACGGCTGTAAATGGGACTTAAACCTAAGACCTCTTGATCCTAAAACAACATAAGCCACAACTGGAACTGAAATATCCAGAAGACATTCAGGATGCAACTAAGTGTAAATACTTACTCTAAAGAAAGGGCATCCATTTGCAAAAAAAAATAAGAGCCCACGACAATGACATTTGTCAAGAAACCATTCCACCCAGAACCTCAAGCTATTAGGTGAGGCACAAGATATTGATCATATATTGTACTCTAATACGCCCCCCCACACAAAACCCAACTCACTTGGGCTGGAACCAGCTCACTTAGGTTAGAAGCGTGAACAAGTTAGGCTCTCATGGGCAGAACAAACCAGAAATTCACAAGTAATTGACAATTAAATGTAAGGGCAGTATAATTGGAACTCATGATGACTTGGTCATGAAGACTCTGATACCATATTCCATCCAAAAGCTTAAGCTATTAGGTGAGGCCCAAATAGAACACATATTGTACTCCAACAATGTTATGTATGATCCCGGCTTATCGACATTATATCCTTGTTAGCAATTAAACAATTCTATGTGTCTTTTTCATTATAGTACTCTAATCCTTCAACCCCCAGCTAACATAAAAAACAATAAAACATCTTTCTTAATTATAACTGATTGTCTATTAGCAAGGGGCCCACTGAACAGCAAAACTGGTGGGCAGAAAATCACAAAAAGGAAAATATATTCCTTATGCCCATCACATAATACAACAGACAACAGCGCAGCTGCAACTAGAAACTTCTTTAGTATAATATGTCACATACATGACAAAGCTCATGCACCCATACAATCACACGAACTGCTAGCCTGTTCAAAGCAACATGGAAGTTTGGCAACCTTCCCTTGTCCTTGAATAGACCACGTTTGCTCTTTCTTTCATCAGGCATGATAGGGAATTTATCAAACTAGTAATGAAGCATGGTTCAACTCACATAGTTTTAAACTTAGGTGCTGTCACTGCCAAGGTAACAAGTCTTTAAATCAATTAAACCCATGGACAAAGTAGCTTAGATTGGCTAGAAGAATCCAGCAGTATAGGATCAAATTACCACCATGCTAATGTTATACAAGTAAAGACTCTTCCCTTAATGTTTTAAGTACTAATACACAACACCTCGGAAGGCACACCCAATTTAAGGCCGACCACCTCCATTTGAAATGTCAATTCATAAAATTTGCTCCCTCTCCTCTATCAACTCAACATCATTTGTGTTGGACGTTGCCAAACCATCCCAAATCATTAATTTAATCCCAAAGAGTGTGACTTCCATTTTCTCACAAACATACTTCTTTTACATCCATTTTTATTTTTCATCTCCACATGCCTATCTCAATAGTATTATGGGCCTACTAGAAAAACATTGCCAAAAAAAGAAAGCCATTTGATTGCAGGCCGGGGAGGCCTATAATGCCAAAAAAGGAGAGCTTTGTTTAGCTTGGCCAAACTCATTTATAAAATCAGCTCAGCAAAATTCAACCCATCTTCTATTGTCCAACAATCAGATCTCTATCACTGTTGTTACAAAGTTGAAATTCATATATTCCATTTCAGTTCTCATAAAAAAACAAAGCCCATAAGTCAGTAGGATGCTCATAAATTAACATAATCTTAAGATTTCGTACGCTTAAATATCTTGGGAATTTACAGATAATTTTGAATCTGTCCAATAAGGTCTCAAGAAACTCAGGCTCCTACTAAGTATATGTTGTATGTTCAATGAAGGGCAATTAGAATACTCCATCACCCTAATTGTATTGGTTGCTTGCATGCTCAAGCTCAAATATAGCACTGAGAAACAATTTAGTCTTATAACCATTTTTGGTAAATGATCAATGTAAAACAACAAACTAATCAAGTAATGGTTAATGTAAAACAACAAACTAATTAATTAACTTGACTAAACATTGTTAGGTATTAGCCCAATTACAGAATATGAACAAGTAATAGTAAGCTAAGCAAAATCCGTTTACCAAATTATGTGCATTTTTAAGTTAGTATGCCAATCTAGCAGTTTATATATCCTTTAATAGCTAAATCCAGAAATGAGTTCCACATAAAAAGCTTTTCAGACTATAAGGGATTATAACTTCAAATATAGGAAGACATTAATGGACTTGCCTTGAAATTGTCCTCTTCTCCCAGCAACTTTCAATTCATTAACCAATGAAACAAGTTTTGAAACTTCTACGTCATCGAGCAGTTTTTCATACAATTTCAATCCGTCAACCACATTAACCTGTATCAATGATGAGTATATTTTAGAAGTATAAAGAATGAAAGAAATTGATTATAATCAACATGATAAGTTACCAATTAGGTGACTAAAAAAGATCATAATAAGATTGAAGGTGCAAGGGAGAAAGAGATGCTCAATAGAGTCTTACCATCTTTCCTTCAATTATCTCTTCACCAACAAATGTTTTCGGAGTGATGGTAAGGTTCTGCTTTTCATTCTTATCATTATTTGAATTTGAATCATTCTCTGGAAGAACATAAGAAGAACTCACAATGAGACAAAAAATAAATAAATAAATAAATAAGTACAAAGTCTATTACACAGGTAATAGCAAATTCCCATTGATACCAAGGAGATACTATTAATGACCAAACAAGTAAGAACAATTTAATGTTCAAAATCTATTTTGTTACTTTGTAACCAACAGAAAACAACATAAGAGATGAAAGACTTTAATTTATAAATTGTCCAACTCTCTCACCAAGCTAACAAGAAAATTACTAATTCTCTCAGTTAAAAGCCTTCCAAGAGCCCTTAAAACCTGTCACCACATGTGAGAGAGGTAGATAAAGCGAGAGACAGACCTCTATGCCTAGATCCATCATCAACAGGCTTAGCTACTAAATTCCCAACAAGATTTCCTTCCGAATTCCCTGAAACCTTCAAGTGGCCACCCACATCTGTCACAAATGTAGCATTTGTTACCATGAATATCGCAAATAAGGGTAGGAAGAATGAGTGCCAGCGTTACCATTTAGAATAACAAGTATCAATTATTTATTTGCATGTATTATTTATGTCAAATCTACTGTTGACAAGGCAGACAAGAAAACAAAAACATCCATAAATCAAACAATAACAACAGCCAAATAAAAGCCTCAAAACTATTTTTACATCGTAAAAGAATAAAGCATACAAAGTACAAACTTAATGCACCATCACACTGCTCCTACTTAACTCCTATAGTCATGAGAGATAAGTAGCTTGACCAATTTGACTTAAATGACAAACAGTTAATGATAAAGTTCCAACTGACATGTAATTTATCCAGGAAAAAAAGAGTACAGATCTTTTTGGGGGAAAATTTGAAAAGGAAAATAAACACATCCTCCTGTAATACAATATTTAGTCGGTTCCTTAAGGGAAGCTCTAATTGCTACCCAATAGCAAGACATTTTAATCCCTCTGCTTGACAGATTTGATTATAAATATAAAGTTTGCAATCCCAAGAAGATGAGGATGGTAGAATTCAGGTAGCCAGTTTGCATAATGGAAAGCGATCCACGTTGTTAATGGGCAGCAAACACAATCACAACACAAAACATACATGCCGCAACATTGAAACAAATCTATCAGCGTAATGGACTGATAAAACAATACTTTCTTAGTCATCACCAATGTAGGGAAATTGGATCATTCTATTAAATCTCCTCCCTCGGTTTCAAATACATACATGTGAAGAAGATTCACATTTGCTACAATCACATTAACAGATAGCAGATAAACAGCTTCATAGTCAATAAAAAGGCAATCATATCTTTTGGACTTGCAAATGCAATAATGGTTTATACTTCCCATAATCGTTTGCACAACAGAAAGCTGACCAGCAATCTGAACTTCACCAACACATAACAAAACAGAAAATCGTCAAGCCAAAATCTATCAAACCCAAAGACATTACCTTTATTGTCATCCAGGGAAGGTACCGAAACCTTATCCTCATCCAATTTCCCAACATCGTCACAACCATCACCAGATTTAACCTCTTCGGGTTTCTTCTCATTTCCAACATTCCCAGAAGAATTTCCATTAGAGCCAAGACTTTCTACACTAGAGTCAACTAATTTTTTCCCTACCGGACTACCACTCAGCTCCTTGTTAAACCCTGAACCAGAAGATCTCCTAAACTGCCTCCCCCAAGATTTGGGCTGATCACTATGATACCTATATTGTTGGTGGTGCTGCTGGTGCCGCTGTTGCCGCCTCAGCGCAGCCTCCTGCAATGCCACAATTACCTCCCCAACTGAAAAGTATTGCTGCATATGCAACACTGGATTCCAATTACTCCTCCTCTGCTGTATAGTCCCTATAACCAGGTCGTACTCACCGGGCCCACCGACCACCGCACGCAGGTGGTGGCAGAGGGAGTCAATTATGGCATTGGCAGCCGCAAACTCACCCCTCAGCCACGATATAAACCCATCACGCTCATCCAGAGGGAACCACTGCTGCTGCTGCTGCTGCTGCTGGGGGCGCTGGTGGATCTCGCTTGCAGCACCGCCACCACCACCACCGGCTCCGGCAGGAAATGGCATTTTGTCGGATACGACCACATTTCCTGGCGGCAGTGGCACGGCCATCTGATAAGACCCACTTAACTAAAACAAAGATCTCTAATTTCCAAAAATTTCACAAACAAAACATGGAAACAAAATTAAGAACACCCAGATCTAATAAATAAATTAGCGTATCTTTATTAATAAATGCTCATTTCTTAAAAAGATCCAAGCTTTTTTCGTGGTGGGTTGTGAACGGAGGAGCTATCTGCTGAGAAATTGTGGTCAGGGGGCAAAAACCGGTGGGCGGAGGTTTGTGGGTTTTAGGCAATTGGGGGTAAGGCAATTGGACTCGCCTACCTTGAACCGAGGCTGGTGGTGGAGCTTCAAAGATTTTGCTGCCAATGGCACTGAGAAAAAACTCTTTTCTTTTCCTTTCTTTTCTCCTTTGTTTTTCCTTTCAATTTTGTATTACCCAAACCGAAGAAGAAGAAAGAAGAAAGAAGCCTTCTTTGACTTCAGTAACAGGAAATGATTATGAATGAAAGGAAAAGAAAAAAAAAAACAAAAACAAAAAAGAACAAAAAAATTTTGTAGTATATTCTGCAATGGTGCCATGGAAGACCACCAGAGAGAGAGAGATTTTTTTAATCGTAAATACTAAATACTGTTTATGTACCTTAAATATAATAATTTATATTAATTTAATTTGCAAGCAAATCAAAAATATTTAAAAATTTTATTTTAATGAAAAAAATAAAATATAATCAATAAAATTTAAGTTTTTTATTTAGAAACTTTAAAAAAATCTCTACTTATTAATTAATAGTACGTACGAGATTTATGGTGTCTGCTTGTGCTTCTATTCCACGTTCTAACTATAAAAACGAGGCCCACTTTTTTTAATTTATTTTACTCATTATATTATTTTCTTGAATATTAAACGCATGTCATACTATATAATCTTTTTTTTTTTGACTCTTTGTTGGATATATTTTATGTATTTTTTTTATCTACAAAAAATTTTATTAAATATTTAAAAAAATAAAAAAGTGAAATTGAATGTAATTTATTAATAATTTACACACACGTACACTCTCTCTTATGTTATTAATTTGGCATTAGAAATTTTGACACTTTCTAATTTTATCAACTTACTCCCCTCTATTGTATCAAATACGATACAATTTTTTTTTTTATTTGTAAGATTCAATCAAAGTTCGGCTTTAAAATATTTTCTATAAGATAATGATTTGCGAGAAATTTTAGTTTTTTAAGATCGTGCCTTAAGAAAAAGACAAAAAGGAGTACAAAGAATTATAAAAGTTAAAAATATAATTTCAGTCTATTCTTAGTCTTTAAAGTTATAGAATATTAATTTTAAGAGAGATTTTTTTTAAATGGAGCATATTAATAAAAAAATTTAGAAATTGCTTAGATTTCCAAAAATATCTTTGAATAAAACATTATACTACACACAGTGTATGTCGTTTATTTGTGTTTTTTACTATGTTTTCAAAATCAAAATTTTAAAACAATTTAAAATACACGAACAAGATTAAACATGACTAGGAGACAACTGTTAATGTTTATGATATCTAAAATTGAATTAAAAGTGAAAAAAGAAAAGCTTGTATTCTTTTAAACACTTTAATCCCAAAACAAATTCACTTATCCCATGGTTTTTCAATAATAATAATAATAATAATAATGAAATTATCAATCTTAAAATTTTCAATAAGAGTATGTGTGAGATTCATTGAAAAGATTAGAACTATCTTACATTAGGTAACCCACCTTTAAAAGAAGTAATTGAGGATAATGAAATATGATTCACCAGGATAAGTACAAATAAAGAATAAAGTAAAGTGGATAACCAACAGATAAGCCTGTCACAATATTCGCTAATTGTAAAGATGCAATAATGCAATAATGTAAACGTCACGGTTTACGTCATCCTCAATAATGAATAGGATGCGTAAGCAATGACGTATAAAGTATGAATAGTTTACTTTTTCGTTCTATAAATAAAACCTTAGGATATCAAGGAAGGCAAGGACACACAAACTCACAAAAACTCACTCACATTCATCTTCCGTTCACCACTTTCATGCCTATGCCCCTTGTAAACTTTTCTCCTTCTTCTCTTATGAATAAAAGTTTGAATATTTGAATATTTAGTTTATCTTCTCAAGGCATGGAACAATTTTCTTGGATATCTGAGGTAAATCTTTTAATAAGCAAGCATTCTACTATACCTGAGCATATAAATCTGCAAAAGTATAAGTCCTGTGTCTGGAACCATTTGTATCTCCACTGCATGGTATCAGAGCCTATTTCTTAGTTATTGAATAGAATGAAAGTCATAAGAATTGGTCATTTTGATACAGAGTCACAAACATTGCATTTTGTTTGGACTGTGAATTTTGAAAATCATGAGCACTGCATAAAACCTCCTAAAGAGTCTATTAGAGATGTTGTCCGAGCTACTAGAATATGTGAACAACGTTTAAAGGAGAAAAAGAAGGTCTATAACACTATGGTTAGAAAAGCTCGATCAAAGAATATTGCATATTTGATCTATTTAGTTAAGAGGAAAAAGGATATTGAGAAGCACGAAAGTGATCTTGAGTGCTTAAAAGAATATACCTCTAGAACCATTTGCATCCCCACTGCATGGTATCATAGCCTATGTCTTAGTTATTGAATAGAATGAAAGTCATAAGAATTGGTCATTTTGATACAGAGTCACAAACATTGCATTTTGTTTGGACTGTGAATTTTGTAAATACCTTATGAGAGACCTTTATCGCCCTTCGGAGTCCTACCCAGGTCGGTCCAGATTAGTCAGTCCAATGAGTTGGATACTTGGCGGTCTAGACCAAAAAAAAATATACCTCTAGACTGTTTATTTAGTCTGAAGATTAGGTTTACATCTAAAATAAGAGGTGATTAAGAAATAAAGTAAAAATATTTTGTGGATAAGTGTACGCTAGTAGCGTTGGTCAGCCAATAAGTACGCAGGAAGCAGAAAAGGTGGTCCCGAAAAGGTAGTCTCGATACCAGTAGAACTCATCTGTAGGTATAATACTTTATATCTTTCTTATCTTGAAGTTTTAGTTCTAAACCTAGCTCATCTAGATCTACAAACATGAATGAACAAGAAATAGTAGATTATAACAAACATTGTATGCACATAGCAAAAATTGAATAAGAATTATACAACTGGAATATACCTAAAGAAGCTAAAAAGAATCTATACAAAATAACAACTTTGGATAATTGGAAACACGAATATATAATCGATACTTGTGAAAAAACTTTACATGTTGATCCTACTATTCAAGAAATAAGCTTAATAAATAAATCCATAATAGATGAACATAAAGAATCTTATCAGTTTATACATATTAGATTGGTATAGATTGCCCTGAAACCACTTCATGGACTGAGAACAGACACTCAAATACTGATGTGCTTGCGAGATGCTAGACTTCTGGATTTCCAACAATCTTTGCATGCTGTATTGAATCCAATCTGGCTAAAGGCCCTGTATATTTTAATTGCTATCCAAATTATTCACTATATTTATTTGATCAAAATATAACGAAAAGCTTAACTTTAAATCTACAAATACCAGAGAATATGCTCCCAGGATCTAGAAACATAGCACTAATATATAAAATATATTATAAAATATTACCATCATCTTTATCACCACAAGCATTAATAAAATTACCTAAAGGACAAACTTTACTAGTTGAAGTAAATTCAGAAAGATCATTTGTAGAAACTCCTAAAATGATTGAATGAGATAAAATTACCTTTCCAGAAAAATAAATACTACCAAATGTATAAATATGTAGATCCAAAATGCCCAGAACTAATCCTGCACAAATAATACAATATGAGAATGGTAATGTTGAAATAATATTCTTTCTAGAAGAATAGAACAATTAAGAATATCTTCCTCTAGAAAGTCAACAAGTGATATACCTTCCACTTCTAATTCTAGCATAAATATACCAATTAACTATCCCAAATCCACTGAATAAATCCATATAAATAATCCACTAGCTAGAGTAGATTTTCATAAAAACATACCACACCCAATATGGCGAATATTGTGGCAGGCTTATCCGTTGGTTATCCACTTTACTTTATTCTTTATTTGTGCTTATCCTGGTGAATTATATTTTATTATCCTCGAGGATATCTGGTGGGGTACAATTCTGCTATCAGATCACCATAATCTGGATATTCTTCATTATTCAGTTGTGTGGTAGGTGAAAACCTGTCATCATCATCTTCTTGAGATAATTTTGACAAAGCATCCAGTAGCTTTTTTTTGTATTCTTTTTTTGATGATGCAGAAGATAGACTACCTTGGTATTCTGGAATGGAGAAATTGAGTGTTCTGAGAGACCCACAATCGTTTGTTTTTGCATATTTATATGCTCAGGTGGAGTAGAATGCTTGCTTATTAAAAAATTTACCTCAGATATCTAAGAAAAATGTTCTATGCCTTGAGAAGATAAACTAAATATTCAAATATTCAAACTTTTATTCAGAAGAGAAGAAGGAGAAAAGTTTACAAGGGGCATAGGCATGAGAGTGGTGAAGGGCAGATGGATGTGAGTTAGTTTTTGTGAGTCTGTGTGTCCTTGCCTTGCTTGATATCCTAAGGTTTTATTTATAAAACAAAAAAGTAAACTATTCATGCTTTATACGTCATTGCTTACGCATCCTATTCATTATTGAGGATGACGTAAACCGTGACGTTTACATTATTGCATTATTGCATCTTTACAGTTGGCGAATATTGTGGCAAGCTTATCCGTTGGTTATCCACTTTACTTTATTCTTTATTTGTGCTTATCTTGGTGAATCATATTCCATTATCCTTGAGGATATCTGATGGGGTACAATTCTGCTATCAAATCACCATAATCTGGATATTCTTTATTATTCAGTCATGTGGTAGGTGAAAACCTATCATCTTCATCTTCTTGAGATAATTCTGACAAAGCATCTAGTACCTTCTTCTTGTATTCTTTTTTTTATGATGCAAAAGACACACTATCTTGGTATTTTTTTTCTTGGTATTCTGGAATAGAGAAATTGAGTGTTTTAAGGAACCCACAACTGTTTGTTTAACTAGCCATTGAGATACTGAGTTGGGGCAACCTTTATCCAGGGGTAGTTTCTTCCACCATTTGACTTGAACTATTTGAACTAAAGAAGGAGGTTGAGGAGGTCCTTGTTCATTTCTAATTGCAAAATTCCACTTTATGATCCAAGGAATATCCATTACCATGGTAAAATACTAGGTATAATTTAGAGGAGGTGTATGAACTGAATTTAGAAAGAGTTTATATCCATATTGAGCTTTGGAAAGAAAAGTTTCTTCCATAAGTCCATATTTGTCCCACCATGAATGAAACCAGGCTGGAAATATCTTTGGTCTTTCTATTAACAGTCGTAGAAACCACGAGTGTCAGTAACTACCAACCATTAAGATATTGGTCCAAGCATTCATATAATCATAGTAATTATAGGTAGGTGGATCATAGTCTCCTGAAAATTTTACATATCTATACATGATTGGTATTCTGTTGAGATTCATGGCTACTTCTGATGTTGATGTCACTATATCTAGTGTGGCAGCGTGAACCATCTTTCGCCATTCACTCAGGCTAATAACCTTTTTGATATTCAATTTTGAGAACATAATTTGTTTAGATTCATCTTTAATGTGTTCAATATCCGCTGAGTTAGTATCTACAAGAATATATTCATAGAATTTCCTATCTTTTCTAAGATTTGTGGCGAGGTATGCAAAGTTTTCTGGAAATATTTTTGGGAAAAGGTCGGCTATTGGTTCATCCTGGAATTCGAACTCTAGAAAGCATATTTTCTCAGTGCTTTTATGATGGAAATATGGTTTTGGGGCATTTGGTATATGCGGTCTAGAAGTAATAGTAGTTGGAGAAGAGGGAGGTCTCAATTGTAAAACATCTTTATAGTTTATAGAAGGGGAGGTAGGGGTTTTAGAAGAAGAGGGAATAGTTCCAAGAACAGAAAATCTGTTCGTATTCGTATTCGACGCATATGGCCTTAAACTAATATTCGACGCTGAAGTATTCGACGAACTCTTAAAGAATTCTTGAGTAACCTTTTCTTTACTCATTGTTCTTCAGGAATTCTCTAGATAAAAAATCAGGCAAAGAGTTAGACCTTCCATTAATTTATTCTATATCAAAATCAAAATTTGAAACTAATGCTTGCCATAGAGCAAACACTTGTTTTGGAATAGGAATTTGCCAAGATAGTCTGTCTTCTGCATCATTAAAAGAAGAATACAAGAAAAAACTATTAGATGCTTTGTTAGAATTATCTTAAGAAGATGAAGATGACAGGTTTTCACCTACCACACGATTAAATAATGAAGAATATCTAGATTACGGTGATCTGATAGCAAAATTGTATCCCACCAGATATCCTCAAGGACAATGGAATATGATTCACCAGGATAAGCACAAATAAAGAATAAAGTAAAGTGGATAACCAACAGATAAGCCTGCCACAATATTCGCTAGCTATAAAGATGCAATAATGCAATAATGTAAATGTCACGGTTTACGTCATTCTCAATAATGAATAAGATGCGTAAGCAATGACGTATAAAGCATGAATAGTTTACTTTTTCATTCTATAAATAAAACCTTAGGATATCAAGCAAGGTAAGGACACACAGACTCACAAAAACTCACTCACAGCCATCCACCCTTTACCACTCTCATGCCTATGCCCCTTGTAAACTTTTCTCCTTCTTCTCTTTTGAATAAAAGTTTGAATATTTGAATATTTAGTTTATCTTCTCAAGGCATGGAACAGTTTTCTTGGATATCTGAGGTAAATCTTTTAATAAGCAAGCATTCTACTCCACCTGAGCATATAAATCTGCAAAAGTATAAGTCCTGTGTCTAGAACCATTTGCAGTTGGATTTACAGAAATGGATAATATAGAACAAATGAATAATGGACAACAACTACTGGACAACAACTCCTTCTTCTTCTTCTTTTTCTTCTTCATATCCCATTGATCGATGCTGTTTCTACCAGAATTCTCAATCCCCAATATGCCTACACTTTGACTTTCATCATCGAAATTCTTGCCTTTAACCGTCTCGACTCCCTTGCCCGTTGCCTCCGCTCCCTCGCCAATGCTGACTATGAAGGCGACACCATCCATGCATCCAGCTCCATGTCTACATTGACCATTTCCCTCTCTCTAATGACGACTCTCTTGATGTTTTGGGTAAGAAGATGGTTTACTGGTCTACAGAGATGGGATCGGATTCAATAAAAGAAGAAGCTTGACGAATCGAGCATTTGGGTTGTTGATGTTGACTCTTCCTGCATGGCTGTTGTTTGCCATCCGTCAATGGCATTTGTTTTTGACACCACAGAACTCTTTCCCTTTTCAGCCCATTGCATACGATTGAATGAAGGAATCACATCAGTTACATATGGCTGAGAGAATTCCGACAATCTCTACTTCCCTGTGCACACCAAGAAGGAAGACGTGAACAAAAAAGAAAAAAAAAAAAAAAAGGAACAAAAGCGATGAAAAATAGGATGCTGGACGGCAGCTCAATGCCGCTGACACATTCAAATGCCATCGTAGCAAGCAACAATGTTGGACATAACGTGTAAGCAAATTATCAGCAACATCTCTCTTCAAATTTTGTTTCATTCTCCTTTCTAGCCAGTTTTGAATAATTGAGTTATTATTCAGTCATCACTGTAACGATTACTAAAATTAAAAGTCTCAAATTTAAATATTAATTTATTTTTATTTATAACTAATTTTGAATGATCGTGTTATTGTGCAGTTATTATTATAATAGTCTCTAAAATTAAAAATTTTAAATTTAAATTTCAGTTAAAGTTAATTAATTAAATAATAATTATAAAAATAATTATAACTTTATCATTATTTACAATAAAAAATGCATAATAATTTTTTAAACATATATTTCAAATTGACATTTACGGTGCTGTCAGAGATAAATCATATAAGTTGAAATGAAACAAAAAGATTTGTCAGAAACAACCTCAGCGCAACCTACAACTCCAAGCAAATTTAATTGGGCTTATCTTTGGCGTTGAGATACTCACTTGACCATCACAAAATTCCTTCAGTCAATATTAAGAGGAGGATGTTCCACTTAACAAGACTGCTAAAATTGTTTAGGTTTTTAATGCTCATGTATGCACCACTATCCTTTTTTTTTTTTTGTTTTTTATAGAAATACTATTTTCAGAGCTAAAATAACTTTAATACATCTACTTGTACTTTCAATGATTTTTTTAAAGTTAATATATAAAAATATCACAAATTTTGCATAAAATAATAAATCTAGTATTAACTTTCAAAAGTAACAGTTTACTTCTATTTGAATTTTTTGTAACAAATTTAACATACTGTTAAATTTCTTGAATAGAATTTATCTATTTTAATGATGTAACACTAATTTATAAGATTATCATACTATCAAAAAATGCATATTTCTATAAATTTGTTATTGAAACTGATAAATTCTGTTTATATGAAACTATTTCATACTAGATTTGTTATGAAAATATTAAAAGCAGGGTAAACTTTTACTTTTTAAAGTTAATATTAAATTTATTATTTTAAATAAAATTGATTATATTTTTATATATTAATTTTTTTATTATTTTTATTAACATAATCTTTTTTAACAGAACACAAACGCACCGCCTCTCTAAAAGTGGTGAATGTAACGTACGAATATTTTACAAATTTTTGACTTTGGAACAAAACTTGACGGGCTTTTTTTATAGTTTAACATTTTTTCTGTTGGCTGGAGGCTTGATGCCTTTGTGTTAGTTTACGCGTTAAACAAGATTGGTTTTTTCTCTTCATACTTCGCCAGCATAGTTTATACTTTAGTGCTCATCAAAAGAAAGAGCGTTTTCTCCGCCATAACCTAAAGAAAATAAATCTACGATACCATGTGATTACAAAATAAAAATTATGATACATTATGTAGATTAATGAATATATTCCATGGCAGATTTTCTTTTTACGGCGACAGTCCCTCTCAAGAAAAAAGTAAATAGTCATCCCAATTATATTCAAATCAGGGTCCGGCCTGTGCTACGCACAAAGTCAAATATTCCTTTCTGTACAATTTTAATTATTTTATTTTCTTATAACTAATGTCATACTAATATTCACCGATAACAAATTATCAACTATTTATAATTTAAAAAATCATTCAAGTTATTTAAACTCTGATCCAATAGATTAGTTTAAGTCAAAGTTCAATTTTTCATTATTTATCAACCTTTTGGATTTGAGTAAGTAATGGTTAAATACTCTTTATTATTTTTATTTTGTTAATGGCATTACAAACCTTATAAAATAAGTAATTTTGATTCATGCACATAAGGAAGTTGATAGTAAGCAATTTTGAAATCTCGTAAAAAAAATGATGAAAATTGTATTATAAACCATTTTAATTGTTAAGTGTATAACTTACTTTTTTTTTTTTTTGATTTAACGGTGTTAAACAAGTTAATTAACTTTTTCAATAATAATAATAATAGGGATATTTCATAATATGAAATTTTGTGATAAATATTGTTACTCATAGGCTTTTTGAAAGATATTACTATCTCCTATTACAACATTAACTCAATAGTTTTTGCTATACAATTTCTTATTAATTTTCCTATTGGGCTTTCCTTGATGTCATCCACTATATTCTAACGAAAATTTATTAAAAACACATTAGTTTAATAAGAATTTTTTATTGATCTAAAAAAAATTCTTTATTGCAATTCTCTCTTGATATTTTAATCTTAGAAATTCAAATATAGGAATTTTCATATTAGGCTTTCCCTGATTTTATGAACTTACCCTGATTTCATTTCGCCTATGTTCATTTCGCCTATAGATAATATCTTTTGCCCGGAAATAAGCCAACCTTAATCACCTAAACAGTTTGTTTCATAGAATATATTTTTTTAGAAATTCAATTTCACAGTTTTAGAGTTCGAGATATTGGAAATAGAAGAATGGGTCATTTTTGTAGGGGGATAATCATATTTTTAGTCCTATACGTTTGCCCCTTTTTTATGCAGTTCCATAATGTTAGAGCCGTTTTATTTAAATCCTACACGTTAGCGAGTCATTTTAATCAAGTCCAGATTTGGACGGAGGGTTATTTGACCGTTAAAATCAGCGTTGACCTCAATTAAAATATTATAAAAAAATAAAAATACGTGATTTTAACGTATTAAAATGAATAAAAAAATAAAAATACACTATTTTCAATAGATATACATAAATATAATTTTAAAAAAATTCAATAAATTTAAAAATAAAAAATAAAAAGTTAAAGAAATTTAGTTGAAAACCTAGTTACCGTTAAATACTGTTTTAACTACGTTAAAATATTATGAAAAATAGAAATATGTCATTTTAATGTATTAAAGTGAAAAAAATAGAAATATGTCATTTTCACTAAATATACGTAAATATAATTATAAAAAAATTAAAATTTTAATAAACTTAAAAACAAAAAAGAAAAAAATTAAAAAAATTCAGATAAAGACCTGATTGACTGTTAAATACTGCTTTGACTACATTAAAATATTATAAAAAATAAAAATATATTATTTTAACTTATTAAAATGAATGAAGAAATAAAAATATGTTATTTTGATTAAATATACGTAAAAATAATTGTAAAAAAATTAAAAAATTAAAATTTCAATAAATTTAAAAGCAAAAAAATTTAAAAAAAAACCCAAAAGTAATAAAAGAAAATTATTAATTTTTTAGAAAATATTTTTAAAATTATTAAAAATTAAAAAAATTAAATAAAATATAAAAAAATTAATTTCTCCCATTCTTTCCTCCTTTCTCTCTCCTCCCTCCTCTCTTTCTCTCTCATAACCTCTCTCTGCTCTCTCGTCCCTCTTTCTCCTCCCTCCTCTCTTTCTCTCTCATCACCTCTCTCTCCTCCATCTCTGTCTTCTCCCTCTTCCCCCTCTTTTCCTTCATCCCTTTCTCTCTCCTTGTCATATAAGATCCAATTTTGTGTTCATATAATCCAACAATTTTTTTTTGTACAAAAATGTGAAAGCAGGCAGGAAGAGGACGATGACAAGGAAAGAGAAAGGGATGAAGGAAAAGAGAGGGGGAGGAGGGAGGAGAGAAAGACGAAGGGGAGAGAGGCGAGGAGAGAGAAAGATAGGAGGGAGGAGAGAGAAAGGAATGGAGAAGAGAGAATGAATTTTTTTATTTTTCTTTTATTTTTTTAATTGTTGATAATTTTAAAAATATTTTTAAAAATTAATATTTTGTATAAACCAAAATTTATAATTTTCTTTTCTTTTTTTTTTTAAATTTAGTGAAATTTTAATTTTTTTTTACAATTTTATTTATGATATTTAATCAAAATGACATATTTTTATTTTTTTATTCACTTTAATAAGTTAAAATGACATATTTTTATTTTTTTATTCACTTTAATACATTAAAATGACGTATTTTGATTTTTTCATAATATTTTCACGTAGTCAAAGCAGTATTTAACAGTCAACTAGGTCTCCAACTAATTTTTTTTAATTTTTTCTTTTTGTTTTTAAATTTATTGAAATTTTTTTTTTTTTATAATTATATTTACGTATATTTATTCAAAATAGCGTATTTTTATTTTTTATTCACTTTAATACGTTAAAATCAAGTATTTCTATTTTTTTTTATAATATTTTAATGCGGTCAATGTTGTATTTAACGGTCAACCAAACGTCCGTCCAAAATTGGATTCGATTAAAATGACTCATTAACGTGTAGGACTTAAATAAAACGGCTCTAACGTTATGGAGCTGCGTAAAAAAAGGATAAACGTATAGGACTAAAAATATACTTATCCCTTTTTGTAGGAAATGACATATAGTTCTTAAAACTGAAGTCATTTTCCACAAAAAGGGAGAGAGAGAGAGAGAGAGAGAAAAGGGGAGAGAGGGAGAAGCGGATGGAGGGGAGAGGGAGGGGTAAGAGAGAGAAAAGGGAGATGAGGGGAAGAAAGAAGGAAGGGGAGAGAGAGAGAGGAGGGCGCAGAGAGAAGGAAAAGAGAGCAGAAGTGTGAGAGAGAGAGAGAGATGGGGGACGGAGAGAAGATGGGAGAGAGAGAGAGACAAAATTATTACTGTCTGAAAAACTATTATTAGTTTCTTAAAAATTTATATTTTTCCTATACATTTACCAAATATAGGAAAATGTGTTTATAAAATTCTAAGTTACAAACAAACAATTCAAAAAATTTATTTTTTTTTGAAATTTGATTTTCAAAAATGTTTTTTTCTAAACAAAATGAAGCCTTAATAAATTTTTTTATTTTTTTTCAGTTTATTTTCTTTCATTTTGTAAGGGTTTTAGGGGAGTAAAGTGGGAAATCAAATCCGTCATGTTCAAAAAGAAGAAAAAAGAAAATTTTGTTTTTTTTTCAAACTTTTGAAAAATTATCCTGTTGAATTAGTTTGGAATGAGGTTTTTTTATTACATAATATTTGATAGTTAATCTCTTTTTGAACCAGAATATGACAGTTAATCTCACACCTACTCTTTCTTACAAATTTTAAAATCGATATTTCATTCTTGTTTTTTTTAAAACGTATGGACAAGTGAATTTGTTTCGAGATTGATAGTTTTCCTTTTTTTTTTCACTTTTAATTCAATTCTGAGTTTACTTTTTGGATATCATAAACATTAATATTTTTTTTCCTAATTATGTTTAATCTTGTTCGTGTATTTCAAGTTGTTTTAAAATTTTAATTTTGAAAACAAAGAAAAAAAAAGTGTTAAACGATAAATATTATATGTAGTACAATGTTTTATTCATAGATTTTTTTTTTTGGGACATCTAAGCAGTTTCTAATTTTTATAATTAATGTAAACTACTAAAATAAGAGTCTCAGGTAAAAGTAAAAAACATCTATAATTTTAAAGACTAAGAAAATTTCTTTAACAAAAAATCTGAAATTATATATTCAAGATTCATATTTTATTATATTTATTTTTCTTGTCTTTTCTTAATGGCTTGAACTTCAAGCAACTGAAATTTTCTCATAAGTCATTATTTTATATACAATAATTAAATGAATAAATTTTTTAAAATGGAACTGTAATTGAATCTTACAATTAAAAATTGTATTGTATAGTGTAATTGATACAAAAATTTCTTATCCCAAATTAAGAACATAGCGAGAGAGAGAGAGAGAGAAGAAATTATTAAACTACATAAGACATAAGGACAAAAAAAAAATTAGACAACACATGCATTTAATATTTTAGATAGTAATAAAAAGAGAAAAAAAAGAATAAAGTAACAGTAAGTGACTTCATTTAAATAGTTTTAAAGTAATTATATAGATGAAGGCACTAAACTTTCTCCAAAAGAATAAAAGTAAAAATGAACTTCTATTTTATAGCTAGAATTTAGAATATAAGCATAAGCACACACCATTTTTTTCGTAATTTTAACCCAATTAGTTAGAATTTTATTAAAATTTCGTGATCCAATATTCTAATACTAGCCCACGCCCTTTTAGATAAGAAAAAAACTCCATTAGATGGTTGTATTCTAAATAGCACTAAAATAGTTATGTAGCTCAATTGACCAAATTTAACAACTTATTTATTTATTTATTTATTTATTTATTTTTTTTTGATATTTAACTATTTAAGAATGCATATCACATTTATCTTACTTTAATTTTACCTAAAAAAATTAAACTAAATATTTCTCATAAAAAATTCAAATATTTTTGACTTATTTTTTATTTTTTATTTTTGGTCATGAGTATTTTTTTTTTTTGACTTATTTGCAAATCAATATGAATCTTTCTCTGGTGGTCTTCCATCTCGAAATGATCTGAACCGAGTCAAACTTCATTAGATTCGGGCTTTAGCCCGTTAAGAATTTGGTCGGTCTGAAACTCTTTTGAGTTTGCATCTCAAATTCCACTTGTTAGTTTTTTTTCGTTGAGGTTTGGGCTTGGCTAGATTTATTTATTTATTTGTTTATTTTTTCATGTTGGCAACAAATGAAATTTAGCATAAACTCAATATTAAATTCTGCTTGTTATATTTCAACGATTTTCAAGACCTGAAAATTTGTTATCTTTATATGAGAAACTAAACAACACAATTAAATCTTAACCACACTTTAAACCAAAACTTAAGGATGCTTTAAACGAGCTTATAATGAGCTTATAATGATGCATATTGAACAAATTCTCAATAACACATTTACTAAATTTTTAAACAAACTTTAAACAAACTATCCACAAAATATAAAAGAGATGAGTTTTCTCAAACTCAATTTATTTATCAATTGAGTTTTATTTTTAAACTTATAAAATACTCGTTTAACTAATTAAATAATAATATATATTCTTAATGACACTTATTACCAAACTTTTAAATCAACCTCGAACTGCTTACAAAATTTAAAGGAACCGAACCTGACTTAATTTATTTATTAAACCAACTTTAATTTTGACCTTGTGAATAACTTGTTTAATCGTATAAATTAGCTGAAGCCGAACTCTTGACAAACGGAGCCATCAAACCAAACACCTGCAGCCCTTATTCCACGGCACTATGGCATAACAGACATTAGCTGTTTGTCTTCTTTCATTCATTTACTGTTACGGACGTCAAAAACTGTCGGAAGGCTTCTTTCTTCTTCTTCTTCAGTTTCAGTATAAAAAATTAAAAGGAAAAACAAAGAAGAAAGGAGAGGAAAAGAAAAGAGTTTCTTCTCAGTGCCATTGGCAGCAAAATCTTTGAAGCTCCACCACCAGCCTCGGTTCAAAGTAGGCGAGTCCAATTGCCTTACCCCCAATTGCCTAAAACCCACAAACCTTCGCCCACCGGCTCTTGCCCCCTGACCACAATTTCTCAGCAGATAGCTCCTCCGTTCACAACCCACCAAGAAAAAAGATTCAATCTTTTTAAGAAATGAGCATTTATTAATAAAGATACGCTAATTTATTTATTAGATCTGGGTGTTCTTAATTTTATTTCCATGTTTTGTTTGTGATATTTTTGGAAATTAGAGATCTTTTTTTTTTCTTAGTTAAGTGGGTCTTATCAGATGGCCGTGCCACTGTCGCCAGGAAATGTGGTCGTATCCGACAAAATGCCATTTCCTACAGGAGCAGGCGGTGGTGGTGGCGGTACTGCTAGCGAGATCCACCAGCGCCCCCAGCAGCAGCAGTGGTTCCCTCTGGATGAGCGTGATGGGTTTATATCGTGGCTGAGGGGTGAGTTTGCGGCTGCCAATGCCATAATTGACTCCCTCTGCCACCACCTGCGTGCGGTGGTCGGTGGGCCCGGTGAGTACGACCTGGTTATAGGGACTATACAGCAGAGGAGGAGTCATTGGAATCCAGTGTTGCATATGCAGCAATACTTTTCAGTTGGGGAGGTAATTGTTGCATTGCAGGAGGCTGCGCTGAGGCGGCAACACCGCCACCAGCAGCACCACCAACAATATAGGTATCATAGTGATCAGCCCAAATTTGGGGGAAGGCAGTTTAGGAGATCTTCTGGTTCAGGGTTTAACAAGGAGCTGAGTGGTAGTGCGGTAGGGAAAGAATTAGTTGACTCTAGTGTAGAAAGTGATGGTCTTAATGGAAATTCTTCTGGGAATGTTGGAAATGAGAAGAAACCTGAGGAGGTTAAATCTGGTGATGGTTGTGATGATGGTGGGAAATTGGATGAGGATAAGGTTTCGGTACCTTCCCTCGATGACAATAAAGGTAATGTCTTTGGGTTTGATAGATTTTGGCTTGACGATTTTCTGTTTTGTTATGTGTTGGTGAAGTTCAGATTGCTGGTCAGCTTGCTGTTGTGCAAACGATTATGGGAAGTTTAAACCATTATTGCATCTGCAAGTCCAAAAGATATGATTGCCTTTTTATTGACTATGAAGCTGCTTATCTGCTTTCTGTTAATGTGATTGTAGCGAATGTGAATCTTCTTCACATGTATGTATTTGAAACCACGGGAGGAGATTTAATAGAATCATCCAATTTCCCTACGTTGGTGATGACTAAGAAAGAATTGTTTTATCAGTCCATTACGCTGATAGATTTGTTTCAATGTTGTGGCGTGTATGCGTTGTGTTATGATTGTGTTTGCTGCCCATTAACAACGTGGATCGCTTTCCATTATGCAAAATGGCTACCTGAATTCTACCGTCGTCATGCCCTTGGGATTGAACTTTATATTTTTTAATTGAACCTGCTTTAACCTGTAAAGCAGAGGGATTAAAATGGCTTGCTACTGGGAAGCAATTAGAGCTTCCCTTAAGGAACCGACTAAATATTGTATTACAGGAGGATGTGTTTATTTTCCTTTTCAAATTTTCCCCCAAAAAGTTCTGTACTTATTTTTCCCAGAGAAATTACATTTCAGTATGAACTTTGTCATTAACTGTTTGTCATTTAAGTCAAATTGGTCAAGTTACTTATCTCTCATGACTAACGAAGTTAAGTAGGAGCAGTGTGATGGTGCATTTAGTCTGTACTTTGTATGCTCTATTCTTTTACAATGCAAAAATAGTTTTGACGCTTTTATTTGGCTGTTGTTATTGTTTGATTTACGGATGTTTTTGTTTTCTTGTTTGCCTTACTTCTTATTCTAAATGGAAACACCTGCACTCGTTCTTCCTACCCTTATTTGCGATATTCATAGTAACGTATGCTACATTCATGACAGATGTGAGTGGCCAGTTGAAGGTTTCGGGGAATTCAGAAGGAAATCTTGGTGGGAGTTTAGAAGCTAAGCTTGTGGATGATGGATCTAGGCATAGAGGTCTGTCTCTGGCTTTATCTACCTCTCTCACATGTGGTGGCAGCTTTTAAGGGCTTTTGGAAGGCTTTTGACTGAGAGAATTGGAAAATTTATAAATTAGAGTCTCTGATCTCTTATGTTGTTTTCTCCTATAATCTTGGCTGCTATACATTTTTGTAGACTTTATTGGCACGTCCTATTGGTTACAAAGTAACAAAACAGATTTAACACTAAATTGTTCTTCCTTGTTTAGTCGTTAATAGGATCTCCTTGTTGTCATTGGGAATTTGCTATTACTTGTGCAATAGATTTTGTACTTCCTTACTTTTTTTCATCTTATCAAGAATTCTTCTTATGTTTTCCAGAGAGTGATTCAAATTCAAATAATGATAAGAATGAAAAGCAGAACCTTACCATCATTCCGAAAACATTTGTTGCCGAAGAGATAATTGAAGGAAAGATGGTAAGACTCTATTGGGCATCTCTTGCTCTCTTGCACCTTCATTCTTATTTTGATCTTTTAATAGTGACCTAATTGGTGGCTTATCATGTTGATTAAAATCATTTTCTTTCATTCTTTACACTTCTAAAACTTACTCATCTTTGACATAGGTTAATGTGGTTGACGGATTGAAATTGTATGAAAAACTGCTCGATGACGTAGAAGTTTCAAAGCTTGTTTCATTGGTTAATGAATTGAGAGCTGCTGGGAGAAGAGGACAATTTCAAGGCAAGTCCATTAATGTACTCCTATATTTAAATTTATTGGCCCTTATAGTCTGAAAAGCCTTTTATGTGGAACTCATTTCTGGATTAAGCTATTAAAGTATATGAACTGTTAGATTGGTATACTAACTTAAAAATGCACATAATTTGGTAAGAATTTTGCTTAGGTTACTATTAGTTGTTCATACTTTGTAATTGGGCAAATACCTAACAATGTTGAGTCAAATTAATTAATTAGTTTGTTGTTTTACGTTAACCATTTATTAAATATTTTATTGTTTTGCATTAATCATTTACCAAAAACTGTTATAAGACTAAATTGTTTTTCAGTGCTATATTTGAGCTTGAGCATACAGGAAACTAATACAATTAGTGTGATGGAGTATTCTATCGCCCTTCATTGAACATACAGCATATACTTAGCAGCCTGAATTTCTTGACACCTAGAGGGACAGATTCAAAATTATCTGTAAGTTCCCAAGATATTTAAGCATACGACATGAACCACTGTCAGATCCATGTTGGGATGACGGCGGGCAACTGTCCCCCCTCAATTTTTAAGTTACATATTGTTGTAGGCTAATTGAAGCTTAGACTAGTGGAAGACATGTCTTGCCCTCTCTTTGTCTTGCCGTGCCCCCCTCACTTTCTCAAGGTCCAAGGTTCAAGCCTTCTCTTCCACACTTTGGATGCCCTTTTTTTTTTTTTTTTTTCTTATTTGCTTTTCTTTCTTTTTTTTTTTTTGAAGATATAGTTTCTTTTTTCTATTACATTTTTGTTTCTTTTCTTTTATTTTCTTTTTATTTTCTTAATAAACCATTTGTAATGTATATACTAAAATTATTTTCATTTGTTTCTAAAATTATTTCAATAATTTTTTCTTATATTCGTATAAGCACTCTTTTTCAAAAATACTTCATTTTTAATAAAACAAATTATTAGCAATGATTGTTATTAAAAAGTAAAAAAATATTTAAAAACACATTGTATATCCAAACATATATTTGTTTATAAATTTGGCTTCATTTTTACCATTTATAACAATTATAGTAAATAATTTTTTTAGCGAACATT
The DNA here is from genome assembly GCA_037832335.1 of Carallia pectinifolia. NCBI lineage: Eukaryota > Viridiplantae > Streptophyta > Magnoliopsida > Malpighiales > Rhizophoraceae > Carallia > Carallia pectinifolia. The sequence continues at coordinate 15,177,114 of CM075453.1, forward strand.
ATAAAAAATCTATTACAGAATCATATGAGAGTTTAATGACTAAACAATTAAATGATTACTTGTATAGAAAAAAATATTTGATTGTACAAAAAATAAAAAAATTAAAACATTATTATTCATAATAAATAATATAATTTTTTGTTTTCATCATATATATTAAATTTTATTATTGTATTCATATATATAAAGTTTGCCCTCCCTGAAATTTTTTTTCTGGATCCGCCACTGACGACATCTTAAGACTGTTAATTTATGAGCATCCTACTAGCTTATGGATTTTTTGTTATATGAGTTTCAACTTTGTAACAATAGTGATAAAGATCTAATCGTTGGATGATAGAAGTGCATGGAATGAATTTTGCTGATCTGAATATGAATTTGTATTAACTTAAATGAGTTTGGCCAAGCTAAATAAAGCTCTCGTATTTTGGCAATGTGGATCTCCCAGGCCTGCAATCAAGTGGCTTTTTTCGACAGTGTTTATCTAGTGGTCCCATGATACTATTATTGAGACAGGCATGTGGAGATGAAACTAAAAATGGATGTACAAAAAGTACATTTGTGAGGAAATGGAAGTCACACTCTTTGGGACTAAATCAATTAGGAACCAATTTGGGATGGTATGGCCAAGTCCAATACAAATGATGTTGAGTTGATAGAGGCAAGGGACTACATTTTATGAATTGACAAGTAGAATGGAGAAGGTCAGCCTTAAATTGGGTTTGCATTTCGAAGCGCAGTGTATTAGCATTTAAAACATTAAGGGAAGAGTATTTACTTGTATAACATTAGTATGGGGGTAATTTGGTCCTATTCTGCTGGATTCTTCTAGCTGATCTAGGCTCCTTTGGCCATGGGTTTAATTGATTTAAAGACTCGTTACCTTGACAGTGACAGCACCTAGGTTCAAAATTATTTGATAAATTCCTTATCATGCGTGATGAAAGAAAGAGAGAGCGTGGTCTATTTGACGATAAGGGAAGGCTGCCAAACTGACAAGGGAATACTGCCAAACTTCCATGTTGCTTTGAACAGCCTAGCATTGTGTGTGATTGTATGAATGCATGCGCATTGTCGTGTCTGTGACATATAATACTAAAGAAGCTGTGCTGTTGTGTGCTGTTTTAAGTGATGGGCATAGGGAATATGTTTTGCTGTTGAGTAGGCCCCTTGCAAATGTACCATGATTTATAGTTAGGAAAGATCTTTCACTTGTTTTTTATGTTAGCTGAGGGATTGTAAGATTAGAGGACTATAATGACAAAGAAGCATAGAAGTGTTTAATGGTAACAAGGATATAATGTTGATGAGCCGGTATAATATATAACGTTGTTGCCATACAATATATGATCTATATTTTGGGACTCACCTAATAGCTTAAACTTTTGGGTAGAATGGTTTATTGACATGGTATCAGAGTCTTCATGACTAAGTGATCATGAGTTCCAAACATGCTGCCCTCACATTTAATTGTCAATTAATTGTGAATTTCTGGTTTATTCTGGCCCAATGGCGCCTAGCTTTTCATGCTTCCAGGCTAAATGAGCTGATTTCAGCCAAGTGAATTGGGCTTTGGCATGAGGGAGTGTAATGCGTATAATGTATGATCCATATCTTGGGCTTCACCTAATAGCTTAAGCTTTTGGGTGGGATGGTTTCTTGACAAATGTCATTGAAGATAATGTTGTCGTGGGCACTTATTTTTCCATGCACTTGGATGCCCTTTCTCTAGGGCAAGTGCTTACTCTTCGTTGCACCCGTGGGCGTCTTCTGGATTTTTCAGTTCCAGTTGCGGCTCATGTTGTTTGAAGCGAGATTTGGCCATTTATATAGTATGTTTAATTATGGAGCTTGTGTTTTCCAGCAAAAAGGGGAAAAGGACAGATGTAGGGCTTTAACCTAATGCTTAATGCTGAAATTTTGGACCATGAGGTCCTAGGTTTAAGTCCCACTGATAGCCTACCACAGAGAGAGAAAGAGGGAGGGAGGGATGGAGGGAGGGAGGGACAGAGGCTGCATTTCTAGTTTGGCAATGAGACCCTTGCTTGAGCGACAAGAAGAAAAAGAATGTGTGGTGAGCAGAATATAAAAGAATTCATGATTTATTCAATAAAAAATATTATACGAATTAGCAATTAATAAGATCAACTAAGTCTTATAGTATAAGCCCTCAATTTAAAATTGAAGTTATGTGTGCTTTTCTAGTATAAGTCTTCTGTGTGCTTTTTCTGTCAGAAACAACATCATTAAGGTCTACGTGTTGAATTCAGAAGCTGTTTCACTTGGAGATGATCAGTAGAAGTTAACTGATGGTCCTCCAAATGCTTCTACAATCACCAGTGGGGCTGTTCTTATTTTGCTATACTTGCTGATCTGTCTGTTTCTATAGTCTTATTTCATTATAACATGACATCGTTTGTTATATTCTCTCATTTTGGTAAGATGTTTGGTTAATATTGTTAATGGCATTTCCTTTGCACACAAGTATACAGAAAAGAGTTTACTTTAAATTTAAGAAGCAAACTGTGTCTAATTTGCATTCTTGAGAAACAGGACAAACTTATGTGGTCTCAAAAAGGCCCATGAAGGGACATGGGAGGGAGATGATTCAGTTGGGTATACCCATTGCAGATGCACCTGCCGAAGATGAAAATGCAGCAGGTTCCTCCAAAGGCATGTTAGAAACCTCTCTGTGTGTGCGCCAGTGTGCATATGTTAAGTGTACATGCATTTGTTCGTGTGCATATGCTTGTAATATTAATGAAATGAGTGTTGCTGCTTTCATCGTGCATTTGCTTAATTCTTCCAGCAAATATTTGCAGGAAGAAGAATAGAGGCCATCCCGACCTTGTTTCAGGATATCATTGATCGATGGGTTGATATGCAAGTTATTATGCTGAAGCCCGACTCATGCATCATTGACATATATAATGAGGTGATTGATTTATTTTATTTATTTTCCATAATATGTAGTTTGATTTATAATCTTCAAGCAGGCTAGCTCAATCACTGGGGAAATTTCTGCAGGGCGATCATTCACAGCCTCACACATTCCCTTCCTGGTTTGCCAAGCCTGTTTCTGTTCTTTTCTTGACAGAGTGTGACCTGACCTTTGGAAGAGTAATTGGAGCTGACTATCCCGGGGATTACAGAGGGTCACTGAAGCTAGCATTTTCACCTGGGTAACAAATTTTCCTGAAATGGGTTCTTGGATAGTATAGTTTTTTGTTTGTACTTCCCTATGGTGAGCCCTAAGTGCTGTTTGTTCACCGTATTTTTCTTTGTTTTAAGCAGTCTGTTGTGTTTAGCGTGTCCCAAATCAATCTAAGTAGCTTCATGTGATCTGGATGATCACAGAGTCATCATGATTGACTACCAGGCTTTCATTAGATCATATCATGAAAGGAATAGCCTCTTCTTAATCTGTTTAGACTATTTATTTGGAGATAACTAGGAGCATTTTGATGTTAAATGATCGTGTAGACCAGGGGTTTAAATAATTATTTGGCTCCAATTTGACATTGAACTGTGTCATTAAGTGTTCTATTCACTTATTTTTTGTTTCACTACAACAAACAGATCCCTCCTCCTCATGCAAGGAAAATCCTGTGATCTTGCCAAGCATGCAATTCCTGCAATTCGAAAGCAACGAATACTTGTTACTTTTGCCAAGTCTCAGCCAAAGAAGTTTTCAGTGATTGATGGCCAACGGCTTTCGTCATCTGCAACAACCCCATCTTCCCACTGGGGTCCGCCTCCAAGCAGTAGATCACCAAATCATGTTCGTCATCCTGTGCCCAAGCATTATGCAACTATTCCACCAACTGGGCTATTATCAGCACCAGCCATTAGACCTCAAATTCCGCCTCCAAATGGTGTCCAGCCACTCTTTGTGACTGCCCCCATTGCAGCACCAATTCCTTTTCCTCCACCAGTTCCTGTGCCACCTGTTTCATCAGGATGGCCTGCAGCTCCTCCAAGGCATCCTTCAAACTGCCTCCCTGTCCCTGCCCCCGGTACTGGTGTGTTCCTGCCTCCACCAGGTTCTGGTAATGCATCATCTCCTCAGCAGGCATTAACAACTGCAACAGAAATGAACTCAACTGCGGAAACCACCACACTGCCACCAGGAAAAGAAAATGGTCCAGGGAAATCTGATAATGGTATCAGCGGTCCTCCTAGAGAGGAAGTGGATGGAGTGATTCAAAGGCAAAATGGCAATGGAACTGTGGATGGGAGAGCTGAGAGATTGGAAGAACAACAGCAAGGTGTTGATCATGCAGCTGTTAACAAGTAAGCTGGAGCAGTTTATAGAGAGAAATTCTTATGAAAAGAAAGGGAGTAGGCCAATTGCAAATGAGTTTTCGACACAAATGTAAAAAAGCGGCAACGTTCAAGACTTTTTAACTTGCTTACCTCTCGGGAGACAAGGGGAGGAGGAAAAACTTCTCGGTTCTCTCCCGTTACATTTTTTGCTCCTTTTTGTTGTCCAATTATATGAACTCTTACATTAGGCGGAAACCTCATGCTTAATTTTAACATTTTTCACATCTGATTCAGAATGGGTACCGTGCCAGAAATCTATAGATTTTTTAATGTCATCATATCAACCAAGCTGTTCACTAGCCAATCCCTCTACAATAACATAACACATACATGATATGAATCAGAGTCCTCAAAAGCTTTCAGCTTCAAAGGGTACTAATAAACTCTTGTTTTCAGGTCTCTAATCTTGTCTTCCATTCTACTGAGCTTTTCAGGTCCCTTCTCCTCCTGGAAATGCCTCAGAAGAACCATGTTCCTATTGGCAAGCTGCGGCTATTGCACTGCCGCTTAAGGAAATGTTTTAAGAGTCATGATCTTGCAAACATTCTACGCTGTAGTTGACTAAGGTAGCACAGTTCTAATCTATGGAAGTAAGAGAGAGTTTTTCTAGAAGAGCTCACCTGCATTGTAAGAAGCAGCTTTCCGAAAATTTCAAGGCAAGTACCTGCATAAATTCAGCTCTCTCAGATGTGATTTTCACGAGGAAATGAGTGTGGGATAAACTCACAGACTGTTTTATGATTCTATAGTGGTGATATAAAATATAAATACAAAGCCTGTGTAAAATACAAACCTTTAATTAGTCATACACTTTATATACATATATTTTTTGATATAAATAAATATATAAAAAATAAAACAATTACTAATGTAGTAAATTTATTCTAATATAAAATAAATTAAATTAAATTAGTGAAAAGTGTAAAATTAATTCCAAAAAATAGCATGTTGATGTTAACTCATAGGTCAATCCCAATTCAACTCGAACTCAAGCAACCCAACAACAATTCCAAAGTTATAGATCCGAACAAGCAGAACCTGAAAACGACCTGATCTAAACGTGTTTGAGTCGTTAGACACCTCTAACAGGAGAAACAGCTTTTGGCCTGGCTGACCAAGGCTGCTTCTAAAGAAAAGCAAAGAGATGCAATTGAGCGTAAAAACTGGTGGGAAGAGCGGGGTGATTGTATCTTTTGAGAAGAACTTGCATTCAGTTTCAAGTGTTGTTCATTGTCTTGGAAAATAGCAAAACAATGCCAGAGTGAAGGCCATCCCAAAAAATTTCAGAAAGCATGTAGAGAGAACAAGAGAATGGTAAAATCTCTACTTTAGCAAGAAACTGGTAGGTTCTTTTATATTGTTTATAATTTAATGTCTCATAAACGTGAATAATGGACATGAAGAATTGTGTTAATGGCTACAACACTGAAAGGTCTCAAAAATTTTGGACTGATGAGTAGACTAACAAAGGCTTGTCCATTGCGTGGGGGTCTCATTGGACCTCTCCCCTCAAAGCTTGTCGCATTAGGCCTGTCATGTTAGGCTCAAGTTTGAGACTCTCACAAATTTTTGGTCTCTTCTTTTCCGTAGGTTTGGGACATAGGTTGTCTTGTACAGAACTTTAACAAGGCTCTTATTTCCAGTGTGGGATATGCTTCATCCAAAGCAACCCCAGTGCTTGCCCAACGGCCTCTATTATAATTACGCCTCTCAGACTAAAATGACATATGTGCGTATCATGATAATCTTTTGTAGCCTTGCTAACCGAGACGATCATTTTTTTTAAATTGGCAAATGATGAACTTTATCCAGACAAAACTGTTTTACCATCGAACATTTGCAGCTTCACGATCAGGCAAATTTCTTTTGAATGGAATATGGGGTGCCACAATTTAGACAACAAAAAAGGTATAAATATTGTAGCACAATAGTTCACTCAATCTGTCGTTGCCATGGCAAGATAAATTGAGAATGCCTTGTGATAAGGTCTTTCGGAATAAAATTCTCTCTCTAAGATAGGACGATCAAGGGGTTATTAATATTACAAATTTTCTTATCGAAGCTATTAGATGATAAGTAAAATGAGAAAAGTCACATTTACCGACCAGCTATGCATCTGTAGCTAGCTAATTTCTTACAAGAATGTTTTCATAATCCGAGATTGATGATTTCTCTTGTATAATGACAAGGGCATGGAAAATGAGTTGTGATTCATGCTGCTGATAATAGCAAGAACAATTCATCTTAGGCACTCTGAATCTGTTAGTATTGTACACGAAGGAATTCTCCTACTCAAGCCTCCATTCCATGAGGAATGGATGCAGTGAAACATAAAAATTAATGCAACCCCATTGCACGGATAGGAAAAATGGGAAACGTGGGACCGACGCGTTGTATCTGGCCGTATTGTTTTTTGCAACCGAAAGTATAATTTTTGTAATAAATAATAAAAATATTTTTCATCGATTTTTTTTATTTAAAAACTTTAACTGCTTAATGACAAAAAAAAAAAAAAGTATTCAATTATACATTATTCTCTTGCCTCTTATTTTCCGTGTCCATATAACTTTTTCGCAAATAGATATTCTCGTTCAACTCAACGTTGCATTCTTCCCTATCTTTAAAGACGACAAGTCCCCAAAAGCTTTGGGGCGCAATTGTATAGAGTATGGTCTTTGTATAGCAAGCAAATACCTAAAGATGTAATAAGAACAGCATGGTGCCTCCAGGTTCTATTAAATTCAACGTCGGGCGATTCTCTGGAAACCAAAGTAGAATGATGACATACAAGAATTTCATCGCCGTATGTCAAAGCTAAGCAAACCAACCCAAAGAGCCAGACTTGTGATATTGGTTTAACGTGTCCCTCCAGCTCCTGGATTCAACAGCAATAGCCACTAAGCCAATGAACTTTTTGAAAATTAAAATTTCTCAAAAAAATATATTGAGAAAAATATTTTATGTCATGTCGTTAATTTTTTTTTAAGGGAAAAACTTGAAGTCTACAAAATTTAGTATTCACAAGTAACTATAAAAACGTAACAAAAGGTAAAATATACGACATCTTTTTATATTTATAAAAAAAATATACGATAAATTAAAGAGAAGTATAGAATACGTGTATATAAACAAAATATGACGTGATAAAATAATTATAAAAAAATTATATAACATATTAAATAGATATGTACGAGCTATTTAAATAGTCGTTGAGAACTAAAATTTTTTAATTTGAGAAGTATATAACTGTTCAGACATATTATATATTTTTTTAACATGCCGCATATTTTCTTTATAAATATCAAAAAATATTGTATATTTTGTTTACTATATCGTTTTTATGGTTACTCGTAGACACTAAATTTTATGGAGATGTAATGATTTTTTTTTTTTTATAAATGTAACATCTAACTTAAATAATATAACTTTGATTGAATTACCATATTTTAGACTTAACAATTGATTAATCGGAAGGGTTAAACGCATTAAAGATAGAGAAGGTAAAAAGGCGATTAAAAAAAAATATTGTAGGTAAAATATTTAAAAGGACTAAAAATATCTATATTTTGAAAAAAAAAAACAAAAAAAGTTTCATATGACAGTTTAGTTTGGGCAGGTCCACGGTTGGGTCGGGCTACGGAAGAGAGATAGACAGACATAGGATGGCGGATGCAGAGAACAGCAGACACCACCACCAGCACCACTGCCACCACCACCGTGACCGCCGACGTCTGATCCTCCACAATTTCCTCTCCCTCGATGAATGCAAGGTGGTCTCCACTTTTCATGCCAATCATCAATAACAAATTTGATAAAGAATTATACTCGTCTTCGTTTGCGTCACAGAATTCAAAGATTGTTTTTGTTTGTTTTTTTTTTTTTTGTTGTTTTTTGTTTTTGGGTTTTTCTGATTGGGTGACAGGAGTTGGAGTTCATACACAAGAGCAGCAGCACAGTTGGGTACAGACCAAACGTGTTTTCCACCACTCTCTCTCATCTGATTGCCACCAATTGTCCCCACTTTCTCGTACCTTTTGTCCCCATCCGAGGTCTCTGCCTTCTTCTGCTTACAACAACACTTAAAACAACGAAAAAATGCTAAAGTTTTTACCTTTTTTTGTTTTTCTATGGATAGACTCGCAAATTTTTTATGATTTGCATTGTATAGAACTACTGATTGATTATGGGTTCCTTTTTTTTTTTTTTTCTTTTTTCTTTTCCTGTTTGGGTTGTAGAGAGGTTGAAGGACAAGGTAGAGGAATTCTTTGGCTGCGAGTATGAGTTGGTTGTTGAATTCACTGGTTTGATTAGGTGAGTCTTCTTTCCTTGGTTTTTGGGCTCTTTTTTTAAAGTGGAAGTAGGCTGCTACTTGCTAATTGCTAAATCCTAGTTTCCCTTATTGAACATCTTTGATGCATTACAATCTTAGAGCACTGGTGATTATCTGCTTGACAACATTATGAAAATCAGAGAGGGAAATGCAAGGGCTGTTTAGAACAGCAGCTGTATCGTGGGCAGTTTGCAGTTGAAGTCTTTGATTCCTGTCCTTCCATATTTGGCTGAGCATTCCCGGCCGGTTAATGGATACGAGAAAAATAAGAGTTCAGCTTATTGAATTCATCAATTGAACATTGCAGAAAGGGTTTCTAGTTTCTGTAATGTTTGAGATGATTTTGTTTTCTTTTATCATAAAATCTTTTCTAACGAGAACTTTTTGTTTCTTGGGGTGCTTTCATTTACAAGGGAAAGGACGGCAGATCTTCAGTCATTATAAGGATAAAGATTTCTGCTTTTTATGCTTCTATTTTGTATGGTTCGCACTTACGCAAATTATGTTCACGCAGTGTTGTTCCGCCGCCTACGTTTTGTGATTAAGTGGTAATACCTGTCGTCCGTCTACCATAGGTATAGGAGATGGATCAAGAAATAACCCGAATCAGGAGGATGTAAAAGACCATAATTCATATCCAGATTTTGGAAACAAGTTTGTCTTTCTACTTTTTTTTTTTTTCCTATTCACTAACTCTAAATTGAAACCCACATTTTTTGCGAATTTGAAGGATTTAGGTTCGAAACCCCCAACGTCCTACAAGATGGCCTGGTTGGTTAAAGTTCAACTTTCTATTTTAAAGCCTTGCAAATCTAAATTGTGCAGTAGCTATTTGCGATTCTATTCTCTGACCAAGTGATGACAGCAGTATAACCTCAATCAATGAGATTTTTATTTAATTTCTCATATGCATTATTGAGTTCCAGTTCATGTCTTGGATTTTTGTTTGAATTTTTTCTTTTTCCCAATGTTTTCAATTAATAGGGCTTTTTATTTGTACATGTTGATTGCACATTGATTGTCAAGCAAGAGCTTGACCATGAGTTTCCATCACTGGTTCATCTGACCTAAGATTATCGTGCACTCTGAACCAGCTGGACCAGAGGAGCAAGCATTGGATGGCATAGTGATGATAACAGGCCATATCTTAAACAACGGGATTTCACAGTATGGAATCTTGTTGCTGGCTCTATTTATTTACTCAGTTGAACAGCTTTTCTTCTGTCCCTTTGTTTCCAACAATTATTCGTTTCTTCTTTATGCTTTATATCATTGCAACAACAATGATTTACGTGCCTGTGGGATCTAATTTTCTTTTATTTCAGCTCTGCACATCTTATACTTTTTATTGTAGAGCAGTTACAGATTCTAATTATGCCCACGTTTGTCTTGCCAAAAAGGCAGTATGCTACTTGAATAGTCATGAGAAGGATTTTGAAGGTGGACATTTGCAGTTCCGGGATGGTGAGCCAACAACTGTTGTTCCTATGGCTGGGGTGAGTAACCTTGTTAAATGGCGTTTGGAAGAAGTTCACTTTTAAATGCCTTTGGATTGAATATTCAAGAAATTTTCTAGTTGGTTTCCAGCGATGAGTGCTAAAAATGGTTTGAAAGCTGCAAATGAGCTGAGATGAGTAATCATAAATTTCTATTATTGCACCTAATGGATTAATAATTCATGTTATTGATTGATATTTTCTTATATACTGCGATTACAATGATATATTTCCTTCACTCATTCTCACCTCTTTTTATTAGGATGTGACGATATATACAGCTGACGCCTGCAATATACATTCAGTAGATGAGGTAAATTCACCGTGTGTGTATGTGCACATGCACACCTACTGTTTGAAGCTTTTAATAAGGCCTTGCTTATTCAAACTTATGAATGTTACTTTTAAAAACTTGATCAAGACATGGTCATGCAAAAGTAGTAAGTTAGAGTAGATGTGCTCAAGTCATGCTTAGACTTCTGATTTTGACTTGACTTCACCACCCCTCATTATGTGAAGTTAGTGAAATGATTAGATGACTTCAAATCCTGAATTGTATATATGGCCTCTCCATGCACTCCATCCTTCATCATGTACTGGTAATTAAGATTGTTATCAGTTCTTGCTAATAAAGAGAGGAAAGACAGTGCTGTTAAAAGAGGTAGTCTATTGCTAGAGAGAACCATTGCTGCTTTGATCACCCAACTGATTGAATCTTATTGAGTCTTGGTTTTTTGCACGTTCCAACCAGCAGTTACTAATACATTCACCTGGAAGTTTATAGATTTCGACCTTTAATTTCCCAGTTCATTCTCCTCAACTTTATTTTTGCCACCTGATTGGACATGTATTATAAACTTCAACTGTTTTTTTTTTTTGTCTTTTTTGTCCTTGTTTAATTATTAATCTTACAATTACCTGCTTAGTTCTGATCCTCGTTGTTTCTACTTCTAATTTATCAGATCTTTGACAGATAACTGAAGGAGAAAGGCTTACCCTTACCATGTGGTTTAGTCGTGATAGTGTCCATGATGAGGATGCAAAGCTCATTTCACGTCTCTCAGAGAAATTGTTACATTCTCCAAAAACTATCCCCAAAGTGAACCTACCTGTGCTAGCATCCAGTAGTATGTACTGGTTTTCGCCGGATCAGACTTCTCATCAACAGTTGGGATTTGATCTATGCTGTGCGAGATTGCACGTTCTTGGGTTTGACATTTATTCTTCTGAAGGAAAAGGCATTTCCGCAGATTTCACAGAACTTCTCATGGAGCCACTGCAAGTTGCAAGGGGAAATGAGTTATTTGAGCTGGAGTTTGTCAATATTTTGCATGCAGTTCAGGTACTTTCTCCACTCCTTTTTCTATTTAACCAACCTTTTCGATGTTGAAAGATTATAAGTGAATGTGATTGTTTGTTGACTTTAAAGCATTATTTACTGGGTTGATACCTTATCTGCATTCTATCTTCATAATACGCACCATGTCATACGACACCCCGCCTCTCCTGCGGCAGACAGCAGAGAGTCCAAATGGACAGTTTATATAGCGTCGAATAATAGAAATGTGGAAATATCTGATGATTAGTATTTTGAACAAGACTAACAAATGCATAGAGGCTTCCATACCAGGCAATGAACAAAAGAACTATGTGATGATATGCGATGGAAACCAATGCTGCCTGCCACTTGAACTGAGTTGCCAATACACTATGCCAAAGAATTCACCCTATCCCCTTCAAAATATGTCTCATCAAATGGGATTAGTTTATTGCATGATTAGGAAAATTCGGGGAATCATTTGTGGTGTCATGGCAAGGCCTTCGGTGTGTTTTCTTGAAGTTGATTGAATTTATTGTTGCAATTATTTGCTGCTATTGCTTTTTTATTTTTTTTTCGGGTCCATTAGGAGACTCATGGGTTCATGGGGTAGTTCTACCCTTCCAATAAATCCCTCACCTCCCACCATTGAGCTTTAGCTTGGTGGTACTGGAGTCTCCTCAAGGACTAAAAGTCTCGAGTTTCAGTCTAGTTGGAGCTAATTAACTAAAAAAAAAAAAAAAAAACACTCCTTAGCATTTGAACCTAAGGCCTCTAAAATAGAATTCTAAGCTGCTAAGGTAACCACTGAGGTGTCCTTGAAGGACACAATTCTTTTGAATTATTAGATTTAAATTATTTCAGATTGTAGGTTCATTTGTCTGGTGTGTGCTTTTGCATACGGCATTGGACCAGCACCAAGTTGCATATATATTGTTTTCTCCCCTTTAAATAAAAGCTTCCGTATGGCACCTCTTACCAGAATCACTTTGCTTTTTGATATAGGTGGTACAATTTTACTGTTGGAAAGCCTCAGAACTTCAAAATTCCCAGCTGCAAGCAGGAAGTGACAAGGTGGTACAATTATCACAATCACAGAGGGAAAACATCCGTGCCATGAAATCTATGTTTATAAAGAATCTTCAGCTAGCAGAGACTCTGTGTGGTTGGATGACTTATAATGAGAGTAGGCAATATTCATTTGATTGGACCAAATTTTCTGCTGCAGTTGCTGCTTTCGAAGACTACACCGGTAGCTTACATAAAGAGTTTCTAATGAGTTTGCCAAACTGGAGAACCCAGCAGATTATGTACAGTGTTCCATTTGAAGGGTCTTAGCAACGATATTGAGTTACTCAAAAATGTTTGTTCTTTTTAACAGTTACATGTTTTCTCTTCATGAAGTCAAGCCATATTCATCTATGTCTTGGTTCTAGTGAAGACAGAACTTAAATGGAGTCTTTCTTTGGTGTATGTGGGAAAATCATCAAGGATTGCTACCCCAACTTGCATAGATAATGAAGTTAGTGTAGGAATGTGGGTCATGCACATTATTGATCAGTGTCATGAACAGTTATCGTGCACTTACCTCGACTGTCTTAGTTATATTGTATGGCCAAGCTTGAGCAGCAGAAAAAACGAGGAGATCATAAGGGCCACATATTTGATCTTTGCAGTTGTTTGTGCACTCTTTTTATTCTTGTACTCTGTTGCTTTCATGTCTGTCTCCTCTCTAGTTGATGTTAGAGTTTGAGAAGCAATGATTTGATTATCAAAAACATCAAATAAGAGAGTAAAAAGTTAAAGAATAATTGCAGGAAATAGCAGGTATGGGAGCCAACTAATCTTTCAGATATTGTTATTCACAATGCGTAATTAGATTAAATATCAGATCACGTAGAGGGTAAATTTAAGCATGGTTTGTCATTTTGTTGCCTAGTCAAAATTTCACTCGACAGGCTTTGGCAGCATAACAGGAAACTTTGAGTACTTTCTCCATCAGAAAAGTTTTGTACGCATGTACTGAGAGATCAACGCATCTGACGTGTACTCATTTAAAATGATATTTACGTGGCATGGAGGTATTGAAAAGGGGGAAGACGTGGCGGAGGTAGTCTCCACCTCCTCCAATTGTTATATTGTTACATTGCATCGTTCATTATACTGGCAGATAGAAATTTTTTATTGTATTAATGTTTTTTTTTTGTAATTATGAGTCTTTTTTATACAACTATAAGAAAAAAATGTGAAACGAAAAAGATAGTTATACTTTTTGTATCACTTTTTATCATTAGCAGTTATACAAAAAAATATGTATAGGACGCAGTGAGAAAATTTCTTCTGCGTATAGACGTAGTTACACTTATATATATAATACTTATATCTTTTATAATATTTCACATTATACATTAATGTTTTATATATGATATTTATATATTTATTATTGAATACTGATTTTACCAGTTGAACCTTTAACTTTTAAATTTTCTGATTCAATGACCTAATTCAGTTCTTAAAATCTTACTTTTTAATAAGTTCACAAAAAAGTTGGACTTTACGAATTTTTTTGCACTTCAAACGTTGTAATATACATGATGATGTAAGCTTCCAGTCAAGATTACATAATCAAATATCAATGATAGGCCTTTGATCACTTTATCAATTATCATCATGGTGCATTTTTGTCATATACGTAATATAAATACTTACATACAAAATTACTTGCATCTATATGATAAACAACAATCCTCATTGCAGAAAATGAGACAATTCATGTGGATTCTCATGGCAAACGAGAAAGCTGTGAGTCATTTGGGCCGTTTCCAAACTAGCAAGTAATCAGCCCAACTTTCTTTGGGCCAGGGCTCATTTCGGGCTCTAAGTTGGCTATGACTCTCGAGTTCGAGCTCGTCCCCGAACTAGAAGCATAGCCCGAGCGACCATAACAGTATTCAAGTTCAGTCAGTTGTCAAGTTAGCATTCAAATGTCCTAGCCGGAGTCCTACCCAGAATAATTTAAAAGGCCCATTAAATGTTTGAACCAATGTTTTTAAAATCGAATCGGACCGGCCAGTTCGACCGGACTAACCAAAAATCGGTCTCTAGCCTAGTTCAGTTCATCTCTTAGAACCATATAATCTAAGAACCGGTCAGAAACTGGCGAACCGGATCGGTTCAACCGAAAACCGGTAAACCGATTCCGATTTACCCAGTTCAGTCAGCATCTCAACAATGATGTGGCAAGTCATCAAGCTGCCACGTGTTGCGTGAAAGGAGAAAGAAAATGCTACAATAATTTCTGGTTTTCCTCCACCTCGAACTCACGCCCCAATGTATGATAAATGATCGTCCAACCACCAAGCCAATGCCTTGATATGTACAATTAATTCATTATTTACTTCATCAAGAAAACGCCAATGAGTTTGTATCTTCTTCTTTTTTTTTTTGAAATTTTCTTAATTTATTGATAATATTATAATTTTAAAAATATAATCTTGTTATTAAGAATATTAAAGTAATTTATTACTTTACTTTTATTTGAGAACCTAACATTAAAAAATTGTAATATACTAATATTTTTTGTTTTATATTAAATTATGAATAACATATAATCATATCTATTAAAAATCGTGTTAACATTTACAAAACATGTTTTTGGAACAAAAACATATTATTGAATCTCTACCAATATATTATATTAATCAATTTTAACATATAATAAATTACGTTAAAATTATATTTTCTTTAATTACCTATCTATCTTTATTCTTTAATATAATAATTAATTTTTAATTTTATCATATTTTGAATTATAAATTAAGTATAAAAATCTCTTGAATATAATTTTATAATATGTATAAAACTTATATTTTATATATTATTATACTTTATTTATTAATATTTTTATATAATGCATATCTTTTTATATATATTTAACATTAAATACCGATTTTACCGGTTTAATCCCAGTTAAAGCGGTCGAACCGGTTAAACTTTGAACTTCTGAGCATTCCGGTTTTGTAACCGGTCCGGTCCTTACAATCTTGGTTTGAACAAGTTAATCCTTTCAACATACTCTCAAACATGCTCCCTTGTTACTAATTTCTCCCAAGTATAATTGCCTTGAGTATTAAAGTGCTAACGCCAAATTGGGTCTCCAAATCTAATTCTCCTTGGTCTCGCGGGCCTCAGTCCACCATCAGAAAATCATTGGACCTGTCAGCCAGGAATCCATCACAAGCCATTTTATTCCTCCCCTTCATTCTTTCCCCTCTTTTGAGCCATTTCCTAACCATTTATTCCTCCCGTTACCTAACCTATCCTAATTTTTTCTTATAAAGCTAGCAAATAAGGTATTCGGCAGCATCTTTCCTACTTGTTTATTTGATTAATTGTTGAGCCTCCAACCAGGTCTTGATAGAGACTGTCACACACTACAAGCAAACTATATTATAATTATTAGCACACAGAAAGCTCTGTTCAAACACTCAAGCCCCTATTTCTGTTTCTTTTTCTAATGGGGCATATAAATCATAATTACTATTTTACAAACCATAATCTCCTTTTTCATGCCTTCATTTTGTAGAGCATAACTGACGCAAGAGCTTCATGGCAAGCTTGTGCTTAATCTACATGATGGGTAATAGACCTTTTGTTCTGCTCCATTTGTGCACAACCTGGCCAAAAACATCATAGAACACGGCGCGAACTTCAGTCCCTGTAATTTGGAGAGACATGAATCCTTGTCCATCATAGTAAAACTTCATTTCCTCTGGATTCCACCAACTAATGTTCCCCCTCCATGCCTTGGATCCACCTCCGCTTGTCAGAAATTGTAGTGGACTGCACATTAACAAATTTATTCAACTAATCTCTTTTATTTTCAGTACATTTTTTTTAGAAAAAATTATATTGAATATATGTCTTGCTTTTTAAATCTATTTTAAGATTTAATATCACATGACTATTAAAGTTTTTTGTTTCACGAAAAATAATTTACCTCTACTTAAAATTCTAAGAAAATTAACTCAAGAAAAATTATTTTTTATTAGGATATGATCAGGAATGTTGTTATTTGTAATTGGACATTGTAGTAGTGATAGTGGTCTAATGTAGTTAATGGAGTTTATTAGTGATAATTTGTTACTTCTTTTTATCTATTAGTGTGGCCGAACAACAGACTTGTGTTTTCCAAAAGAGGAAATAACTTTCCTTGAAATTAGCTTGATTTCATTTTTAACCAGAAAAATATTTTCGGTTGAAATCATTTTGCAAAATATAGCAACCACTGAAAAGTAAAGAAAAATGTTCTCTTGGAAAATATTTTTTATCGGAACAAACTAAGAGTTAATTTAAGTTACCTGTCACTGCTGCTTATATGTTCCAAGCAATGATCATGACCATTTATGTAGAGATCAACATTATTTGCCTGAAAATTTAAACCATCACTTTGAGCAGTAGTAAATCATGGCTATATTTTCCGTTCTCAAATTTCATTTGCCTAATAATAATGAATATGTATAATTGTCGAAAGAAATATTAACAAATATGTATTAGAAATTGGTGGTTGATCCATGATGAAACATGCTCCAAATTATTGTGTTACATGCTGATTAAACAGTACAGTCATAGTCTGATCCAAGGATCGAGGATTAATTAATAAAATAATTTATACATAAGTGTTTAGTTGAATGATTTCTTGGTAATTTACTTATAAAATTACCACCTTCCAAATAGAAAAGATCAAACTTCATATCACCTGAAGTATTGGGAGGAGTCGGTCATTGAGCTCGACGGTGTTTCCGTGCTGTCCTGCACTTTTCATTGTATGGTGACCCACCACAAATTTCCAGGGTGCGCTGGATTCTTTTAGTGCCAAATCCACCTCCTATATATTATCGCAAAGAAAATGGAAATTTGGTCCAGGATGTGCCCACACCGACAAATCAGACTTTGTTCGTTAGAAATCAAACTCGACTGAACCCACATTTATCGAGTGAATCAATGACTCATGAGTTTGAAATATGAAAAACCAAAATAACTCAAATATGAATAAACCGAACAAAATATGACTGCAATTCGAATACTATGAAACTTGAATGACCTAAATACGAGTAAACCGAAAGACCCAATGTATCAGAAACCATGAACCTACAACATGTACCCAAAACCCATTGAACCAGAGAGCCGATGTACCAAAAATTATGAACGAAGTGATGAAGGCATGTTTCTCTCAATTAATCATACTTAATGGCTAAGTGGGGACACCTTAAGCAGATCTGAAAGATATTTCTCTCGAGGCAATATGCCACTCCAATCATAGCTATGATCTTTCTCTTTAAAGTACTTATTAACGAAAGGGGTGGTGTCCACAAAGATAAAATCAGCTATTTCTGCAAAAAAAAAAAAAAAAGGAAATTAGTCGACAACACAATGATTTTGGAATAGCTGAAAAATGGGAATGGGAAAGGGGCTCCAGTGGATGAAAATAAAGCATTAATTTAAGACAAAAGATATAATTAATTTTACCAGTGTCGACAATGAAAGATCTCAAGCAAAGCCATTTGCTGTCCATTCCTCTGAGGACTGGACTGAGTTGTGCCTCAACATCACCTCTGTAGTCATGGTTACCAAGAACTGCAACATAGCCAAAAGTGCAAATGTCATTCCAAATTCTGGGTATCTACATACATGTCCAATTTCTTTTTGTGAACGAATCTGGGGTCCAAATAAATTGGCAGAAGGTATTGCCTAAAACAATGAATAAATTAATCACAAATTTAGCTAATAAAGTCCACTTATTTGTTTCAATCCAACTATAATATTCAAGTTTGCTTTAATTGTACATTTTTACTCTTGTTTAAACAATTCCTACCAAACAACAGTTTTTGTTTTTGTTTCGCTCTCCCTCTCTCTCACTTGTTTATATAGATTCTTTTTAATATTCATTTCTTTTTACGTCACATCTATAATGCAATTTCCATTCCAAAAAATCCTCTTACTAGTTGTCAAAGCCAAAAGGACACCCAAGTTTGAAACATAAAACATTCTTTTCGGATGAACACAAAATTAACAACTTTCAATAGAAAAAAAAATTAATTATTAATTAAATTTAGTTTGGACGAAACAAGAACAAACTTTGGGAAGGGGGCAGATTAGATAAAAAATTATATTTTTTAAAGTTATTGCAAGATGATATTCAGATGTACAAAATAATAATAATAATAATAATAATAATAATAATAATTTTTAATTAACTCTTCTAAATGTCGAGGAGAGTCAAATTAACTCACTCTAATATTAGACTTCATTGAAGGAATTACTCAAATCAATTATTTCTAATTGAAATATGAATTATTTTATGTACCTTTTGAATTTTGAATAGCACGTTACTTAAATTGCCAAACTTATGTAAAATATTCTAAATTTGAGTAAGTTAAGTTCCATTTATGTAGTTACTCAAATACTTCTTTTTTTTTTTTTTTAATTCAAATCTAGTCCAATTTATTTATTTTTCGATTTTTGAGTAATGTGTTGCTTAAGTTGTTAAAATTACGTAAAATACTCTAAATTTGAATAATATTAGGATTCATTCAAAATAATTACTCGAATCAGAAATTTTTTTATCCAAATTTGATCTATTTTATTTAATTTCAAATTTTGAGTAAACTACCATGCTCACATATTTTATGAGTATAAATAGCAAAAAAAAAAAAAAAAAACCTAAGATTAATGGGTTCTACGTTCGGTTCTATCTCTAATGCGGATTTTACACCACATGTTACTGTACTGTTGTGACAATTCTATCTTTGTGCTTCTCACAGTTGTTGAATCTCAGCCATTTGACACCATAAAATGAAAAAAACAAAGGAATATCAGCCATTTTCTAACTTGCACCCTTAGAACTTCAACAACGTATGCTATATGCAAAATGGTTAGAAATTATACCATTGTACCATTGCTTCTGCAAGCTGGGTGCCGTGTAGACTTTGGTAAATGACTCATAAAAGGCTGGATCATCCACACCAGTCAATCCGTCTTCATAAAAGTTGTCTCCAGTGGAGATCACAAAGTCAATGTTCAATCTCTCCCCAGCTATGCCCATCTGAAGATCACGTGACAATTGAAGAAGCCACGTAACGTAGAGGTTAGTATAAGCACATTTTCAATAAGATTCTGAGTATATCAAGTGTAAGAAAACAATATAAGATTAAATTTTAGAATCTCAAATACTTGAAACATTAAAAATAGTAAAGATTTCTTTAGTTTGGTCACAATTTTTTTTTTTTAGTTCAATAAATGGGAAAGTAAAGTGATTTCCCAATAATCCAAATTAAGCTTAATCTCACTAAATACACTAATAATACTCTAATTCCGAATTTATTAATTAACACATTCAACATTTGTTACTAGATCACAATCAATGCTGTCTTAGTCATACTCATTATGTAAAAGTCAGGAAGAACAAACAATTGCAGACACAGGAGCCAAGAAGGCCGGGGGTGATAGGATATCCAAAGTTCAGTTGCCACAAACTGTATTCCGAGTTCCTGACCAATAATCAGATGAGCCAGCCCCATCTCAACAATCTACTTTTGTGTCAGAAATGGATTGGGTTCAGCTCAGATATAAGTTAAACTAAGATGGCCCACATGGAATTCTGTTGCCCATGTTTTGTAGTCTACATGTGCCGTTCGCTGATTGAACATATCCTTTCAAAGCAACAATAACTTGCTTCTTAGTTCCCCCAACACATCAATATTAGGCAAGGAATATGGAATCTCTTTGGAACTATTCTCTACAGAATACGACAAGAATAAGAATAACAACATTATGTAGGTGGAAACTTCGTGCCATGCCCCTATTTGGCAGAATATTTTCTTACCACCATTGGCGATCTGAAGGGCTCATCTCTTTATATATATATTAAATTTTTTTATGTGTTAAAGGACAATTCACAAAATAATCATTTCCCCCCGCTTCATGTTACTGTGATTAAACGATTTTAATAGCTGATGAAAATGATCAAAAGGGCTATTTCAAAGAAGTAATCTTTTTGCAGAAACAACATCAAAGAGGTGAACAATGAAAATGATCAAAAGGGGATTTTAAAGAAATAATCTTTTTGAAGAAACACCATCAAAGAGTATATATATATAATGGAAAAAGATTATAAATTAGATAGAAATTGTGTGACCTGGAAGGCAACTTCAGATTGGTTATAAGCTCCCTTCCTCCCCCAATCTCCAACAACCAAGAGGCTGAGAGATCCATCAGCTTTGGTTGCTTCCTCAAATCTCTGAAGCTCAGCTACACACAGAATAATATTGAAGCCCAAAAGAAGCAGAGAGAGCTTGAGGCATAATACCTCAACTTTGGTAACGTTTGTGGCCATTAATGTGGGGAGAGAAAGGTCTATCTAAAATGGTTAAAAAAAGTGGAGACATAGAAGGACTGGCACTCTGGCAGGTAAGGGACTCCATTTATGTGGAACTAGCTTGAAGCCAAAAGCAATCCCACTTTCCTTTCCTATAGTTGATTAACTTAATCGATGGGAAAACATATATTATAAATTATAATGATAAAGTATGCAACTAGCTGGGGATCAATTATTCGGGGGTGATGGTAAGGAGGACAGGATATTTTAACTAAAGAATAATATTATATATTCACACAAAATCGAGGGTAACATGCAAACACACGTAACTCCAATTTATCCATATGTTCTCATGTTGTACAACTTTCATGTCCCAGACGTAATTTTATAAAGGAAAAAATAAGAGAAGTGCAGGACATAGATGAGATAGATACACAGTATAAGAGAGATTATAGATCTCATATGAGGATTGCATACTTCATTATATAACGGTAAATAAAATGTATAAACATTTAAAATAAAATATACAAACAATAATACAAAATTTGACACCTATATATCTTTCCTGTAATCAAAATCTTTTAGAACCATATTAGAAATCTTTTGTTTCACGTTATTGGTAAAAATGAGACGTGAACTTTTAATCTTATATCTTAACTTCAATTATAATGATAAAATTTTTCTATTGGCATATTAAAAAAGTCTGCACTCGACATGGACAAACAGTTTTGTTCTCAATATCACTGCCCTCGTTTAAATTGATGGATGTGATCTTGAAACGATGCACGATATACGTAGAGTTTCACTTGACAACTAAGAAAATATGATGCACAGTACACACAAAGTTTCACTTAATTATTCGAAGTAATTTAATAATAATTTATTATATTTTTATTTTTATTAGCTTCCATTTGAGTTCTAACAATAATGCCTTTGATGTCAATAATATTATACTTTGCGCATTGTAAATTTCAAGCTCGTTAATATCGCGATCAAGTATGAGGAAGACTTATTTGGGTCTAATAGTACTCAAATGATAGATTATTCTTATAAGAGAGATTAAATGAGAATGAAAAATGGGTCATAAATTCTCCTTTTTAGAAAATCAAATAGAAGCTTATTTAAATTTCTCTTAATTTACCTCTCAGTCCTTATAAGATAGCTACAACACGATAGAAGAATGAGCATTGTAATGTCCAACCGATATGCCCTTATGTAGAACTATGCATGACATAGAAATCACACTTTGGACAATTAGCTAAAGCTATAGGTGCTGTATAAAAAATGATTGCAAAAGAGGGAAAATCGATCACATTAAAATTACTTTCTGGAGAGATTCGTTTAATATTCAAAAATTGTTCAGCAATAGTCAGACAAGTCGAGAATACTGGGGTGAACTAGAAAAGTTTGGGTAGAGCTAGATCTAAATGTTGGCTAGGTAGGGGGCCTGGTAGTAAGAGGAGTCTTTTGCTTCTTTTAAATTTTTAACTTTTTTCATAGATTTATGATAATAAATAAATTATTTTACTATCTCTTTATTTCTCAAAAATCTAAATATTGTCTTTATTATATACATTCACTAATATCAGGCCCACGTAATACACGGTTTATTTATGTTTGTTGATAAATCCAAATCCAATTATATTTTATTTTAAAAAAACATTCAGAAGCTTTTAACATTTTTTTAAAACAAAAAACTTGAATTTTTTTCCTTTCTAAATCTAATTTAGGCTAAGTTTTTTATATAGTTAATTTGATTTGGAAAATTAGTTAGGTAAATCAAATTGATTTTAGGAATTTTTTTCACTTTTTAAAACAAAAACAAAAAAGAAAAATTTTGGTTTTTTTTAAGAAAACAAAAGTGGAGGATTTGGTCGTAATTTGTTTTCTTATTTTTTTTTCTCTTTTGTTGAAATTTGAGAGTATTTATTTTTTCTCTTTAACAAAAAATATGTGAATTTGAAAGATTTTTTTTTTAAGCAAATGATTTGAGTGTAGTTTTTTTTTTCCTTTTTTACTTTTTATTTTTTTTAAAAAAAATTTATAATTATAAAAATTTAATTACAACCAAATGCTACGATAATAGTACAAGAATTTTATTAAGAGTTCTATTACACTTTCAGAATCGGGTTTTGTCTGAATTGTAATAACTATTCTTTTTTGTGCAACGAGAGTTTTAATTTTTACAACTAAAAAAGAGCTAATTTTTATGTTACAAAAAATAATATCATTGTTGCACAAAATAATGATCTCGTTGTAATTCAAGAAAAAAAATTTTTTACCCGATTTGGTAATATAATTTTATCCTTTTATTAAATGAACACAAGGAACGCAATTATCGGGGACAAGCTCCAATTCAGTCGAGAGAAGGTTTGAAGAAAAAGGCGCAAGGGGCGGTGAATGGCGGGGACATGCTTTTAGGAGCAAAAACGAAGAACTCAAACAAAACAAAGTGCCTCTCTCGTTTCAGTTCTTCACTTCATCTTTGGTATTCCATTCTGTCTTTTTCCCTTAGCGATTTCCTTTCGTTTTCTTCCCCCCCACCCGCGACAGTTATTGATGATTTCTTCACAGATCCTATTGTTGTTCTTTGGTTTATTGGTGATTCATAGATGAATTTTGAAATCTTGAATAACGATTCTATCATCCCTTCCTTCTTCTTCGTCCTTAATATGTACTTCTCTTTGTTATTTAGTTCTCTGTTTCTACAAAATTAAGTGACTGTCAGCTTATAACGAAGACCCGAGTCCAGTCAAGCTAAATTTGGGTGGTTGGTGCTTACCGAACTGAGATATTCTCTTTATCATTTTTTAGTAGTCTGCAAGTATATACTACATACTTAGAACCCTGTACGAAACCTTCAATTTTAGGAGTTCCGACAGCTTCATTTGTTTTTGAACTAGGTTGATGCATCAAAGATCATCCCTGAACAAATTATTCCTGTCCCTACAAAAGCTGATGTTGTATTTACATTTTCAACTGAAGGGAAGCCCTTTCAAAAATTTTAAGCAAAGCCAAGGACTTCCTTAGTTTAAAGTGTGGACTATGCTTTTTGTTTACAAAAATAAAAAGGGGAATTTTTATTTGGAAAATATGGGAGGGAGAGGAAAGTCATAAACAAAGAAAATATGAAGAACCGTGAGGAGGAAAAAAAAAAAAAATACAGTGAGATGAAGAGGTGAAGGGATCTGAATGTATATATGTTAGAAAAAAGAGGACGATAAGTAACATTGATTATGGGAAAAGAGATTTCAAGTAGGACATTCCTTGCTGGTTCTTGCATTGTCTTTGTAAATTTGCTTTGAACATTGAACTTTGAACATGAAATTTGTTTTGCCGTTCTTGCATTGTCTTTGTAATTCCCCTGCAAGTATTGGATATATAAAGGAGACCACAAATATGGGCTGTCGCAGTGGTCTGCTTTGTATTTTCGTAGGGACCCCAGATAGCCATCTATAAAACGGCCACTGAATGCTCCAAATTCACATACCCAAAACAATTCCCTAGCAATATTCTCTGGAAAACCATCTAGTTTCTTGATCAAATACTTCAAATTATTTTGTCGAGGATTATGAAGGTTGCGCAAGAGAAAAGATATGCTCTTTTGCTAGCAGCTAGAAACTCCGATTATGTGAAGGAAGTGTATGGAGGTTACTTCAACGTGTTTGTTGCAGCTTTTGGTGATAGAGGGGAGATATGGGACTTGTAGTGTTGTTGAACGAGAGTTTCCTGACATGAATGAGCTTGAAAAGTATCGCGGGTTTGTAGTTAGTGGTAGACCTTTTGATGCCTATGGCAATGACTGCTGGATTCTCAGGCTTTGCTTCCTTTTGCAAATTTTTGATTTGGTCAAAGCCAGTAACATGCAATGACAGGCTTGGCAATATTTGGGTGGGTCTTAACCCTTTTATTTTGTTTCTGAGGTCTGGGCCTCAGGTTTTGTGCAGAGCATTGGGTGGAAAAGTGGGAAAAGCATACAGTGGGTGGGAAATTACCCTAAGGATTGTAAGGTTTGTGGAGGATTTGCCGCCGCGCAGCTTTCTTGATGACTTGGGTCAGATCCCACATTCACCATCAATCATTAAGTGCCATCAAGATAAGGTGTCGGAGGTGCCATTGGCAGCTGAAGTAATTATTTTCGTCTTTCCAAATCATAATAAGAAATGTTTTTGTTTGAGCAAGATATATAGATGTAGTATTTGGATTGCATGACGAGCTTGACTTAAGACGCCAATAGTCTATATTATGTTGAATCACATAACTTATACTTTTCTTATTATTGTTATTTTTGGCAAATTAGTGATTTTGAAGACTGGTATAATCTCGCCCATGCGTACCGGAAGTTTACCACCACTTTGTTTTTGACTTAATCTGTATGTGACTTTCCATAAGTTGAAAGTTGGAGGTTGTGCTTGTTAACTTTGTGATGATAAATTAGCACCAATTTAATTTAATAGCTAATATAATATAATATTTAAATAAAAAATCTGTATGCTCAACATAAGATAAATAATAAATTTTAGAAAAACAAAAGATACATTCAGATTATTTGCGACACTAACAATTTTCGTTGGCAAAACAATTTTTACCCAGCATTATATGCTATAATTATTCGCAACCAAGCTTTGGGAAGATATCACGAATGAACCATTCTGCCATGTATTTGTATGTCAGTCCTGTCATATGTGATCCATCCCAGCTTATATACTCATTTCGATTGGCACAAAGAGTGTAGCCCTCTTTTCCACACCACAATTTCCCATTGAAATTGTATTCACCACCTCCAATTCCGCAACAAGCTTTAAATAATTGACGGAATCCTGCTCACATCAAGAATTGAAGGAAAAAAAGGTCATTGGGAGGGGACTAGTTAACATGTAACGAAGTTCTATATAATCTTAATCAAGTTCAGAGTTTCTAAATACTTACCAAATCTTGACGAATTATCCAAAACATATAGAAATGCATTGTACATGTCGCCATATACTATTCGAACGTTGGGATATTTCTTCCCCAATTCTATAAGTGCCTTCTGCAGTTCTCCATTATGCTGCACTGCGAAATCATTGTAAGCCTTCACACAGCCTATGCTTGGCCGATTGAAGAGACGCTGGGGTACACCCCGCTGGGATGGCCCCAGGGACAACAACTCGAACAGCACCACGATCTATGAGTGTCTGCAACAAATTGTTACACAGTTGACATATAAGAAGATTTAGTTAAGAACGATCTAAGTTTGTCTACTGCTTGACCGTATCGATGTAACGAAGCTTGAGAATAATTTCTCTGGACTTACTTTAGCAGCATTAATGATGACATTTATAATGTCGGGGAGAAGGTCTTTCATTTGTGTAGGAAGACGTGCATAGGTGTAGTCATTAGTTCCAATCGTCCCAAGCATGAAGAGAGCTGATTTTAATTTTGTTTTTGCTCGCAGTTACCTAACAAACAAAGAGAATGTATGAGGAGTAATGTAAATTAAACTATAACAATAGCACAACCATTTTGTGATTAAGTATAATTTTTACTAAAGAAAACATGTATGTAATATGTGTTTGTTTATAAAAGGCGTCTCGAGACTCCTATACTCAAGTCCAGAAAATGGTTGGACTTATGTAACAATCGATTACCTTTGTCTTTGCCACATAGGGAATTTAGAAATGTGTCGAACCATCTAAGTTGCACATTAAGAGAACTTTTAGTCGGAGGTTTGATGTCCATTTTTTCCAAGAATGTAGCATCCAAGGCAGTAGAACCAGAAACTGCGAAGTTTACTCCTTGCGTAACATTATCTCCTAGCTTCTTATATATTTCGAGAGAAGGGAGACCGGCTGATTGTGCTGCATAATTAGTTAATATTAGCATTATCTATCAACTAATAAGCAGGACTAGGCGCTATTAGCATTGTAATGCAGAGTAACTACAGGACATCTTTTTGGCGCATAACAACAATTACGAAAATAAGGATGAAAATGTAGTTGCCAATCTGTCGTAGCTAAATTAGACTTGCCTAATTTAGTTCTGACTTTTCAACTTTATCACCAACATTTTGAGTAGTAATTATTGAGTAACATCTTCTTTTTTTTTTTTTTGCCCTTGGCATCTGTGATATAATATTCGTTTTTCCATCTATTCATTAAAATTTATTTTTATAAATATTTGTGAAATTTGAGATTTAAACTTATATTACATAGAACTTGTGAACTCTCTCTCTAAAATTTTTGGTATTATGATTACACTAAAATTTTGATCGTCAAGTTTTTCCCTAAACTTTCTTAATGGCTTGAGGTGATCCACGAAACTAAAGCCTGGTGATCTATAATTGCCATTCTTACTGTTATCTAGCATGATGAACACGAATAACACAATACAAACAAATAAAAATAAAAAAGTTTTAACACCATACCAATATAGTCAATCATCAACAAGCCGTCAGAAATTCTGCCTGTTGGCTGGTTAATCGAAATACCAAAAGGGTAACGGTCATGGTTAACTTCTGGAAGTTCCTTAATAACAGAATTCCCCGTGTCCGATAGCGAGTCACCGAATTGATAGATGGCATCAAAATGACAAGCCGCAAGTGAGTCCGCGGCACTTGAACGTGTTGCAACGAGCAGAAAGGCGAAGAAGGCAACAACAAGAACATTGGAGAGAGCCATTTTTTTCGTATTAATGAGATGCTTTCATTCGTGATTTCGAGGAGATACTTATAGGCCTTGAGTTGCGACAGAAATCTGTTTTCTATTATGGGAAACAGAAGGTTTTACTAATTAACCTTTCATTTTGATACTGTCTGAACCACCCAACTGAGTTTTTGTTTTTTCTTTGTGGTGCTTGCAGCTTCAATTTGTGTAATTTGAGTCATCTGTTCACCCGCTTTGCTTGAATTTTTGTTTTGTTTTTGTTTTTTCTTTTTGGTGCTTACAGCTTGAATTTGTCTAACTTGAGTCATCTGTTCATCCGCTTTGCTTAAATTTTGTTTTGTTTTTGTTTTTTTCTTTTTGGTGCTTACAGCTTGAATTTGTCTAATTTGAATTTTTGTTTTCTTTGATTGGTCCTTAATTACTTTTATATGTGAAGTTTAAATTGCTGTAAAAAGACTCTCTCTCTCTCTCTCTCTCTCCCCCCCCCCCCCACCAAATCTCAACTATTAGTTCCTCATTTAGCAAACGGCTTAGCAAAAAAGGGAAAAGGAAAACAAAAAGAATTGGTTGCTCAAATCAGGAATAAAGATTTTACTATTGTTGCAATTTAAGAAGTAATTGGTTAAAAAAAAAAAGGTTGTGATCTAAGAATATGCTAAATGATTAGAACTGCTCAATAACTAGAGTTTATCTCATCGTCTAACGTATCTTATATTAGAAATGCTCAACAAATATTATAAACTCGTGTATCGATGCGAGTCCAACACTAATGTTAAGTATATAGATCCAAAACTAAGAGAAAATCTTAGTTTTTAATAATATGGTGAATTCTCGTAATTTTTCAAATTATAGATATTAGAATATCTTATAATTATGAAATTTTGATTACTATCAAAATATGATTTTATATGTTAGTTTGTATAAATTTAATTATATTCAAAATAAGAATTCTATTAACTGATAAAATCCAACTTTAATTTTAATTAAGTATTTATAATTATAAAATTTTTAAAAAAGGAAAATAAAAACCAAAAAGAAAGAAAAAAGTTATCTCAAATCATACTTTCCAAGAAAGTAAAAGGAAAAAACCATCCCTACAATTCATCTACTTTTTTTTTCTTAAAAATGAAAAAAGTGCTATTCACAAATTTTCTCAAAAGAGAAGAAAAGAAAAAGAGCTACTTTGAAATCCTTCTTTTTTAAGAAAACAAAAATTTTTCTTTTTGTTTTTGTAAAATTTTTTATTTTGTTTAAAAAGTGTTAAAAAAATTCCTAAAATCAATGTAATTTAACTAAGCTATCAAAAGCAAACTTACCATAGACTACATTGAGAGAGGAAAGATAAACTATTTCAAATCTCTTTTTTAAAATATTACTCAACTTTTGAAAGTCTTTTTGTTTTTTTAAAAATATAATACAAACAAAAATAAATTTATTAACAAATATGATTAAACTTATACATCGTATAAGTTTAATATTAGTATATATATATAAATTTCCAAGGACTTCCTTGTTTAAAGTGTGGACTATGCTTTTTGCTTACAAAAAGAACAAATTAAAATGCAAGGGAAAATTAAAAGGAGAATTTTTATTTGGAAAATATGAGAGGCAGAGGAAAGTCATAAACAAAGAAAATATGAAGAACCATGAGGAGAAAAAAAATAAACAAACAATAGAATGAGATGAAGGGGTGAAGGGATCTGAATGTACATATGTTAGAAAAAAAGGACGATAAGTAACATTGATTATGAGAAAAGAGATTTCAAGTAGGACATTCCTTGCTGGTTCTTGCATTGTCTTTGTAAATTTGCTTTGAACGTTGAACTTTGAACATGAAATTTGTTTTGCCGTTCTTGCATTTGTCTTTGTAATTCCCTCCAAGGATTGGATATATAAAGGAGACCCCAAATATGGGCTGTCGCGGTGGTCTGCTTTGTATTTTCATAGGGACCCCAGATAGCCATCTATAAAATGGCCACTGAATGCTCCAAATTCACATACCCAAAACAATTCCGTGGCAATATTCTCTTGAAAACCATCTAGTTTCTTGATCAAATACTTCAAATTATTTAGTTGAGGATTATGAAGGTTGCAGAAGAGAAAAGATACGCTTTTTTGCTAGCAGCAAGAAACTCCGATTATGTGAAGGAAGTGTATGGAGGTTACTCAATGTGTTTGTTGCGGCTTTTGGTGATAGAGGGGAGAGATGGGACTTGTAGTGTTTTTGAACGTGAGTTTCCTGACATGTATGTGCTTGAAAAGTATCTCGGGTCTGTAGTTAGTGGTAGACCTTTTGACGCCTATGGAAATGACTACTGGATTCTCAGGCTTTGCTTCCTTTTGCAAATTTTTGATTTGGTTAAAGCCAGTAACATGCAATGACAGGCTTGGCAATATTTGGTTCGGTCCTTTAATTTCGTTTCTGAGGTGTGGGCCTCAGGTTTTGTGCAGAGCATTGGGTGGAAAAGTTGGAAAAGCATACAGTGGATAGGATATTGCGCTAAGGAGTGTAAGGTTTGTGGAGGATTTGCAGCGGTGCAGCTTCCTTGATGATTTGGGTGAGATCCCACCTTCATTATAAGGGTTTGTTTGGTTTTGCGTTTCAAAGGTGTCGTTGTTGTTGCCTTTTTGAATAGTAAGTATTCAAGTGTTTGGTTAAGTTTTTGATTTAACTGATTGTTAATAAATGAATTGAACTACTGCTGATTAAAAAAGTGGAGACTCTCTATTAATCATTGAATGCCACCAAGATGAGGTGTGGGAGGTGCCAATAGGAGCTAATGTAACTTTTTTGTGTTTCCAATCATAATAAGAATTTTTGGAGCAAGATATATAGTGTAAGATATAGTAGTTAGATTGCATGACTAGCTTGACTTAAGACTCTTATTATTATTATTATTATTATTATTATTATTATCATTATTTGTTTTTTTTTTTTTTGGCAGATTAGTAATTTTGAAGATTGGTATAATCTTGCCCATGCATACCAAAAGTTTACCACCACTTTGTTTCCCGCTTAATATGTATGTGACTTTGCACAAACTGAAAGTTGGACGTTGTGCTTGGTAAATTTGCGGTTACAAATTAGCACCAACTAAATTTAATAGTAAATATAATATAATATTTAAATAAAAAATCTGTACGCTCAACATAGGATACATATTAAATTTGAAAAAAAAAATACATTTAGATAATTTTTGACGCCAACAATTGTCGTCGCTATAACTTTTTTCACCCAACATTATATGCTATAATTATTTGCAACCAAGCTTTGGGAAGAGGTCACGAATGAACCATTCTGCCATGTATTTATATGTCTGTCCTGTCATATGTACTCCATCCCAGCTTATATACTCCTTAGGATGGTCACAAAGAGTATAGCCATCGTGTCCGCACATCACCTTCCCATTGTAATTGTGTTCACCTCCTCCACTTCCGCAACAAGCTTTAAATAATTCACGGAATCCTGCTCACATCAAGAAAGCAAAAAATGAAATTGAAGAAAAAAAGGCATTTGGGAGGGGACTAATCAACATGTAACAAAGTTCTACATAATCTTAATTCAGTCTAGAGTTTCTAAATACTTGCCAAATCTTGACGAATTATCCAAAACATATAGAAACGCATTGTACATGTCGCCATATACTATACGAACGTTGGGATACTTCTTCGCCAATTCTATAAGTGCCTTCTGCAGTTCTTTATTATGATATACTGCGAACTCATTGTACTTCTTCACACAACCATATTTATCTCTCTCATCAGGGTCGGAAAGAGCCGATGGTGTACACCCCGCTGGTGTGATCCCAGGGACAACAACTTGAGTAGCACCACGATCTATAAGTGTCTGCAACAAATTGTTACACAATTAACATATAAAAAGGTTTAATTAAGAACAATCCAAATTTGTTTATCACTTGACCGTGTCAATGTAAACGAAGCTTGAAATTAATTTTTTTGAACTTACTTTAGCAGCATCAATGATGACATTTATAACCTTGGGGCGAAGGTCGTTCATTATTTTAACTCCTTCGGTGTAGTCATTGAGTCCAATCGACCCAAGCATGAAGAGAGCTGATTTTAATTTTTGTTTTTGATCACAGTTACCTAACAAACAAAAGAAAATGTATGAAGCATTGCATAAGGCCTTGAATGTATGAGTACAATACAATAGCACAACCATTTTTCAATTGAGTACAATTGTTGCTAAAAAAAAACATGTATGCAATATGTGTTATAGAGGGCGCACGTCTCGAGACTCCCACACTGAAGTCTAAGAAATGGTTGGATGTGTTTGCTTATGTAGAAATTATTTACCTTTGTCTTTGCCACATAGGGAATTTAGAAAGGTGTCAAACCATCCAAGTTGCACATTAAGAGAACTGCTAGAGTGAGGTGTGATGTTCTTTTTTGCCAAGAATGTAGTGTCCAAGGCAGTAGCACCAGCAACTGCGAAGTTTACTCCGTGTGTTGGATTAGCTCCTTGCTTCTTATATATATCGAGCAAAGGGAGACCAGCTGATTGTGCTGCATAATTAGGTCCGTGCAATAAACCCCTATTAGCATTATTTATCAACGATTAAGCAAGATTAGGCTCTATTGGCATTTTCATGCATGGTAACTACAGGACATCTTTGTTGCATAACAACAATTATGAAACTATGGACGAAAATGAAGTTGTCAACTTGTCGTAATTATGTACGTAAGACTTGCTTAATTTAGTTATCGCTTTTCAACTCTAACACTAACATTTTTAATAGTAATTATTGAATTACACCTTTGTTTTTTTTCGTACTTGACATTCGTGATATAATATTCATTTTTTTTGTACATTCATTAAAATTTATTTTTTATAAATGTTTGAGAAATTTGAGATTTAAAACCCTATGCCAAATAGAACTTGTGAACTCTCATTTTAAAAAAAAAAACAATTGAAATTGTGATCCTCAAGTTTTCCCCTAAACTTTCTTGATGGCTTGAGGTGACCCACAGAACTAAATGCTGGTGATCTATAACTGCCATTATTACTATAATCTAAAATCATGAACACGAATCACACAATACAAACAAATAAAAATAAAAAAAAGTTTTAACACCATACCAATATAGTCAATCATCAACAACCCGTCAGAAATTCTGCCTGTTGCATTCTTAATCGAAGTACCAAAAGGGTAACGGTTATGTATGGCGTCTTTAGCTTCAAAAACCGAATTGCCCGCGTCCGATAGCGAATCACCGAATTGATATATGGCATCAAAATGACAAGCCGCAAGTGAGTCCGCGGCACTTGAACGTGTTGCAACTAGCAGAAAGGCGAAGAAGGCAACAACAAGAACATTGGAGAGAGCCATTTTTTTCGTATTAATGAGATGCTTTCATTCGTGATTTCGAGGAGATACTTATAGGCCTTGAGTTGCAACAGAAATTTGTTTTCTGTTATGGGAAACAGAAGGTTTTAGTCATTAACCTTTCATTTTGATACTGTCTGAACCACCCAACTGAGTTTTTGTTTTGTTTTTGTTTTTTCTTTGTGGTGCTTACAGCTTCAATTTGTGTAATTTGAGTCATCTGTTCACCCGCTTTGCTTGAATTTTTGTTTTGTTTTTGTTTTTTCTTTTTGGTGCTTACAGCTTGAATTTGTCTAATTTTAGTCATCTGTTCATCCGCTTTGCTTGAATTTTTGTTTTGTTTTTGTTTTTTCTTTTTGGTGCTTACAGCTTGAATTTGTCTAATTTGAATTTTTGTTTTCTTTGATTGGTCCTTAATTACTTTTATATGTGAAGTTTAAATTGCTATAAAAAGACTCTCTCTCTCTCTCTCTCTCTCCCCCATTTCTCAACTATTAGTTCCTCATTTAGCAAAAGGCTTAGCAAACAAGGGAAAAGAAAAACAAAAAAAATTGTTTGCTCAAATCGGGAATAAAGATTTTACTATTGTTGCAATTTAAGAAGTAATTGGTGAAAAAAAAAACAGGTTGTGATCTACGAATATGTTAAATGATTAGAACTGTTCAATAACTAGAGTTTATCTCATCATCTAACGTATCTTATATTAGAAATGCTCAATAAATATTATAAACTCGTGTATCGGTGCAAGTCCAACACTAATGTTAAGTATATAGATCCAAAACTAAGAGAAAATCTTAGTTTTTAATGATATGGTGAATTCTCGTAATTTTCTAAATTATAGATATTAGAATATCTTATAATTATGAAATTTTGATTACTATCAAAATATGATTTTATATGTTAGTTTGTATAAATTTAATTATATTCAAAATAAGAATTCTATTAACTGATAAAATCCAACTTTAATTTTAATTAAATATTTATAATTATAAAATTTTTAAAAAAGGAAAATAAAAAACAAAAAGAAAGAAAAAAGTTATCTCAAATCATACTTTCCAAGAAAGTAAAAGGAAAAAACCATCTCTACAATTCATCTACTTTTTTTTTTCTTAAAAACGAAAAAAGAGCTATTCACAAATTTTCTCAAAAGAGAAGAAAAGAAAAAGAGCTACTCTGAAATCCTTCTTTTTTAAGAAAACAAAAATTTTTCTTTTTGTTTTTGTAAAATTTTTTATTTTGTTTAAAAAGTGTTAAAAAAATTCCTAAAATCAATGTAATTTAGCCAAGCTATCAAAAGCAAACTTACCATAAACTACATTGAGAGAGGAAAGAAAAACTATTTCAAATTTCTTTTTTAAAATATTACTCAACTTTTGAATGCCTTTTTGTTGTTTTAAAAATATAATACAAATAAAAATAAATTTATCAATAAATATGATTAAACTTATACATTGTATAAGTCTAATATTAATGTATATTATATATATATATAAAGCCGAAACTGAGAAAATACCTCAACTATGCCACCAAGCAACATCTCCTTAACAAAAACAAAATACTTAAAAATCGAGAAAAAAATAGGGTTAATATTTAAAAAAATTACCACATTTCTTTGAATTAACAAATATATCACAACTTTATAAAAGTAATAATTTAAGTTCCATAGAATTTTTTTGTAACAAATATGCCACAGTGTTAACTTTGGTCGACGGAAACCGTTAAAACCAGTGACGTGTTTCGCCGACAAGACAAAGTTGATGACAATAGACAAAATACACATTAGAATCCATGTCATATGGGTAGTTTGTTGGGCCAAATGGACTTTTTAAGCCCAATCCACTTAATTCTCTCAAACTAAAATTACAAAAATCTAAAACTAAAATAAAGTAAAACATTTTTTTAATCTTATTATGGACAATGCGCCTATAGCATATGAAGTCTTCATTTTATGAGACACAAATATAATGGGAAGCATGGCTGTATGGCATTTAAATTGGACATGACTAACGCATATGACTAAATTGAATGGCATTTTTTAGAAAGTATCATGCCTGGACTCGGTTTTGATAAGCAAGTGGTGGCCTTTGTTATGAGATGTGTGTTTATGGTCACTTATTCTCCGGTAGGGAATTTTTCACCAAGTGAGGTGTCTACTCTATCTTATGAAATCGGTCAGGGTAATCCATTATCTCTCTACCTGTGACCATTGAAAGACTGAACTGGAGAAAGGCCCCATACATCACTATAAAGTATTTCTAGAGGACGTGACGAATTCAAACTGGATTGAGAAAATGACAGTTTATGACTCTTACTGCATTGATTGGAATTACAGAGAAAATGATCTTTTCTTACGTTAGCATATGGTAAACTAGACTGCTGAATAACATAGTGCAAAACAGAAGAGGATGGGTGCCCAAGATGACAGTGCCAAAGGCTAGGAGATTGCAAAGTAGCCATTATTTTTGTAGGAGTAGAAGCAAATCAAGAAGCTCCAGAAGTTAAGTGATAGATGTCATCTTTAATTGGTCCCTGAAGTAGAGTTGCCCCAGTGCTTAAATCCTTTACTAAATACTAGAAATGAAAAAAATTCAACCGAAACATTGTTAGTTTTGCATAGTTTAGAAATAGAAAGGATATTGCTTTTTAAGTTAGGAACCCAAAAGGTGTCATGGAAGATAAGATTCCAAAACTAAGAAGGGAGGGTAGTAGAACCAATGTGGGTTATTTGCAAACCTGAACCATCTTCAACAAGGATTTCACCTGAACCATCATACTGTAAGTGAGCAAAAAGATTGTGCACATGAATAGGAAGCTTCGGTGTCCACTATCCAGGTAGAGTCGTGAATGGTTGAAACCTGGGTATTATTTGTAACTGGTGGCTTTCGGAAAAAAAATTTTCCACAATAACATTGCTTAGCAAAGTGTCCTAGATGCTCACAGATTTGGCAAACCACCCTGTTGGCCTTGTTGATTGTTATTGTGGAAACCATTGATTGGAGATGCAGCTCGACGAGAATTAGATGACTGTTAAGAAGATGATGTGGCTGTGTTGCACCGAAAATTATTGGATTGCTGCATAGTTCTTTGGGTATAATTATTGAGACAGGAACATCACTTAAACGAATGTCTTTGTTCAGAATTGATTCAAAATCAATTAGCTTGTCGTGAAGGTCTTCAAAAAAGATGGGAGTTTCTTTAGCACGGATGGCAATGGTGAGTTCCTTGAATTGAGGCCCTACACCATTTAAAATATGCATTATTGGATCTTCTTTAGCAAGAGGGGCATGAATAATGGCTAGTTCATCAGATATAGCCTTAACACTTTGCAAGTATTAAGCAATTGGCTTTGAATAACGAGGATCAAATAATCTTTCCTTGAGAGAAAGAATTCTAGAGCGAGAACGACTAGGATACAGCTAAACTAGTTTATTCCTCACTTCAAATGAAGGTTGGTTAATGCAATTAGAGATGCTAAGGACTCAGAAACTGATGTTATAACAGCATGCAATAGCAATTGGTCTTGTTGAAACCATGCAATATACTCATGAATTTGGAGAGGTAGTCTCTCCTTGAGTGATTTGGAATGGTGGACATGGCTTTGTGCCATCAATATATCACACCAAATTATAGCCAAGCAAGAGGGAGGAAAATTTTGTCCTCTATAAGGATAATTCGAAGCCATCAATATTAGAGGAAGTTGAGACGTAGCATTACTGGCAATTAGTTGAGTGCCTTTTGTAGAGGCTATCGAGTTTTGGACAGAGGCATCAAAGAGTAATGAAGTGGAAGAATTGTTTTCTTGGGCTATGGAAATAGCAATAAAGCATTAGCTCTGATACCACAAAATAATAACATATTTTGAAGGAATGCTTTATTCACCTTTTATTGAACGCTATACAGAGATATATTTAAGTTACATTGGATTAGTTTTGCAGCAGTGCTATTCAAGTATACACATAAGATAACAGGATGTGAAGAAAAGAAATTTGAAATTCAAAATTAAGTTAGCAAGATAATATGTTATCTATTATTTACTAAATTTTTTTCTTTTATTTTTAAAATTTCAATAAAATTTTCTTATATTTATATTAGTGTTATTTTTCAAATATTTTATCTTTTTGTGCAACAAATTATTAACAATAGATATTATTGAAAAGGAAAAGTATTTAGAATCGGGTGTATATTCAAATGTGTAGTTGTTTATAAAATTGACTTCAATTTTTCTAATTATAATAGTTATAGTAAACAATTTATTATTTTCACAATTTTTTATTATATAATCACATGAGATATAAATGATTACTTATGTAAAAAAAAAAGATGCATTTGATTGTATAAAAAATAAAAAAAATTTAAAACATTCTAAGTCATAAGATATAATTATAATATTTATTATTCAAACTAATTAATATAATTTTTTATTTTCATTATATACATTAGTCTAGTAATTATATTAGTATATATAAAATTTAACCCCCTAAATTTTTTTTTTGGATTCGCCATTCACCGTATTAGCTGGTGCACTACATTACGAGAATAACTACATAGTTTTTTTTTAAAATAACACTAAAATAGTATCACAATTCTATAAAACAGTATCTAGTAGTTTATTTATTTTTAAAAAAATTAAAATTTAACCATCCAATAATTAATATCAGTTTTTAAGCTCTTTAAAGTGCTCTATATAAAATCCCAAAGTTTTTTTTTTTTAACTAGATTACAAAAGAGAATGGGAAAGTAAGAACCTCACTATCCTATTAAGAAGGATTGTGCACTATTAGAGAAGCAAACTCTGTGAATGTACTTTTAACTCTATTAAACATCTTGATGGATGATTGAATACTTTAACACTATAATTTGGCGGTACTAAATAATATAATAAACCACGTCTACATATATTTAAAAAAAAAAAGAACTTTGAGAGCTTTGCATAAAAATTTTCAAAGAGTTTTAAAGTGATATAAGTTATTTAGATAGTTACATTTAGATAAATAAAAAAATAGATAAATTGTTCGATATTATTAAATGAGATTGTATTATTATTTTGGTGATACTTAATCAAAACTATGTAGTAGTGTTTCTGTTTTTAATATTCAACGAATGATTAACGATGACTTATTGACACTAGCTCCAATATTATTGCTATTGCAACGGATAGTATTGATGATTAACAATGATTGAGCCTTTTCCCTAGCATAACCTTTAGATACATAATATTCTAGTTCATTGCATTTAAATATTTTTGAGTTGGAGAATGCATAAATTAGCTGACTACACTTACGGTCAATGCAATTTTAGGTCTAGTAAGGGATCCCTAATGATCGCTCATATCTCCCTTTGTCTACTGGAGCATTCCTTTCTTTTTTTTTTTCCAATTGTTTTCTGGTGGAGTTTTAGGTGACTTGCAACCCAACTTTCCAGTTTCTTTTAAACGATTGATGATGCATTTATTTTATAAGATAAGATAGGATAAGATAGAATAGGATAGAAGCCAACTATCCCACTTTAGCTCATATTTGGTCGATCAATATGATAAACATAGGATAAACTAGTATGAACTTACTATTTCATGAATATACACACACTCAAAGGTTATCTTGGAATTTATTTGTATAAATAAATCTAATGCTCAATTTTTAAAAATATTTTTTTATATAAATTTGAAAATTTATAAGCAATGTAATGTACGATGACATGTGAAATTAATATTAATTTTATTGCTT
Source organism: Carallia pectinifolia (assembly GCA_037832335.1). Classification (NCBI taxonomy): domain Eukaryota; kingdom Viridiplantae; phylum Streptophyta; class Magnoliopsida; order Malpighiales; family Rhizophoraceae; genus Carallia; species Carallia pectinifolia. The sequence continues at coordinate 15,215,675 of CM075453.1, forward strand.
AATTTTAACTATTTTTTTTATAAAAAGATGTTAAAATTAATAATAAATGTAAGTTGATTATCTGTAGCGATAAAAAAGTCGTTTTGATATAACATACTATTCTATCTCATATCTTCCAAATATAAGATATGATAACTATTATGTGCTATTTAATAATATCCAAACGTACTATAAACTAGTAGTTTAGCATATCTTATACTATATTGGCCTATACTATCCTATATCATATTATTCAGTTTGCGTATCAATCTCACCCTTAGAATATATTTCCTTTGAGAGATAAACATACTTGGCCTACTCTTTGCCACTTCTATGCTATGGAAATACCAAAGAGTTCTTAGGTCTTTAAGTTCAAATTCAGCCTTTAGACATTTTTTAAGCTCTTTAATCTCCTGGAAATCATTATCAGTTACAATAATGTCATCTACCTAGACAATAAAAATTGATTTTCTTTTTCTATTATATGTATGCTTGGTGAACAAGATATGATTTGCTTCTCCTTGGTTGTACCCGGACTCCTCCATAACTTTGTTGAACCTCTTGAACGTGGTTTTTGGAGATTAATTTAATCCATAGAGGGACTCTTTTTTAGCTTCCAATACTTTTCTTGTTTCTTATTCGGTCTCAAATCCAAGTAGAATCCTCATTTAAATTTCTTTTTCCAACTCCCCATTCAAGAAGACAATTTTTATGTCATTTAGTGTAGCTGCCAATCAAGATTGGGAGCTAGAGATGTCAATAGTTTAATGGATTTAATGTGACAACTAGAGAAAAGGTCTCATCATAATCTATGACAAGATTTGATGAATCCTTAGGCCACCAATTTGACTATGTACCTTTTGACTTGTGTTTCATCATAAACCCTCATTTGCACCTTACAACTTTCTTTTGTTTCGATAGTTCAACAATGTCCTATTGTTATTTTCTGTTAATGCCTTCATCTCTTCTAACACAGATACCTTCCAATTTGGATCTTTCAAAGCACTGTGGTATCCTTGGGAGTCTATATTGTCTAACTTTATAGTGAATAGGTTAAATGATTAGTAATAACATATTGAGTGCAAGATCTTATCTCATTTCTGATTGCAATAGAAAAATCCAAATCATTTATTTGTCCATTATTTTCCCTTGTGTCTTCTAAAGTTGGCTCCATATTGGATAGTTAACCTTGCTGAGTGGTTTTTAGCCTTATGCAATAAATTAATATTTCCTTTGGTGCATGTTCTCTTCCCAAATGTTCTGCCCCTAAAAATTGTGATGCTTTAGTTTTAGGACTATTTCATGATAAAGGAAGTGAGATTGGAGAGAAATCGATGAATTGCAATATCTTTCTTTATTAGAAGTCTCCCCCTAAAGAGAGACCGTAGTAGAATGGTTGATGTTCAAGGAAAGAAAAAATCATTACAGGACACAGAGAACCTTCTAAGAGAGGGACAGTAGCATTTCTACCCTTTTTAAGGTGGGAAAGTAACCAACAAACACACATTTAAGAGCTTTCGAATGAAGTTTACCTCGAGTAGTATCATGATTGTGAACAAAAATAGTGCAACCGAAGACTCTAGGCTAAAGAGATTCCAAAAGGTGAATTTAAGGAAACATTTTGAGTAGAATACTCAAAGGTGTTTGATAACATAAACTTGTAGATTATAAGCAATAGATGAGATTGGATGTTGTAAGAATGACTTCTTCCCAGAAAGAATTGGGAATGTTGCTACAAACATCATTGATCGGGCAACTTCAAAGAGAAGTCAATCTTTTTGTTTGGTTGGGGGAGTAAGCATGTGAACTCTGTTGAACAGTATCAAGGTAAATAAGGTATTGGGTAAGCTCATTTGCAAAGTATTCATGGTCATTATCTATCCAAAGAATATGGAAGGAGAATTGAAAGACATATTGAACAAATTTGTGGAATTTTTCAAGGATTTCAACAGCTTTTAATTTTGCGTTCATGAGAACTACCCGACAAGCCCAAGTATGATCTTTAATAAAAGTAATAATTATTTTGTCCTTGTGAAACTTGAAAATCCAAGTAGGACTCCAAATATCACTATGACCTAAATTAAATGATTTTAAGGTTTGTAAAATTGAGTAGAATAACTTTTCTTGGTGTTCTTGGCATTGATGCCACGTTGACAATGAACGAAATTGACATCTTCATTGATTAATAATTGCAGATACAAGGCTTTTTAGTAGGTGAAACTAGGATGTCCAAGCTACTGATACCATTCAGAATTTAACACAGTTGATAAAGAAAAATTCTTAGGAGATGTTGATTTAGGAGGAAAACTAGCACCCAAAAGATAGTATGAGTCATTTTGTTTCTTAGTGCTGCCAATCATCCTCCCCAAAGATAAGTCCTGAAATTCGCAACGGGAAGGAAAAAATGTCATAGCACAATTAAGATGTTTAGTTAACTTTCCCATATATAAGAGCTTAAACCAAAAATTAGGAATATGTAGAACCAATTACATTGTCAAATTTGGAAGTATAACACTTCCTTAACCAACAACTGAAGAAAGTGTCTCATCAGCTATTGAAATTTTTATTCTATCCCTAAGATTTTCATATCTAGAGAATGGAATAGAAGACCCAATCATATGGTCGGATGCTCTAGTATCAACAATCCATGAATTGTCTAAAACTATATGAGGTATAAGGGAGTATCGTGCGTTACCTCGTAGAGCAATAAAAGTAGTAAAAATGTGAGAGGTAGGAGACTCAAGAACCTTGGAAAGCTTGCTTTGATATATAATCCATTGCAACACTTCAATTTGCTTGGTAAAAAGGTTCAATTGATTTGATTTTTCAATATCATTCAACTAATCTGCGACATAAGCTAAGCAGTTAGTTTCTTATTGGCTGTGAGGCTTTTAGTTTAGTGGCTTTTCATGAATTTTCAAGTAGATTTCTTTGGTGTGATAGGGCTTGTTACAATGTTCACACTACACTTTGCCTTTAGTTCATTAATCTTTAGAATCAGAAGAGGATCCACTGCGATTAGTAACCAGAGCCAATCCATGTGTTATTAGATCAGCAATGGAACTAGTTGGAGGATTTAACATTGCTCGTTTGCAACTTTCCTAACGTCGAACCTCTGTAAATGCTTCTTTAACAGTGGAAAGTGGTTTGATACCAAGCAATCACCTACACACTTCATCAAGATCTTTGTTAAGACCCCGAAGAAAATCAAACGCAGGCTCTTTTTCCAACATATGGGTATATTTGATCACATCTTCGTGGTATTGTCAATTGGCATCATAAAATAGGTTCATCTGCTACAAAGTTCAGTTAGAACATTGGAATATTCAATAACAGTTAACTTTCCTTGCTAGATGGTATGAAGGGTTGAACGGATTTCAAAGCATTGAGCTGTATTCTCTAGGTCTGAGTAAATTTTTTGTATAGCATTCCAAATTTCCTTTGCAATTTTGTAGAATAGATAGGTTCCACTAATCTTTGTTTCCGTAGAATTGATTAGCCAAGCCATATCAATAGAGTTCTCTGTTTCCAAAGTGTTATAAATAGTTGAATTTGATGACAACATCATATCAGTTAGATGCCCGACTTTGCCCTTGCTTTTCATCACCAAGAGAATTTGTTAGGATCAAGTATTTGCCATCACATCAAAAATTTAGGTTGTTGGTTGGTGTGCAACTTTGTTTATTTAAAGCATCTCAAAGCTGCATCTAATATTGAGGTGCTGCACTTATTACAAGCATCATGGGCCGAAATGTTAAGCCCTAAGTCCAAAGGGAATGCTGACAATATTGGCCAACAATCTTTCCCTTAGCATCACCTAAGAGACTTGAACCCATAACCTTGCTCTAATACCAATTGTTAGGATCAAGTGCTTGTCATCACACTAAAAATATAAGTTGTCGGTAAAGGGATAATTTTATTTTCTTAAACATTTTCAAAGCCGCATTACAAATTGAGGGGTTGCACTTATTATAAGTACCATGGACTGAGATGTTAAGCTTAAGTCCAAAGATAAGGCTGACAATATTAGTTAACAAAACTAATTGGAATCACTCACGAAAATTTGTTTCATCAAGTTATATTGGGTGATCTGCAGAGAGTGGAAATAAAAACTAGAGATAACTGAAGAGTGGCATAATATGGATGAGGTTGTGGATGTTGTTTGAAGAACTCGAGCACTTAAAGATCCAACAATGATTGAACTTGAAGAACCAACAGTGGTTGATGATGAAGATGAATTGGAAAATGCACCAGATTTTGGTTCGCCTGACATTGTGGCAACGTTGTCGAAACAAAGGAGACGGCAGTATTTTGAGACTTGCTGGAAAAACTGAACCACTGATTGTAGTGGCTCTAAAACTATGAAATTAGCACTGAGAGAAGAATTTCCTACATGATTTCTATTCAACTGAGGAGTTACATATATACATGAGAATAACTTATGATCCTTATCTAGGCTTTACAATAATGGATAAAATACAGGAGGAAATTAGGGAAAAAATAAAATAGGATATACATAAAAATCAATAGCTGGACAAAAACAATAGTCTAACTTTCCTTATTAAGTTCAAAGAATCTGGGATTTGATTTGGTTTGATTTCCAACAATAAGTAACAAGGTCCATTTTGATAGATTGCCAGATAACCTTATTCCTATTTGCTCGTTGCATTTTTTTTTTTCTCTATTTTAATCCATCACCCGTAGTTTGTCCATGTAAAAATGTTGGAAAAAAATTTTCAAATTTTCAAGGCAGAATTTTAATTACCCGAATATTCTGACTACTTTGGCCCCTTTTATTTTATGCTTTCAATATATGGTTCAAGGAAATCATTTGAAAAATGTCCGTAATGCAACAAATTTAGAATTTTTTGCAATCAAATTGATAAAATGTGCTACAAAAAAACTATGATATTTCTCGTTTTACATTTTGTGAATGTAGTTACATAAATTACAATAATTTTTGTATTATAGACACTCATCGAAATATATATCCTTAAGAAATATACATTTATCCTTCGTTTTAGAATGCGGCACTCCTTTTTCTCTCGCTTTATTTGGTCCCTCCTCATTGGCGGATTTATTCATTGTTGAGGGTGGGCAATTGGCCCACCCTAAAAAAAAAATTTATATGTATTTAGGTATAATTTTTCTTAATTTTAACTTATTGCCCCTCTTAAATTATAACTTTCCCCCCAAATTTTATACACTTGTTTTTGCAATTTTTTTTATATGTATATAAATTGTGCCCTCCCTGACGAAAATTTCTGGATCCGCGACTGTTCCTCCTAATAGGTTGTTACCAAAAAATCATAAATTTGGGTTAACCGACAAAACTGAACTAAATTTTTAGTTAACTGAACTGATTTTATAATTGATTAACCATACTGAATAAAAACCAAAATTTTAAGTTTGGTTAGAAACCAAAACCGAACCAATATATATATATATATATTTAGAATAATAAATATACTATTAATATAATTATTCCCAACAAATAAATATTAAAAAAGTGTTATTATATATTAAATGATTATGTATTTATTTTATATATAATGATAATTATAAATCACTTTTAAAAATTATATCAAAATATTTATTTTACAATTAGATAAGAATTTTATTTTTACACAAAAAAAAAATCCGTTAACTGTCCAAACCGAAAGTTTCAATTAATCAAACTTTAAATTCCAAAAATAGTTTTCATTTTTCCATAACTTAAAATTTTGGTTTAGGAATGATTTGCACAGTTTGGTTCAAGAATCGATTCGTTAACACCCATGGCTCCCGAGTATTTTACCCAAGTGGGTTTAGGTGGCTGTTAGGGCGGCACCTGCAAGGCTGCAACCCATGCAAGAGAAACTGCAGGTACAGACTATGCACTTGTGCGAACATATATATACGTGTGTGTGTGTGTGTACCCAATTTGGTTGCTGGTGCTTATTCCTTAATTAGGGCTTGTTGCATCTGCTTGGCCTTTCAACTTTTCTCTGTTGGCAATGGAAGATACATTGCGCCGGCGAAATCATGCCCAGCTTATGTATCCAGATTTATCTTCGAGCGCTGGAGGCAGCATAGAAACGTTTACATTATCTTCTACTTGATGGCAATTTTTTTTTTTTCAGTCAATTGGCCTCTGCCCTTATCTTTGCCATTTGAGTGGAAAGCAAGCAGACTCTGCATACGAACGTACTTCAAACGCAAAACATATTCATACTTTCCTCTTTATTCCTTGTTAAATGCAGTTAATAGACAACCGAATAAACAAGAATAGGTGGCAGCGGCATTGCAAAATCCTAACCCAGTAAATATGGTTGATGAATGCTTGGCCTCATCTTATGCTTTAATATATTTGCCAAATGCAAAGCAGAAACTGTCTGGTGCCTTAGTTTAAGTCGACTCTGCACTAATGACAACAATGCCACTTAGTGCATCATTCCCTCATTTGCCTTCTGTATATGCTGATTTTGACCGTTTTAAGGTCATTATACTTTTTAAAAATGCATGTTTGATTTCCGCCGATGGCCTGTGCTAAAGGCAGGTTCAAAACCAATAGCTTCTGTCATTAATCGACTAATATAACATTTTCAAACAGCATGGTTAGGCCATTGAAAAAGCATCCTCATAATGACAAAGAGACATCTTCATAGCGACAGTCTAAACATTACACAGAGAACTTCACGCCTTCATCATCCGTTGAAGATCCTTTAAAGATAGCAGCCTTCCCTTTGTTTTCTAGTAGTTTTAATGCCCTCATCAAGATTACACGATGAATTCCATGCAGCTCTGAAATTTGGAAACAAGAAAGATATCAAAACACATAGCACGCCCATATAGTGATGCCAAGTACAATTTCAGAGAACGTGTCTGTGCGTTTTAGCGTGAGGCGGCTGATTGAAGTTGTGTGCATAAATATGGAGGAAAATTCAAAAGCAAGATAAAACATAAGCAGCACCCAGCTCAAACTAGAAGCTAATAGACCATATAAAACCACAGCTGGCAAGACAACATATGCACCCAGCAAAGTAAGTAATTTTTCCTACTAGTACTGGTTAAAGTACTCTGCTAGGATAGCAAGTTGGAAACTTCAAATTTTTCCTACTCCATCTCTTCTTAGCTATAAACAATGAAGAACCTCTGGTCCTGGTCAAGCAATTAAAAGAAAAGAGCACAACTTTGCCAGGGGGAGGGGGAGAATCATTGAAGTTTGCTCTAAGAAAACTTGGGTCCCCCCTTTATTTCCTTCCTTAAGCCCATAAACATGTAGACATGTGCATATGCACACCTGCATATATATACAATTTCCAAGACTCAACGAAGCATTTTCAACCTTAAAACTCCATTTAAAGATCTCCACCATCTTCCTGCTGTACAAAATGTACATGACTTGGTTTGTCATGTGCTAATAGATTACAAGCTTAAATCAGTCCCATTGGAGGGACTAGAACTCTAGCCTAATTTGGGACTCGGGAAAAAATTCTCAGGTAAGTCCCAACACTTATAAATATGAGATTAGGAAAAAAAAAAAAAAAAAGACTTTGGAAAATCTTTCTGTAAGCTTAAAATCTACTAAGGAATATGCCCGTAGGCAGGAAATTCATTTTCAAACCTCTCTCAACCAATAAGCAAAATACAAGTGCCTTCAAATTGTCATTTTCTAGAGCCAAAGCATAGGGGATATCATCACATAATATTTTGAGGGTGAGGAATCCCTTTCAGGCAAATGTAGGAGTTGCTAGTATGACAACCCACTGTTACAGCTCCCCACTTGAAACAAGAAATGCACTAAAGGGGATTCATAATGAAGACCGCACACCTAATCCACATGATCCCAAGTTCATTATTACCACTAGGCTAACCATGGGAGGTTGAAATCATCCCCTAATTTGAAAGGTGAAAAGTAATAGATGGGTGAAAAATGGACGGTCTTAATAACAACGGAAAATAGCATTTAGACCATGCAAAAATGACCTGATACTCTGCTCTTGCTGCACTGAACTGCGCCCCACTCACTTCTCAGGAATATCACACATAGTTCTCAAGCAACACCAGCAAAATGCCCAAGCAGTATAGTTACCTGTTCCCCGAGATTCAATTCCAGATCGTATTTCTTCTACAGTCAAGACACCATCTTCCAATCCATTATCTTTCACCTAATAAATGATGCCAAGTTCGTTCAAAAAAATGTAAGGGATAATGCATCAACTACTACCAAAAAAGGACATACAAACACACGGACACAGGGCATAATCACACACACACTAATAGAAGAAGAAAAAAAAAATGACTCACAAATTTTAAAATAATGTCAGCCCAATCTTGAATCCGATGCCAAAGAATAAGGCATTTTCTGTGTCCTTTATCCAACCATTCTGCACGACCTATTGAATAGCATTGAATTTAAATTTCCCAATAAAATTATGCCCATCAGCATCCAGCCTATAAATGAACAAAAGAAGAAATATATGATTAAAAAGAAATCAAACATATCGCAAACACAGTGCGAACCTTCTGAAACTAATGCTGACAGAAATGCTTCCCTAGCTTCATGACTAAGAGATCCTGCATCAGATATTAAATTGCAAAGTATTAGCTCATGGATGGAAGCTGAAAATCCTGAAGTCCATGGCAAAAGAATCCACACCAACCATCTAGCTTAAGGATGGCAGTTTAGTCAAATGAAAGTGGGAGTAAAATGGCGACCAAGCATGAGCAACGTGAGGAATCATTAAGCTTATTAGCTCTACTCATAATTGCATTCATTATAAGAAAAGGCATATGAATCTTTCAGATTCACTTAAGAGAGGCACAACATTCCAAACTTGAAGACAGTATATCCGTGAAAAGCGAAAATATCTTCTATTAAAATTACCCCCATATATGCGGTATTTATCTAGCCATCCTAGAAACCTGCCAGTCACCATCAAAAGATAGATTAACAATTACACCACATTACCTCACAACCTTCACAACCACAATGCCAGTTAATAGTTCACACAAAATGGTATTTATCACAAACGACGCCACATCTTCCACATTTTCATTCCAGTGGTTGATTGCGGTTACACGGGAAAATACCCAACAAAGAGGAGAAAGTGAACTTTTCAATTGCTAAGCAGCTGTATCCCACATGAGACAAGGAGAGACTCATGCCATGTTGGCCAAATCTATTAATCTGCTAGAATTTGGTTCCAAAAGATCATGTTTGTTTTCTAAATCAGCGTACTCTGACACTCTATGCAATTACAAACACATAAATGGGTGCGTAATTTACGAAACATTGTCACTGTTTCTCCATATAATTTCAACGCCAACTATATATATCCTAAAGTCAAAGTTGGAACACTCCAAACCATAACATTAACTAGGTCCTTGTTCCTCCATAACAAGGCCTTCTAAATTCCATTTCTTCTATAAAAGCCCATTGCCTAACTGCTAACTGGGGTCAGTTCAAAAGTCATTGTGCCTTAGAAATAAAATAAGGCACTTCCTGATATGTTTCGAGCTGAAAACATGACCATCCCCATAATTAGAACCCAAGTCACGCAGATTACGAACAGTCCAATACCACTCACTCAAATGGAATCGTTGGATCCTGCTCATTCAAAGCCAACAAAATACAGGCAGCATAGTCGAGGTTCTAGTGCCCCTACACAAATCCAAAATGACAGAAACCATTTCAATTCTGATATATTTGACACCCTATACCTTGGACTAGAAATGTACTAAAGAAAAGGGTGGTGTTAGAGAACCAGGGTGATTAAATACCAAAAACTAAGCATTATAGCCAACTTTCTGAAAATATTGGGCCAATCAATCATTTAGCCTGTCGCAAATCATATTCATATACCCCTATGATGGGTGGCCCAAGGTCGGAACTACAATGCATCTTGTTGAAGCCCTATCCAGGGAGGAGTGCTATAATATATTTTTGGGAACTAGAGCCTCAAATACAAATAAGGACATCCAATACGTGACACTCCTACATCGGGGTCGGGGGAGGTGTTAGATGTATGCAACCTTACCCCTATTTTTATAGATAGGTTGTTTCCACGACTCGAACATGTCTCTATGTCACGAGGAGTAACCTTACCATATACCAAGGCTTGCCCTTCATTCTTCTATAAAGAATAAAATATAATGCACAAAAATCTGTATCAATGATCTTATAAGATATTATCATTAAGATTATGGCATACCCCAACACTCTAAATTTTCCTAAAACCCCATATAGACTGGGAGGCTTTGGACTGGGTTACAGACCCAAACGGTGTCTAAAATACAGAAGATAGATTTTGCGGCTTTAATCTCAAATAAATGGGATTGAACTACCGTGTAGTGCATAAGCAGATTTCCTAACTGATGTCCCCCTTTTCTGGTAACTGGGTTAATTGCCAACAATTAGATGACACGCTCCATCATCATTGTGCAGATGATTTATAGTTACATTACCTACTGACCAAATTATTAATTTCTTTATGAGAAAACTTTTTATCTAAGTTGCATTTCCAGCAAAAAATAGGTATGATCTAATCCAAAAAAAAAAAAAATAGAGTAGGAAAGAAAAATTCAGATGTAAGATCACAGTGTACAGTGTAATTAAAACTTCTTAGGCATTAGGAAATAGTAAGAATTCTCAACTCAAATCCTTGACTGACATTTGGAATGTTTCACCACAACACATTTGAGGCAAGAAAACTTGAATATAAGCTAAATAACTGTATTCCCCAGATAGGAGACCGTATAAGAATTCTGACATGCATTGACACTACTGATGCAACATTGCATTATTTTGAGGAGAAAACACATATGACAACACGCCATTTGGTAAAATTTCTTTTGAAAATCTCACCCCAATACTGTTCTTGAATCATAAAATTACCAGAAAGGATTTATCACAAAAGCCCAAATAGGAGAATAGAGCCGATCATATATTGACATCCTAAATAGGATTCAAAGGCAAAATCAATCTTTGGACTTACTTTCAATCAAAGGATTTGAAAATAAAGGAAAGTCTTCTTCCAGTCCAATCACAAATATCTTCTGAGTTCTGCAATAATCCAGAATAAGTTCCTTCCAAAGTTGTACCTGCTTCTCTCGAGTATCCCTTACTGGCTGCAAGCTAAAGCAAAAAGAACAAAATGCATTTCAATGTTAGCAATCTGTATGTCGTTACAATTGTTGTACCATAGATTTAAACCTTTCTATATTGAAGCCCGTGCTTAACAAGCATACTGAACCTTATCAATAGCTCTAGGCTATGCAAAAAGCAATACTGATATGGTACCACTGACGTATTGGAAGGACTCGACATTATTTAGCTGCAATAAAATTGATACAAACTCACTTTTCTGTATAAACGTATTATAGCTTTCCCAGAGTGGTACCAGTAGTTACTACTAATGCCTTAGGAACATTGTCTCGAGTGGATTCATAAAACTTTTTTGGGAGGTTAAATTCAATTGAGCAAATTTCCACATAAGTCACCAAAGTAGCGAGAGAGTTTGCTCGAATTTCTCTCTCTCTTTTTTTTCTTTTCCCGGCGAGTAGGGAAACTTCAACAGTGGAAGATAAACAGTAGTAGCTTCTAACAACATCAACCCAAACAAAAATGAGCAAATCAAAATATGCAGATCATGGTTAAACATGAAAACCTCATATGGTAAAACCAAGAAAAAGAGGGCAAATCCAATACTGAAACAGCCCAATTACAGAAAAGGGTAGACAAGTACGTGAAGTACGGCGGGTAATTGAAGAACTGAGGCAGCCTGAAATCCCCCAATTTCTGCATCTCTAGTGTCCCTCCACCAAAACAGAAATCTTTGCAGCTGTAGAACTAAAAGAAAACAAAACCCTCATAAGATCAGTATCACTGCAGCAGCAGCAGCACCAACAACACTAACAATAACAAAACAGAATCCCCAGGGAAGTGGGGGAGGAAAAGGTGGACAAAGCAATGTATGGGGAGGAATTTTGACAAAAGAGTCAAACAAAGTAAAGGGTTTTGTAAGAACTGTACCAATGCGCTGAAGCTGTGTTGCTAAGATGTAAACTTAATGATTTGAACTTGTTCTGGTTTCCCTTTAAATACTCTTTTTTCTTGTGTCTCGCATCTGTATTTCATTTTATCTTTTTCTAATTTTCTTTTATGGTTTTGATTTTTCATCCGCATTTTGTTTCGCTTGTTTCTATTTTTCTTTTATGGTTTTGATTTTGCTTTGACAATACCACAGATGATAGGTTTTCTAGGTATTAAGGGTCCGAGCTGTTACTCTCAACAATCAGGCCAAGAATAACCCATAATAAGAGAGATTATGATGATGATGATGATGATGATTGCTTGATTTTGTCCTGTTCAGTTATGCTGTAATTTTTTCGTTCTTGTTTTCCATCATTTGCTGCTCTTATTTTCCTGTTTGCTGTGTATTTAGTACTTTTTTGTCGTCTGCTTTTGTTCTTTATCACCAACAATTATTTCATAATTTTTAACAAGAATCTTCTAAAAAATTACTATCAACACGCAATTTATTATAATAAAATAATGAGTCACATTATATTTCAATATATAAAAGTTAGAAATTTACAAAATTTATATTTTTTACAAGTAGTTTTTGTAACAATATGATCAAAATGATTATCAATACTACCTATTATATTATTGCTATAAGACTCGTGCAACGTCATCTTAAACACTATCCATCCAACGAATAACATTTGCAACAAAATAAAAAATTTTCATAGCAATATAGTGAATCTGAAGTATCATTTCCACCATCATTTTCAACGTCAACATTCTTCCATCAAGAAAATGAAAAGATCTTCAACTTTCTCTGACCATCTACTGTCTAATTCAATCTTAAAAAAGCCATTCTAATTGGTTGAATTGAATCTGCCATCTAAATATTCACTGTAGCAACTATATTTAATGTGAATTCAAATCATGTGAATTAAAACAATATCTCTTGCAAGAGGAGCCTTGCCATTAACTTGTGTAAATCATTAAACATATCATACTCAAACTTTCAATGTACTAGTCACGGATTTTGGGAGTACATATCATCGTAATGAGTTAAATCTCAAATTTCAAGCATTAGAGCACGACAAAAGACAAGTAGAGATTTCAGGCATCATATACTATACAGGGAAGTGTAAAATTTTGATGGTTGGACAAAACAACCATTAAACTTTGTTTAAGATTTTCACTGAAACCTTATGCAATCGACAAGAGTTTCCAAATCATAGAAACTCCATTTCAAATTAGTACTCTGGTTCATAAAATTAAGCTCTGTACGTCAAACCAGGATTGTGAAATTAAAAAGAGAGGATAAAAAAATGGGAAGAGATAGGGTCCATTTGTTTCTCAGAAAACAAAATTTTGTATAAAACATTTTCTAAAAATAAATTTTTCTACAAAACAATGAATTCTTTTCTAGCGTTTGTTTCTGACATAGAATTATATAATTTCATTTTCCTGTGTTTGGTGTATTTACAAGAAAACTAAAAATTTTTAAAAAAATGAATATTTTTTTTCAAAGTAACAACAATTCTCTCTCTCTCTCTCTCTCTCTCTCTCTCTCTCCCCCTCTTTCTTTTTTTATGGTGAGAGAAAGAATAGCACTGGCGGTATAGCAGAGAGGAAAAAATTAAACAAAAATTTTAATTTTTCATATATTTAAAATGAACCAACTATAATGAGACTCAAACTTGATGAAGTCCACTGAAATTTTGGAATCAACAAAAAATTGCTATCTTTCCTTTCACAATTTCTCTCAAGCTGATCCAGCCCCAGAAAAACCTCAAGTTCAATATAAACATTCCCTCGTCATACCAGAAATTAGGTAAAGTAATTCAAGTATACTACCACACATAATAGAAAGTAAGGGTGCTATCATGTTGCCATCAAGTTGCAGCTTTCTATCATCAACTAAACAAAAATGAAGAAGACACTGAATTAACAAATATAATTCAATCATATATGTACAAAAAAAATGTACACGTGGTCAAACAAAATAGATTCAAAAGGACAACGGATTACAAGAGAATATCAGTTACAGTTTTGCTCAGTTTGAAAGTCTAGCGTTAAACTCCTTTCCTTTGTAATTCCTAGAAGGAAACTTGGAACAAAAAATCAACCTTACAAGTATGACAAAAGAAGCTAAGAATTTCTAACTTAGATAACAAAGTTGGATGAATATTGCACTAGATTGAACAAGCAACAGTATTTCTACAGGTTTCAAGTTTAATTCCATTTGGAGCTGTTACACAAATCTCATAATCGAATTTTACATTTGAGGGAAACTAAAAATTTTGAATGTAAACATTGTTGCAAACATAGACAAAAGAAATGAAAATGTGGAATTTTACAGCAAAGAGGATAACAAGGGTTTCAGCATACCTTCCTAGCAACTGTGGTGGTATCCTTCTTCGCTTTGAAAATTTTGGCCAGTTTTATGTAAAGGAAATGGCCCTAGATATGCAAACCCAAATAACTCAAATACAATAAGATATAAGAATGAAAAATTAACAAGGCAGCAGAACGCATGGGCATTGCACATTCATAACTCAAACATATGGTATATTCAGCTAGTCACGAGATTATATTTTATGGTTTGTGGTCTCGCCTTAGTGGAGACGTAAAATCAGACACTAATCCTTTGAATTTCACCAATATCAAAGCCTTCTTTCAGAAACTTGCCAATGCCCCACTGTTTTCTGTTAAGATTTGGAACCCGATCATGCAAGTTGAAACTGTCTTTCGAACACCATTATTTTATCCAACTTTGTTAAGTGACACGTGTCTATCATGTGTTCCACTAAATTAGGGCAAGTAGCTTGTCCTTTTTGATTTTGTTTAAGACATGAGTGCATCTAATTGTGGGCAACGTGACAAGTGTAGTTCTCATTGGATGGATGAGGAGGTCCAAGAAAGAAGTTAAGGCAACCATTTGATTTGACTCAAGTGCCAAGCTTTTTGAATTGGGAAAGAAATCTTCCCACATTCTCAAACTCTCACTTTAGGTGGGACTATTTGGAATTTTAAATACCCCTATTTTGAGATTTCTTGCATTGTGCTGTCTTGGACCAACTATATGTATGTAGGTCTCTTCCTCCCCCACAAACATTTGTCAAGACTCCCCATTGTGGTGTCTTGGACCCATAGGTCTTCTTCTCTCTAACAAACATTCAACAATTAATTATAACTTTGTGGGAGTTTAACTTAATGGCGTAACCCATTGTCTAACAGCCAAAAGCAATGAAGCTGAGATGTCTTTCTTTGTTATTTTGCGATCAATTAGAACACTCAAATTCTTCCATTCATATCTATCCGAAGCTTTTGTTTAAGGAACGCAACACAAGCAACATTGCTGTTTTCCTTTTTTCAGTTTCTACGCATCAAATACCAAATGGGGTATCTCAAAATCAACAGTCCTATAAGTTTCCAACAATCTTTAGCGTCACTGATTCTTAAAGCAGCACCATCAACAGCCGAAGCCAGTCATTACCTAGAAATTGAATCTAATTAACATTTCATCAAACATCTGAACTGCGCGTTTCTATCAACCCAACAAGAAAACCAGCATCCTCTTCGCACAGATGACGGAGCCTTATAACAATCAAGGTAATGAGAAATGCGGAAAAGAATCCAGATAATCAGAATATTTCCTACATTAACAAAGATGATCAAAGGAAAAATGGAAAAAAAAATGACAAGAACATAGCAAAAAAACTATCAAAAAGTTATGCATTTATCGGGAAAATAGACAACCAACATCAAAATCCAAACACAACAAGAGAGCCAACCTGACTATCAAAGTTATACTCTGCTTCTGCGCCACTCTTTTTTTCTTTTGCTCTTCATTTACAAAACGTATCTTCTCGCAAGGCCCGAAAATGACATCCGGTTTTAAAAACCGAACCCTTAAAATTCTCTTGCTAATCTTTTAAACCTGACTCTAATGCTAATTTACTTCATTTCTTTCATTATTTAATTATCAAACGTACCAAATAATAGAAAGAAGACTCAATTCTCAATCCATGTCTCCATGGATAAACACCCCCACCTTTACAATTATTGACTCAACGATGACATTCATGAGGTTCCACAAGAAGATAAACAAAACCATTAAAAAATAAGCAGAATTAGTCTCAGCTCTCCTTAAAAATTGACAAAAAAACAACTTCTAAATCATTTAGCTCTTTCAAGAACAAGCTAAGCAATGGTGAAATAGGCAAGACTATGGGGTTCTCTAATCTCAGGCAACACGATCATGCTACTACGGCTTGCCTTTTCCCAATACCAACAAAAAGATTGTAAAATTATTATCCTGATATTCCTCGGCTTTTTTTTTTTTTTTACCTAAAACCGCCCAGTGTCTAGCTCACTAATCTAGACAGATTCGGCAGGATCCCGAAGAGCGATAAAAGCCCTTCAGTGAATATTTAACGCGACTGCATTCTCATGAAACTCGAACTCGAGACTTCTGGTTAAACGACGACGAGTCCCTCTCACGCTAGTGCTCACTGGTTAACTATACAGGAAAATGAGATCAAGAAACTAACCTGTTTTCGAGGGATTCAGCTGGAGGAGAGAGAGAGAGAGAAGGAGAGAGCGCGTCAGAAAGAGGAGAAGGAGAGAGATATTCAGCTGGATGCGAATATACAGATAGAGGCAGCGCAACGGTTGAGAGCACAAGAAGGATTGGAAAGGCTTATGCCTATGAAGAGAAAGGCAGGAAGTTTGACACGAAATTTGAGACACAGCAATAGTTTTGGAAAAACATCAAAAGAAATTTTTTTTTAAAAAAAATAAATTTTCTATCCAGGAAGTGCTTTCCTTCTCTGATCCATAAACAAAAACCCAACGCTTCTGCCGAACGCCCCTTTTTTTTCCTTTTCAAGTGGCTAATTGTTCTTTTTTTTTCTTAAAAATTTTGGTTCTTTACATGTTCAATTGCCAATATCCAACTGTGTGGTACTATTTAAAATAATAGTTTAGTGATAATTTAATATACTTTCTTTACTTACAATTTAGATTTGAATCTCAATAACTGCATTTTAGAGATAATATCCTTTTTTTTTACTGTAAATTTGACTATGCATATACAATATTGATTCAAAAATCAATAATTACTATAGTATAGTTAGGAGACTTGTGCAATGAATCTTTTTTCTCCCATTCAAAAAAAAAAATGAGCTGTAATTTTTGAGATGGACTACACGGCCATATAAGTAACATAAAGGAACTCCAAATTTATATTCCAAAACAGAATTTAGGAATTTCACAATATTTATAAGGTTTTTTTTTTTTTAACAGAATTTGGCCACCAAGAATAGGGCGAGCACATGTAAGAGGATAGGCTCATGGAGAATCTAACACATGATTTTTTGGCATGCAAACTAAACAACAAATACAAGAAGACAGCGAGCAAATTTTGTGGTAGTAGTATAGATTTGAACTCATAATTTTTAGCAGTTTTAGTATGAACGACTATTTATTAAGAATGACAATAGGAGAGGGGTTGGGGAGAGGATGATTATCTCTGTCTTTATTCCTGCTTCTTAATCTTATCACCGTCCTCGCTCCCATTCCCAGCAAGGATGGGATTTTGATCTTGTCTCTGTTTCTAATGGAGATTAGGGATCCCCAACCTGCTCTTAAAATTGTTAGGAAAGAAGGCATTATACTTATTTTAGTCCTAAGCTGTTATAGATTTTTTCAATTTAATCTTATACTTTTTAACTTTCTCAATCAAGTCCTAAATCTTTTAGTTTTTGTACAAACTAATACTTCCATTAACGGAAGTCAGTCAAACCATTAAAATTAACCATTGACCAAATGGAGATAACGGTTTAACTAACTTTCATTAATAGAAGGACTAGTTTGGAAAAGAACTGAACGGGTTAAGACTCAATTAAAAAAGTTGAAAAGTTAGGACTAAATTGAAAAAAGTTATAAGAGTTTAAAACTAAAATGAGTGTAACGCTGATATAGGAGTTTTTTTTTTTTTTTTTTGGGAGGGAGATGCATTAAACTTATGAATATTAAACTCACACGTTTGTTCTTTCATGTATTTTTTAGAAATGTTGTAAATAGCTCTACAAAAGAGTACAACATACAAAAATGAAAAATAGAAAATTTTGTACAAACTATGCCTTTTGTTACTACTTTATTTATTATAAAAAAATATTGAATATGAATTTTTTAAATACTTGTGACATAATTTGTGAAATTTCAAATAAGAGCGGTTTAAAAAAAAAAGGAGACTAAGAAAAGTATTGTTCGTTGTTAAAGATATTCGTTGTCAAAGATGATCGATCCAAATTTAATATATAAAAATTCGAATTATTATATCGTAAAAAATATATTAAAATTAAAAAATAAATTATTAAATTATTAAATTAATTGCTTGTCTTTTGTATACTACAAATTACATAGTTGTATAGTGATACTCTTAATTATAATATAATAGTTATTAGATTTGAATTTTGAGATAAGATTTACAAACTACTTTTCTTAGATAGAGAGAGAAAATAATTTTTTCTATCATTTCTTTCACCACTTTTTTTGCTCTAACTTTTTCTATTTATCCAAAAGGATTACAACCATTTTGGTCCAAACCTTTATAAATTTTTTCGATTGAATCATAAATCTTTTAACTTTTTAATCGAGTCCTAAATCTTTTAATTCTTTTACAAACTAGTACTGCCGTTAACGGAAGTCAATCAAACTGTTATCTCCGTTTGGTCAATGGTTAATTTTCATGGTTTGACTGACTTCCGTTGACGGAAGACCCAGTTTGTAAAAAAACTAAACGATTTAGGACTCAATTAAAAAAGTTGAAAGGTTTTAAGATTAAATTGAAAAAATCTATAAAGATTTAGGATTACAATGGATATAATCCCTAGGAAAGAAAAAGAATTTCCTAAAAATGACAAACCACAAAAGCAGATTTTTTAAATTGTAAGCTGACATAGTGATGCATAAGCATTCCTCTCTAATTTATTATTTTGTATTTTGTTAGTTATTAGTTATTAGTTTTAATTAGAAGTTATGTGATTAGCATTTGACAACTTAATTAGATGAATAACTAGGATTAGTTAGAGTTTTATTTAATTAATGTTTGAGATTCTATCTAGTTATAAGCCTAATATAAATAGGTGTAGTTGCTAACAGTTTTGTCAACTTTGTTATTATTAATCAAAATTCAACGTTTGTTAGAGTTTTGTGGTTTTCTCTAAACTCTAACCCATGTTATCTTATTCCATTTTAATTTTCTACAAAAACTTAACTTTAATTCAGTTTCTCTACACCAAACTTGGTATCAAAGCCTAACATATCCTATCATTTTGTTAAGGTTTTGTTTTCTCACCATGGTTGGACACGGTGGTAGAGGTCATGACAGAGGAGATGCTAGACAACAAGCTTAATCGGCTGAATTGAAGCATATGATTAAAGATTTGTCATGTGCTATACAAGCCTTGCAGCAGCCAGAACCTCTGGAAGCTTGAATGGAAAGTCCGGAAGGCAAACACTTTGTCCCAAATGCACCGAACGGTGGTTTTGTGGACAAAATAGGTCTAAAAGACTTTGAAAACCTATTTTATGACACTGGATGATGCGAGCCTGGCTAGCACTCTCACTACATGATTTGGTGTGATTTTATGGCTCATTGGACTTTCCTTAGAGAGCAAGAAACGTACTTTACTTGTGGAGCAAGCAATGAAGATTGGAGGTCCTACAAGTCTACATCAATGTGATCCAAGTGCAAGAAGAGGAGTCTTAACCAAATTGAGGAAGTTTGGGCCAACCAGAATTTTTGGGCCTAGTGCATACAAGACTATGTGTGGACTGATTTGGATTGTTTAGTTTAGAGTTTTAATTGTTGTTTTGGGTCAAATAATGTTTTATTTAATCCCAATCCGTTTGTAAGTAGGAATTAGTTTTAATTTTTAAGTTTCTAGTTGAATTAGGTTTTCCTTATTTGTGTAGGAATTTATTTTTTTTATAATATGGCCAGAATTTTTTTTTTTTTTTTTGGTTAAACTTGCTCATTAATCATGCGGCTAGAGATGACTTGAAAGGGTTTATCCATGCTCTTGATTTGAATGGTGGTGGAATCAGGGTAGAAGTTGCTTATTTTTATCGAAATATGCATTCAGAAGATTATTTTGATTGGGCAAATAACTAGGAGAATAGACTAGTTGAGCTTGTAAACGATAAGGAAGAATTAGGAGATCTTATTTATGATGAATATAATAATGAATAGGAAATTGATGCGTATTCAATCCAAAAAAGTCCCTAATATTCCAGAGAATAATATTTAGTGTCTTTGAAGATGAAGAAGAGATAAATCAGAAGAACGAGCAAACGTAGGTTATTGATCACTTTGTGATTGAATAAAGTGATTTTTCTTTGCTAATGAATACATTAATGAGAAGCAAAAGAACATTACTATGGAAGAATGTGACAATTACAAGATAAGCTTATTGGTGAATGCTATCACTTCAAAAGATAGACTCAAAAGTAAATATTCACAAGATCTCGTTGATTCTTTTTCTCTAGAGTTGAGTTATGTTGATTTCATTGGTGTATCGACCAAAGAAAGGAAAATTTCAATTTTGCCTCCTTCATTGACACTATTGATCACAAAGTAGTTCATATAAGAGACTTTTACTTGATGTTGAAGACTTTGATGTACTCAAAAGTATTTTTTCTTATGGTTTAGAAGACTTCAATTTCTCATAAGTTTAAGGACATATTTCCTTCGAGTAAAGATCGTGATTCAGTGGCTAGATGAACAACATCAGATAATGAGGAAGAATTAGAAGATCATGTTTATGATGAATATACTTACAATGAATTAAGATATCATGTTTATGATGAACAAGAAATTGATGTGGTTTAAATCCAAAAAGAGTCCCTAATGGTGCAGAGAATAATATTTAGTGTCTTTGAGGATAAAAAGGAAATAAGTCAAAAGGATAAGCAAACACAGGTTGTTGATCACATTGTGATTGAATAAGGTGATTTCTCATTTGCTAATAAATATATTAATGAGAAACAAGAGAATACTACTATGAAAAAAGGTGGCAATTACAAGATGAGTTTATTAATGAATCCTATCACTTCAAAAGATAGACTCAAAGGTAATTGTTCAAAAGATCTCATTGACTATTTTTCTCTAGAGTTGAGTTATGTTGATTTCATTGGCGTAAACAATTAGACAGAGGAAAATTTTAGTTTTGCTTCCTTCATTGGCACTGTTGATCTCAAGGTAGTTTATATAGGAAACTTTTGCTTGATATTGAAGACTTTGATGTATTCAAAGTATTTCTTCTCATGGGTTGGAAGACTTCAATATCACATAAGTTCGAGAACGTATTTCTTTCGAATAAAGATCATGATTCAGTGGTTAGATAAACAACATTAGTTAATAAGAGTATTGATTATTCAAGATATTACACCTCAAAGTTTTTTTCCACTCAAGGAGAATCGATGCAGGAGTATCCCTGTCTAATTTATTATTTTATATTTTATTAGTTATTAGTTATTAGTTTTAATCAGTATCATGTAATTATTGTGTGACAACTTAATTAGATGGATTGTTAGGATTAGTTAGAATTTTATTTAATCAAGAGTTGAGATTTTCTCTAGTTATAATCCTAATATAAATATATATAGTTGCTGGACAGCTTTGCCAGCTGTGTTATTATTCTTTAGAATGTAACGTTTATTAGAGCTTTGTGGCTTTTTCTAAACCCTAACATTATCTTGTTCCACGTCAATTTTCTACCAAAACTTAGCTTTAATTCATTTTTTTTGTACCATATGGTTCTTTTAAATCCCATAAACCCCACACACTCACACCAAAACCTCCAAAATGGAAGTCTCTACTCATTACCCAATAGCACAGAGACTTATCAATTTATCAAAAAAAAAAAAGATTATTGAAAAACAACAAACACCAAACCATATTCTAACCACTGATTGGATTAAAGAGCTAAACCTCAAAACAACACGCATTAATTCTCTCTATTAATACGTCTTGTTTCATATAAAGACAGGTGTCCTAATCCCTAATCAAGAAGAAATTCTCCTCCAAAATTTTATCGAATTCCTTGTCTACATTTGCCTCTTAATCACAACTTAATTCTCTCTATTACCCATCGTTTTTTAGCCCCCAATTACCCACCATTTATCAGTTTCCTTGTTTGCATTTGTCTCTTAATTCCCTCCTATTGCCCACTGTTTTCTAGCCCCCTACTCTTGCTAATACCCCCCCTCTTTCCCCATTTCTATTTCAGTTCCCCCATGCCTTTTCTCTTTTTTTTTTTTAATACTGCCACATCAGCCGATCATGCCTTTAGACAATTTATCGCATCCCAAAATCATTTTCGTTAAATAAATAAATGAACTCCAACTATTAAACTCCAAATACCGATAATTAAATAAATAAAATTAAAGCAATAAAATTTATACGCAAATATTAATTTTCCAACTATTGATACACAATAAGCACTCCTGCATTTTGCTATATTACATTCATTTTTATTATTAAAAATCTCAGGGCCTAAAAGACCCTAAAAAAAACTCTATATGTCATTCTTTATTTTCCTTTTATAATTGAAGAACTTATGTCAAGTTTTCATACCATCATTTTTTTAGTGGATCAGTTTGTACTTTGTACATTATGAAAACCTTAGTGTGTATGCCTATAATAGATATAAATCAATTATATGCCAAAAAAAGACAACTCATATAAAACATGAGCAGAAAAAAATGAAAATAAAACAAGTGAACAATAATATCGTCAATAGTATGACGAGTGTATGGCTTGGCTGTGGCCTTCTCGATATGTAATCAACTTTTGAACCCTAATAAGTCATAACAATGCAGATCAACTCTCAATAGTTAATAGAAAATAACAATTTTCTATGTTAGTGACTTATAATGTTCTAATTTCAACTTAAAACGATTGGTTAGTACCTCAAATAATCCTAAAGTCAATTTAATTGGAGGTCTCTATTTTTCCAAATATGACCTTGGGCATTGTATTAGCCAAGTTAACAGTGAGGGCAAGTTGGATTAGGCACATGTAAATATATAATTTACCTTCATTTGTAGTTCTTGTCAAATGTACAAATGCCTCTATTGTAGGCACATTATCGTCCTGCTCAATTATCAGGGGTTCAACACTTTTTTTTGTCTAATGTGTCCTCGGCCTACAGACACACGACACCACAACTTACCATTATTTATAATACATGTAAGAATTTCAATTATAATGAATTATCTAGAGTAATATGCGTTGATCTAAGCATTGTTTCATTAAAAAGCAAATCCTTTAAATATCAAATGCAAGTATTAAAATAAGATAACGACATTTTAAGAGATCAATTCCACGATTGTTTCGTATAATTATTTTCAGTTAAGATCTAATCTTTCACTTTGTTTGGGAAAAGAAAGAGAGAGAGAGAGAGGAATGTGAGAAGAATGAAAGTATGAGGAATAAATTTTGAAAGAAAAGAACATATTCTATCATTCCTATGTTTGAAAGAATGTAATGTGAGGAAAAAAAGTTAAAAATATTTTGTTCGGGAATCAATAGAAATTTAAAATGAAAGAAAATAATATATATTTAATAGCAATTTTACTCTTAAAAAATAATAATAAAAAAAAGTTTAAGGACACAAAAATAATTGTTTTCTTAAAAAAAAAAAATAGAAAGAAAGCCGGTTGTTTGCAGTTTTGCATTTATTTCTTTGAATATTGGGCGAACTAATTTTGGCGGGGTTTAGGGAAAACACCTTGGGCCCTACCAAAATTTTTTTTGAAAAACCTATTTAGCTGTCATTTCATAGACGATGTGAAAGAAAAAATTATACGACATGACAAATGAATTATAAGAAAATTATACGACGTGCTAAAGAAAACTATATGACCTGTATAATTAGCCATTAAAAAATTTTTTAGTTTTTATTGGCTAGTTATATGTTATATAATTTCTTTTGGTATGTCGTATAATTTTCTTATAATTCCTCTATCAAGTCATATAATTTCTCTTGTTACGTCGTCTAATGACAGTTACTTACAGTTCTGTAAAAAACAGTCATCTAGTGGTGTCTAATTTTTTTTCCCCTCATTTCTCTTTCCAAACACAACAAGTTAACCAGTTTCATCTCATTCTTTCATGATAGTTGGAATTCCCCCCTTCTCCCAAATACAAGCTTAGGAGGTGTTTGTTTAGAAAAAAAAAATAATGTAGGAATGAGAATCAGCTACCAAATTTTTATTCTTATTGTTTGTTTTATATAAAATGTATTCTCATTCCCTTAAAAAGGGGAATGAGATTCCCTATTTTAAGGAAATCATGATTCTTATGTTTACTTCATTAATCATTCTCATTCCCCTCCTAACTACTCTTAACTCCTCAATTTTCTCCATTACTCCATGTTTTTATTTTTATATTGTTATTATACTTTTTATTTTATTTTATTTATTCATAAAATAATAATAATAATAATAACAAGTTTTTATATTATAATAAAAATTAAATATTTCAAACCTCAGGATAATAATAAAATTGTATATAATAATAAAATTTTATAGTTAAAATAATCGTTTATTTATTATTAATAAATTATTTTATAATCTCTACAATATTATTTCCATAATAATAATAATAATAATAATATATTATTCTTATTCTTATTGTTATTGTTGTCATTACCATTACTACTTATTAATGATTATATGTCATAGTATTATAATGAGAATTTAAATTTCAAAAATATTTAAATTATCAATTAACAAATGATTATTATTATAATAATAATAAATTTTTATTTTAAGATTTTCTTTTTGGATTTTATATTTATGGTTATCATTGTGAAGTATATTATTGTTATTATTATTATTATTATTATTATTATTATTATTTTTAATTTTATTTTTATGGTAATTTAATATCTTTAATTTGACATTACATTATAATATTTTTTTAAATTTCATACTTTTTAATTTGATATTAATAATTTTTTTAATTTTAATTACATTTATCTTATATTTATCATGACATAAATATTATCATATATTTAATGTTTCTGATTCCAAAATGAAACAAACATCTATGAAGGGTTTTGATTCTAATTCCATTGTAAACCAAACATATTATAAAATAAGTGATTCCGTTTTCCATTCCAGTTGATTTCAATTCCGATTCCGATTCTGATTCCAAACCATAAAACAAACGGCCCCTTCGTGTTTACCAATAAAATTTAAAATTTTAAATATAAAGTTACTTAATTGGAATTTCATTAGCTAAGTTCACCAATGGACAAGTAAATTGAATATTCCTTGCTCTTAAAACTCATTAGATGATTATTATACGTGAAACTTGTTGCATACTTATATCTCCATCATCTACTCATTCCAAAGTTATCTTTGCTGGATCATCAAACTCATTTAGCAATCATGTGCAAAGATAATCTTATAAAAGATGCTATTATGGTGGTGATTTTTATCACATTGTATATATTTGTCATACTATGGAGAGACTAAAGTATCCATGGAGGGCATTATGAACACTCATTCATTAAAATATGTATATGGGCATGAATTAGACACAACAATGCTACAACCATTAGTATCAATTAACCTCTCACGAGAGCATCACATGATACTTCACCTAAAATTCATACTTGTGATTTTTTTTCATGGTATATGTTATTCTAGTGATAATTATAGTTATATTACCGATGCTTGCTTTAACAATTGCCAGTTCAAGAGTAATTCGGTTCTATAGTTGATTGTGGTTAGAGTTATATTCTACCCTTTTTGGATGGGAATATCGAGATTGGACCCCTCCTATTGCGATTCTCGTCATAATTGTAAAATTGATTGCCTTTTTTTGTTTTATCTCTGATTAGTCCATTTGAACTAAAATTGTGTTCGTGTACAGTTGGATGTGGCGATAGATATAAGGAGGAGATTTGAGGAAGGACATTCAATAGAGAGAGAGACGACAACGCACGAGACGAGAGAGAGAGAAGAAATATAATGGTAACCATAAATAAATTAGAAGTTATTAAGTTAATATATAAAAATATTTTTTTTGACGGACAAAAATATTTTGGACTTAGAGGTTTTTTGCAAATTATATTAACCTTTAAAAAATAAACGTTAGACATTTGTAAATTTTTTTTAAACAAATTTAGCTTGACATAATCTTTATGCTTTTGATTTGCCACCATTTTCCTCAAAAGATCGTCGTCATCTTCATTCTTTAGATTTACTTTTGTTTTCCTGAAAAGTTGCTCGGTAGAGAAAGATTTGTAATAAAAAAAATTTGCGAAGGTAGAGCTATTACCTTTTAAAAATTGAAATAAATTTATAAAAAAATTACAACATTTAGAATATTTTTGTGTCAGCAGGTGCTGATACGAATCATAAAAATTTGTTATTATTTAACTAAAAATCTCAGTTCGAGTCTTGAAAATACAGTCACGTTAAATATTTGTTACGAGATATTTATTACCTTTCGAGATCTTATTAAAATCAATTCAAATTAATTAATATAATAAATTAAATACTAAACAATCTCAAATAATTTTTTTTTTTTTTTACCTATAAACTCAATACATTATCAAATGACAAGAGAGCACCCATGCTCAAGGTTATTTAAGAGGAACAATAAAGGCACATATTTTTTCATTCTTCAATTGGCCAAAAAGTAGCTATTTTAATTTTTCATTCTTTATTTATTTTTTTTTATCAAAGAAACTTAAATTCAATGTGAAAGCATAAAAAATTTGGATAAGTTTTGAGGTATTAGAGCTTAGCTACACATAAAAAAAATCTGGAAAAGACTTTGAAAAAGAAAAAAAAGTAGAAAATAAAATCTGAGTGGATTTGGGGAAAGCATAGAAGAGCGCCAAAAGTATGGATCCAGTGACTTTCGGGATTATAGTCGGCATAATCGTACTTTTCCTCTGCATTGTTTGTTTCATCACCATTGAAGGCACCTGCAAGCGCCGCAATTCTTAGTCCCCTTTTACCTTCCGCCAAACAGCTCCCTACATAGTTACAACTGGCATATAGCTATGCTTTATCCAACTTTTTACTTTTAGATGTTATTTGGATTCTCACTAATTTTCATCTTGTGTACGGATCTGCGTTCCGCCGGTGGTGGATTCAGTGCGGCGCCGGCGCATGATGCTTCTCATGGACACCACGACGACCATGGCCACCGCCAATGTGACCGTCAGCATCAGCGTCGTCATTATCAGCTGCGCGATCATCATCGGCATCATCTTCACGAGATGAGTGATGCGAAGATGCTGCCGGAGGCACTGGCGGAGGATGAGAATGTGAGACTCTTTCACGACCGGCACCGCCACCATGGCGGCTCTTCCAAGCTCTCCGGTTTAGGTAATTTTTCTCGTTTTCTGTAAGTAATTATCAGTTTTGATTTTTATTTTCATTTATATTTTTGCTTTTTTTTTTTTTTTTGGGAAATGCTGAATAGTTTGCTCTCTGTGTCACATTTCAATGAGTCAACGGAAGTTTGACCATCAATTGTGAAATTGAAGATGCAATGAAAATTGCTCTTTTTCTTGCTTTGACTTGTGAACTGTGAATTTACCTAAAGAAAGAATGCTGAGTTAGTGAATGGATGATAGTTGGGAGCCATTGTTTGTTTCACACAAATTGTTTTTTTTTTTTTTTTTAAATAAATTATAGTTCTCTATTTTCTATTGTTTGCTATTAATTGGAAAAAATGTTCAACTCAATGTATTTTTTGGTCAAATGAAAAATTAGAGCATTTTGAAGTCAATGTATTCTCTCCTGTTGTAGATGCAAAGCAATTTTCACAACTTCACTAAGCCAACAAAACAGAGAAAGATGCCATTCTGCCACCCCAGACTACCGTTGTTATCTGCATTGCTTGCCGTTGGCAAATATCGTCACCTCATTGACTGATGTCTAGTTTGCAATTAGTGTCTTATTTGATTTGGAATTTTGCATCTAACCAGCTCTTGTTGATGAAGATTTGATCTGCCAACAAATGCTGTGTTGAATGCACTGCCACCTCAGCAAGCTCCTTTGCCCGGCCGTGAATGCAAACATTTAGTCACCATTATCAGCATTGTGCTATTTGGTAGCTAGCCTCCTCCACCGCCACCCGGAGTCATTAACCAGTAGTGATAAACATTCATTTGGTATCAGCACATTGCTGAATAATCACCGCACTCAATCACTTTTTGCATCCATCCTTCAAACAGCCTAACACTCAGACTAAAGTGCTGACCAATTAGTGGAAGACAATTTCGTTGGAAAATACTTTCCTTGGAATTTTTATCCAAATATCAGGAGTAGAAGACATAGGCTAGCAAACTGAATTCTTTTGCTTCTGTCTATTATATGTAGCTCACCTACAATAATTTTTGAATTTTATTCTAGTTGTTATTGAAGGATGTCGAGGGCGAGCCTTGGCACAACGGTTGAGTTGCTCCTTCGGTGACATCGAGGTCCCGGGTTCGAGGCGTGGAAACAACCTCTTTGCAAAAATGCAAGGGGAAGGCTGCGTACATATGCATCCACGCTCCTCTTACCCCCTGCACTAATCCGGGGAGTACTTTGTGCACCGGGTGAGCCTTTTGTTATTGAAGGACCTGACTTAGTGTAATAGTAAGGTTACTTTATTGTGACTTGGAGGTCACAAGTTCGAGTACAAAATCATCCTCTTTGTCACAATAAGGGTGAAATTGCATACATTTGATCCTTTTTCAAGCCCCACATGGTGGAAAGCTCGTCCACCAGGACGCCCTTTTTACAATTGTCGTTATTTCGGTACCATTTCGCTGCTAATATTCTTCAATGGCAAAAGATGGAAACCATTTTTGCTCAATTTTCCATTTATAAAAGTAAAACATTATCTTTTCTTTTTGACAGTTGTTTGGTTACATGCATTGGTTTGCTTGCTTTTGGTGAGCTTTGCTTCTCTTATCTGCCTGATTATCTTGCCAATCATATTTGGTAAGTAAACTATTTTCTTTTTATTTTTATTTTTTTCATCTCATGATTGGGTTGCAACCCTTCATCCCATGGATCTGTCCTTACCTTGATTCAAATGGGATTGATGTCTTGGAATCAATTTGAGGGAATTAATGAATCCTCTTGTAGCGTAGTGAATAACTTCATTATCAACGAAAAATTGGTTAGCAATTTCATGAATTCATCGATTATGTCTTGAAATTAGAATTAGTGCATAGCTGTAATTATTTTGGGCCTCCCACAGTTATTTTATGTGGAAGAGTGGTGCCCTTCCTTTTTCTACAATTTAGTATACCTATTTTAGCAAACAAAGTCTGACCTTTTTTGTTTCACTGCAGTACAAGGAAAACCATCTAAGGCAATTGTAGATTCATTGGCTTTATTTGGGGTTAGATTCTGGAGCCTTTCTTGTTAAGAATGGATTAGTATATTTGTTGTTGCCCATTTCGTGGACATTCTGTGTTAGCTGTTTTTATCACCATTGCTGCTATTTATACTTTGCATCGATTGTTTGTACTGTTTAATTGCAGTTAGGACTTGAGCATCTTGATTC
The DNA here is from genome assembly GCA_037832335.1 of Carallia pectinifolia. Taxonomy (NCBI): domain Eukaryota; kingdom Viridiplantae; phylum Streptophyta; class Magnoliopsida; order Malpighiales; family Rhizophoraceae; genus Carallia; species Carallia pectinifolia. Next base: position 15,245,260 of record CM075453.1, read on the forward strand.
ATTTGTTTATATAGAGGTCACATTTCCGATCCTTATCTGAGATCCATGCATTAGAAGTTACTTTTCAGAAAACGCTTGCTATTACTTTTTGAAGTTACTTTTCAAAAAACTCTTGAACCTTGAAAACATATGCAAGTGTGTTCTACATTTCCGAAATATGTGTTTAAGCTGTTAATTATTTTATCTTTGGTACATAAAGTTGTTTTGACATTGATATTGCAGATTAGACTTTTTGGTCGTTGCTCTGAAAAATTGGATTAAGTTTACCGTAGGTGTAAATTCATGGTGTCAAGTGCACCAAACAAGGAAATTGATGTTGCCAACACAACACTGATGTAGAGGCATTGGTGATGTGCTAGCACGTCAATCATGAACGTCTCTATTTCTCTCCCCCATTCTCCCCCTTGCTGTTGATCCTCATCCACAAGGTAGACCACATGGTGAGGTCCAAATTGAAAAACTCACATTGGGTTTGTGGATAATCATGCTCCAGCTTATGTTTTAGAGCTCTAACTCCTAGGCACCTACTGGATGACATAATAAATATCACTAGGAAATTAAAGTTAATGCATGTCATGAGATAATCATGTCTTGGTATAAAAAAAGACTTAATGATATTTCTGTCTGACTTTCAGATATAATGGTGTTGCATTTCTTGTGAACTCGGATTTTGTTTCTGCAAACGAACAGATGCAATCATTTTCTACCATTTCTAGGTGAAACCATTCCATTCATTCTAATTGACTTTTCCCTCTGAAGGCAGGTGCTATGCTAGGAGATGCTTTTCTTCACCAGTTACCTCATGTGTTTGGTATGGTCTTGGTGACTTGTCATCTTTCATTATGTGTGCCTCCCTTCAGTCACTTCTATCTCCTGATTTTTATGTTCATGCAAACTAGTTTTTCCTCGGTTTCATTGTTAAAGAGTTTTGTGTCTATTCAGTTTTTCCTCATTTTTCCCATGCCTTTTTCAATGTACTACACTGAATGTCCTGCTTGGTGCTTGGAATGTTCAGATTCTTGTTGAATAATATCTCATCAGCTTTCTAGGGAAAAGAAAAACATATTCATTAGCTTCACTGGAGTGAGAAGAAAAGATATAAAATTATAACCTTATGGACTTGTGAATGACGTGTAAATTTTGCACAAGAGAACTATGTGATAGATATCCTGTTGGAAGAGATGCTATTTTCACTTGTTAATATTTAATTGCATTTGACACAGACCTGCTCATTTTCCCCTCATTCTTGGGGTATGGCAGTTGAGATTAGGATTGTCTGATTAGGATTGTCTTTTATATACAACAGGTTTGTCACTGAGGCAGAGTGGTTTGGAATTTTTGTAAGTTTATGAGTGCACTGACATGATGCTTCTTAAAAATATTTATTTAAGTGATGGGGAATAAAAGTATGGGAAGGGAGTTGAGTTTTAAACCAATCCAAAACTCGACAAAAATTAAAATGGGCTTTTTCGAAGTGCAACAGTTCAGTTATGTGGATAGTTGAGTGATAAGCTAATGGTTGCATTTTGCAGGTGGTGAACGCTCCCACTCCCATGATCCTCATGGAGACCATTCCTATCCTGCTCATGTTGGACATGAGCATCAACATTCACATGCACATTCTTTGGAAGATCTTTCTATTGGATTGTCCATTTTAGGTTAGTGTTTATGACTTTATGCTGCAATGTCATTATGACTAGTGTCACTGAACCTTGTGTTGTTTAAATTGATGGCGGCATAGACATGGGCACGTGCATGCTATAATTGCAAAAGCTGATCTGAATGTCTTTTTACAAATTTATAACAGTGAAGGCCCTAATGACATTTGAGAGAACAACATTACATCAGAAGTATTTGTATTGTTGGATTAACTTGTACAGGGCACTGGCGAAAAAAATGTGAAATGAAAGTGATTAACAGGAGAAAAGTAAAGATGCAACTGTATTGGTGATTAGTTGCCCAGAGGACTTGAAGGAAACGCTCATCTTTAGGAATAGCAGCCTACTGATTAAACTTTTGCCCACCTTTTTCTCCTTGGCTGCTCAAGCCAAACTTGGGATGCCAAACAAGTCAATTAAAGGCTATAATTAATACACTCTCCTTCCACCTATTATTCTCTTTCTCTCTCTCTTGTTTACTCTTTCTGTCTTCACGGGACTTTTGTTGTTGCTCTGGAGACCTGCTTTCTGTTTCTTTGGCATTGGGTTCAGTAAATGAATAGATATTGAGGCTCCGAATTTGTTGATTCCCCTTACCGTATGATTCATTTGTGGTTCTGTTGAAGCAGATTAGGAAACATTGTGTGCAAAATCAAATATATAGCAATTAAGTTGGCACTATAGTGGGTACTGTATTTTGGCTTATTTGCTGCTCTTTCTTTAATTTTTTTCTCATCATTGTCAACCGTCATTCCACTGTTGCCCTTCTTAGTCCTTTGTTGTTTGTTATTACTGCCATGTCAGCCCAAGATATTTACCTTTGTGCCCAACAACTTCTCTTTTTCTTTTTCTTTTTTTTTTAATTCTTGTGCCATTTTCGGAAAAGTATTATCTCTTTTATTTTGTCAAAATCATTATTTTTATTTTTCCCAATCTAGACTTCCTTTTTAATTTTTCCTTTATCACTAGGGGTTTCGCAGATTGGATTTCAAGAACCTTTTCTTATTCTTGTACATTGTTTTTAACAGCTGGCATTGTAATCTTTCTTCTTGTGGAGAAGGTGGTCCGGTATGTTGAAGATAACTCTACCAGATCTAATGCATGGATTCATGGTCATCACCATCATCATCAAACGAGCGGTAACAAATCGGAGGATATTGGTGATGTCCCTGACATAGTGCAATCACAATCTGCCAAGGGATCTAGAAGAAAGGCAAACGAATTTCCTGACGATCCTTTAAATGGGAATGTTACAACACAGCATGACTCCCTTCTTTGGAAGGTGAGGCAAGGAACTAGCACATTTTGTTCTGCTTCTCCTACTTAGTCAGTCAAATGTTCTGCTGTGATATCTAACAGGATTGCCATCTCTGATGTGACTTAATTCTGAATTCAAAAGTTGAGGCCATAGGGGGACGGGATAAGTGTTGTAGAGAAATCTATTGCCTATGCACAAATGCATTTTATGGTCAGAGAACATCCTTACACTTGTTAGTCTGTTGTTGTGTGTAGAAGTTACTTCTTCCTAGTAATAGTTATTGGTGGGTAGGGAAGAAAAAGGAAGAGTTTGCCAATGCTGACATGTATTCTACATTAGTTTGCTTTAATATGTAATATGGTGCAGAAACCTAGATTTGGAGAATTGTGTATCTCATATAAAAAAGGGTCACCAAACCTTATTTGATATGTCTTGCAGAGAAATGTCACCCTCGACAAAAATGAGAGTGGACCAGAAGACACTGCAAATGGTTCTGCAGCTGTTAAATCTTTGAACCTAGAGGATTCTGAACAGCCACCATCAAACCTCATGTTCAGCTTTCTTAGTCTTTTATCTGATGGTGTTGTAAGTATGCGTTCCTTTTTAACTTTATAGACTATGTTTTTTAAACAGGATACTGAATTGCTTTATGCATTATTTGTTTAATTGAAAGACAGATAATAGCATATGTTGATATTGCAGCACAATTTTACTGATGGAATGGCCTTGGGAAGTGCATTTCTGCTTTATGGATCTGTTGGTGGATGGTCTAGAACACTTTTTTTGCTTGTGCATGAACTTCCTCAAGAGGTTTGAGTTCTGCCTTGTATTAATTGATTATGATAACTTTTCAAGATCGATTTCTTAGAATTTGAGATCATTGGTGTCAAAGCTTTTCTGCCTTTTAAGCACTGGGAAGTAAGCTTGGTGTATTTATTCTTATCTTTGTTGCTCTTAGAATCTATCAGTTCTTCATGTGAAGCTGATTGCACCTTTTAGTTCTGTTTGAACACTATGATTTTATTTCCACATTTTAGCCATTTACGTTAGGAAACTAAGTATTGTATATAGCTGCATGCATGCATGCATTTGTTAGCAAGAGAGTGAGAGAGAGTGAGAGAGAGAGAGGAGAGAGAGAGAGAGAGATGATTTGATGGCCAAAAGAGTATGTCTGCCAACCAAACAGATCTTATTAGGAGGTATGTTCAAAGGAATTTAGTTGATTACATTGTTGGTCGTTCAACTTTAATTGGGTCATTGAACTTCAATTTTTTGCAAATCATCAAATTTCTACGTTCCTTTCTGTTGAAGTATAAAATATAAAAGTCCTATATTAGAAAGGAATGGAGGAGTAAAACAATATATAAGTGTGGTTAGAAAACTCATAATCTAAGATTTAAGGTTTTAAGTAAGATGTGGTGTCCAAAAACTCATTTAATATTGTTTGTTTCTTCCCTGTTGTTATCCGTTTAAGTTATTGGGCCTATACTTCTACAAATCTTTACATGGTATTAGAGTCCGAATGTTGCTGCCCCTCACATTTAATGGTGAACTAGAGCCAGCTTAGATGAGCTGGATCCAACTCGGGTGAGTTGGACTTTCGTTATTTGTTCATGCTTCAGGCCCAAGTGAGCTGGGCCCATCCTAGGTGAATTGGGCTTTCGCGTGAGGGGGCGTGTTGGAGTATAAAATATAAAAGTCTCATATTAGAAAGGAAGGGAGGAGTAAAGCAATATATCAGTGTGGTTAGAAAATCCATAACTTAAGTCTTAAGGTTTTAGGTAAGATGTGGTATCCAAAAAGCCCATTTAATATTACTTGCTTCTTCCCTGTTGTTATCCTAATAACTTAAACGGATAACAATAACTTAAACGGATAACAACAGGAAAGAAGTAAGTAATATTAAATGGGCTTTTTGGACACCACATCTTACCTAAAACCTTAAGGCTTAGATTATGGGTCTTCTAACTACACTTATATATTGGTTTACTCCTCCCTTCCTTTCCAATATGGAACTTTTATATTTTATACTCCAACACTTTCAATATAAGCACTCTTTCTATTTCTGTTTGGAAATCTTTATGGAAAATAATGAGGATGCTTTTCTTACATGGCAATATCACACGAAGAAGCCATGCGGATATCCAAGTTACTTTTCTTTTAGGAAAACCAACAGAGTGATGAATTTGAAAGAAGATAGGAGTCTGATCATTTAATAGCAATAAATTGATGTTCAATTTCTTCATTAAATTAAGTGGTATGTTCAAGTAAATTATGAAACAATCTACCCAAATTTATGCTCACGTAATCATGAGGACAGAGTCACTTGGCACTTATATTCAAGGTTTTCTATTACGCAAACAGTTATTGAAGAATGGTAGGGCTTTCAACTTTTCACTGCCTCATGTGACACTTCATTTCTTTCCCCACTTTTGTTTCATTCTGAATGCAAGTTGCATTGAACACAAGTTGCATTACCTATGTACAGGTGTATACACACATACATCATGGAAGTTGCATATGTGGATACATATTTAAATGTTAGTAAATATCTAAACGTATGATAAGGGATGGTTCAATATGCATGTGCGACATTCCACTCTTGCCTAATCACTTTATACTTGTTCCATCGTGCCTAAGACTCTGTAGACTTCTTAAAAAGCTATTCTTCGTGAATATCAATGGATGCAGGCTAATCACTTTATGCGTTGCTTGTTTGCTTGTAAGTAAAGTAATTTTCTTGGCAAGTGCTTGTTTGCTTGTTTACGTTTGTGATGTGGGGGCAATGCTACCACTTAGAAAATAAATTTACATACGTATATGGAGATAAGTTTGCCCCACTCAAAATTGGAAATTGTTGGATTGACTCTTCTGAAAATTTAAATGAATTTATTTCTATATATTTTGGTTGAAATGACTGTTCAGAATTTAAATGACTCTGCGAATGGTTGTTTGGTGATAGGATAAAAATGTCTATGTATATAATAGTTTTAAAAGGCGTAGAGATGGAAGTGGAACATGTATTTTTAATCATTATGTAAATTTTATACAGACAACTTAGCATAAGACTGAAAATATTTCTTTGTGATGAGAGAGTTACAAGTTCTAGAGGCACTGTTTTTTTTATATAAAAAAAAAAAAGAAACATATGGAGTGTTATCTCTTATTTCTCACAAAATAAAGGTTTTCATATACTAGAGATGACTAATATATGAACTTTGCCTCAACTAAGTACATAATATTTTATTTAAAATGTACATAGTTGTCCCATTAAAAAATTTGATGTAAAGAATAAATGTTAATAATTTTTTCTATTATTTTATTTCATATTATTTTTAAATATTATTTCTTTAGCTGCACGTACGTTTGCCCCACTGGATACAATTTTTAGATCCGCCATTGCTTGTTTGTCTAGGATTTGTGAGATAAAAGTGCTGACCACGGGTTGCTTAAGTTCTAGAATTGGCCATTCTGGTTCCTTGGCAAGGGAGCCGGAACTGAATCAGCTATCCATGGTTCGATTCCTACTTTGGGCCGTGCTAATTCGATTTCTGGTTTGGTTTTGAGCATTTTTAAATATTTTTGACAAAACATAAAAGGTAAAACAACTGTTTCCCTTTCCTTTCGCCTTTTTGTGGAACCACCAGTTCAGTTCTTGCATGGTCCTGATTGTGATTCTGGTTCTTGTGTCCGGCAAACCATAATTTTCTGTCTCTCTCCACTATTTCAATTACTTTTTGTCACTCGTCAATATATTTATTTTTGGTTGCTACCATTTGTGCAACTAGAAGTCCAATTTTTTAGTTTTTAAATTCAAGTGAAATTGAGTGTCAATTGCTTAATTCTAATGTATTAAATTAATTGTCTATATTAATTTAATACAAAATGGAGGAAATATTAAATATTATAACATGAATTTTGATATAATTATCATATTAATTATACAAAAACATAACCACATGGAAAAAGCTCACAGTTATTAAATAATATATATATACTCTTTAATAAAATATGCTCATTTAATGTAATTTTAGTGAAAGTGAATATTTTTCTCTTCAGACTCTGAAAGGTATGACAAGGTGTGTTTAATTTGTCTGGACTTGAAAGTTCAAGGATACCAGAAGATTTTTCTTTTTCTCCCTTTGATTCTGTTTTTGTAACTTCTTGATGTTAAAGGATCTCTCTCTCTCTCTCTCATTAATTGGCATTGTTTTCTAAGAATAAGTATTTAACATTAGTATATTGTTTTTCTTTTTAGTAATAATTCCCATATTTTTGCAATTTTCATTAGAAAAAGTAAAAAAATTACACAGAAAAGGAAAAAATTATGAAAATGTCTTAAAAAATTAAATAAAATGCTCGGAATCTTTTAGAATTCTAAGAGTCTTTTCGTTATTTAAATGTTTTAAAATATTCTTTTCTATTATTTGTCCTATTCTAGTGAGTAATTGCAATTATTTAATTTCAAAAAGAATTATAAGAAAATTCCTTTATATAGTTGACTTTGTGTTTACTTTTCATGCTATTGCGTGTTTCCTATGAGATTTGCTATCTACTTGATGCGTGTTACTTCACTGTTAGATGATTATTAAACAGTAGCAATGACTGGCTCACCCCAAATGCGGCCCCATACCATGTGCCTTTAAGGACCATTGCACTGCTTACATTGTGGAGTGATTGCTATATTGAGTTCCATCTTACGGTTGCCAGAATATCATTTCAACTTACCACATTTTACTACTGTGGTTAAGTACTAATTTGGTCCCAAATGTTTTGGGGTTTTTTCATTATGGTCCTAAACATTTTACTGTTTTCATCTGAGTTCTACAACTTAAAATTTTGTTTGAATTCAGTACTTTTTGGGACCCAAAAAAAAAGCCAGCATCTTCCATTACTTGTTTAACGTGTATTTGTTTTTTCCGTTCAAAAAAGATAATGATTGGGACAGAATTTTAAAAATGAAAATGGTAAACCGTTTAGGAGTACATTGAAAAAATTCCAAAAGATTTATAACCAAATTAGTACTTATCACTTCTAATACCTAATATGAACTTTGGGCTCGGCTATGCTTCAACACCAAACTGGTTGAGGACAGCTTTAGTGGGTTCCTGTTATATTAAATATGGTTAAAATTTTTTCAATGTTTTGACTTGCAAAGACTTTCCTGAGATCTGGTCATTCCTGGAATTCTATTTCTTTTTCAGGTAGGAGATTTTGGTATTCTGGTGAGGTCTGGTTTCAGTGTTTCTAAAGCCCTCTTTTTCAACTTCATCTCAGCAGTGGTGGCATTAGCAGGAACTGCCATGGTGAGTGCTCTCTGCAATGAGCTGTCAGTTATTATTATTATTATTATTATTATTAATCTTAGGTAATAGGAAATGAGAAAGCTCAAGATAAGAATTTCTGTTTTAGGCTTTGCTCTGGGGACAAGATCCTGGACAGTCATCTTTGATTGAGGTAGGATTCCAACAGTGAAACTCATTTGTTAGCTCCATATATTCAAGCAATAATTCGAGGGTTAAGGCTTACTTGTCATATCTTTTGCAGGGATTAACGGCTGGTGGATTTATTTACATTGCTGTAGCTGGGGTTCTTGCAGAAATGAATAATAGCAAAACAACCTTGAGAAGTTCGGCTGTCCAGATAACATCGCTGCTGCTGGGAATGGCTGTTGCCCTCTGTATCTCACTTGTTTAATAAATGTGGATCAAGCTCAACAATTGCAGCCGAAATTTTCAGAGGTAAAACATTTTCTCATGACCATTTCTGTCCATAGAAATCACATTTGTAGTGGGCATGGTTCTTGTACCTTGTATATCCGCTGTCTAGTGAAAGTGCATTGTAGAGCAGTAATTTTAGTCCCCGTCAGAGCCGCAATGAATAATGAAATGTTTGACTGCGTTGCCATTTAGCTCTGTTACTATCATTGTAGTTAAGTAGTGTATTTGCGGGTGCCACTAGAGTAAAATATCTTTGCAATTGCACGTTGTTGAAAGCCTTATGTAAAACAGTGTCTTGGTTATGTTTCTCTTGTCCATGAATTTGACTAAATTATTCTCAAGGGGTTGTTTGGTGTAGCTGTTGAAATTAGCTGGTGAAAACTAATAGCTAGTAGCTAATAGTTCAGAACTGATAGTTAAAACAAAAAATATATAAGTGTGATAAAATGTGTCGTGTCTGACAAGGCATGATTATTTTTTTATATGTTTAATTAAATTATCTTTTTTTTTTTTATTTTATTGTAATGTGTTTATAGGATAATCATATGCTGAAGGACTAGCTTAACAAATAATATTGACAGCCTAGGTATATTTGTCTTACATAAATTTTGCCATGTGGAAAAAGAAGAGATTGAATTTTGAGCCTTCAATATTTTATGGGTATCAGGAGCAAACAGGCATGAATGATTCCATATTAAACATTTTCCCACTTTGCATCCAAAATAGATGTAAAGATGAGATAGTTCAATTTGAAATTTATTAAATATCATGTTATTCATATATCTAATGTAATTTTTGAAATTCTTAAAAATAATAATTACCTATAAAAAAGACAATGGTCTAAAAAACAGTGACTCATAAATCTAAGGAAAAGGGTAAGAATGACTCATAATATTTTAAAACATCTGACCAACAAAACGAATGTAATAGATTAATATTAAAAATTTTGATTTCATTACAAGTTTCAAATATCGATTTCGATGCATAGTTGATTATATTATTGCCACATTATTTGCAGTAATATAAACATTAAATTTCATATTAATATCTAACTAAACTCATAGTAGCACTTTTTAACAAAATATCACAAAATTGTGTAGGTCCAACTCTAGTTTATATGTATGTATATAAGGGAGAGTTTCGGTTTTGATCTCACGTCATAATTTCTCAAGGGATTTAAAAGAGAAAGATAAAAGGAACAGAAAAATTTTCCAAATTTCCGTTTCTGTTTTCTTGAAGAAGGAAAAAAATTAAAATTAAAATTATTTATATTTTTTTCCTTATGAAAAAGAAAAAATAATAATAATTTAATTCTCTCACCGAGACGCCAAATTCTGTATATAAATCACTTCAAGCGGACTGATTACGAATGAGTCCGTTTGGAGACATTGGCGTCACCAACTTGAGTTTTCCAATCTCCGAAGTAAAATGGGCCCAACTCCAAGTCTAGGTTCAGAGAATGATACATGTCAAATCATTCTTTGGGAACTTCCATGGAGGAACCACGGCTTCTGTGATTGTATTGGCTTAGAGGTTCGATTTCAAGGAAAATTCTGGGATCCGAATTATGTTATGATTTAGTAGCGAGACAAAATTGATATCTTATTGTCTGATACAAAAAATATTATAATTATTTAGTTGTTTCATACTCTATACTCTTAAGCGTAATATTTTTTAATAAGATTATATGATATCATTCTTACTTTCTCGTTAATAAATTAAAATTTTCATACAGAAGCATCGATAGATAAAGAATATTTTGGCTTCCGAATCGTGCGTGCATTAGAAAGTATATTAAACCAAGAAAGTTTTATCATCAATTCGTTCCACAACGAAGCCTAAACATGGACCAGAATAGAGGAATGCAGCTTATATATTACTCGTAGACGCCTTGTCAATAATCGAACTTGTCGAACTGTTGAAGCATTTGGAAGATGGTGATGTTCTGAGTGGAAAGGGGAGGCATTCTTGTCAAGGATGCTCTTGCTTCATCTCCTCCTTGTGTAAGAATATGGTGCCTTTTACGCACAGCTCGAACTGGAGGCTCTGCAGCGAGAACAACAATGCCTTCCTTGTTCATCTGTGACGGTAGCTCTGCCCTTTTCCTCAATCTGTCAGCACAATTTTCTTCCTTCATTTTCCCTTCCTAAAATTGCAGATATATATATATATATATATTTTGGTAACAAAAAGGTAAGTATAATTTAACTAACATGTTGAAAACTACATTCAAAACCAGCTCAGAGCTGCAAACAAAGTATAATCCTGAGGAAAGATTGAAGCTAAGCTCAGGCATTAGCTCCTGAAAGCCATTTTTATATTTCGTTTTGTAATCCACCACCCAAAACTTGTTTTCCTGGCATTGATTGGTCTTTATAAATGTGCGACTACACCACTCTACAATCATAATAGTTCTGGATCTAATCTGTGCAGTGACCCACAAAGAAAAAAAAAAGCCAACAACAAGACAGGGCTAGCATAATTAGCTGCATCTGTTATCATATTAATATTAATAATAACAACCAGCTGCATCTCACAAGAAACATCCCCAGGAGGCAATATTACCTAACGCCACCGTAATTATAGACTCAATTTCTGCTAGTACGAATACTAATCATTCTATGTTTGACATTTTCTATTTTGGATGAATTTACGCATGTCAACATGGATGACAGCTGATATAACCCGTAAAAATGTAACGAAAGGTTGGATAAAATTCGGACTGGACATCAATCTTTGTATGACTAAGACTAAAAATAGCTTATGCCTCAAGAGATGGAAACTCAAGGTATAGGAGGGATCCTAAGGCATCACCAACAGGAAAACATTGGAAGAGTGTGCTACGCCCTTTGTTTTTTTTTTTGGCTGGTAAACAGTATATGTTGACAATTTTTCTCGGTAGAGGTTGATGATATCTAAATGAGCAAGAGGGTGCCAATTAGAACAGGTATTTCCAACCTTTCACATTGTGGGATCTAAAAAAGAGTCGGGATGTATACGTACATTCGTAGCCCTTATTCCTATTTTTAAAGAGACTGATTTAGCAACTTAGATGTATGATATTCATGTCATAATAGAGTAAACTTATCATTATACTAAACTCGTCCTTCAGGTCGCTGATGAAGAACTTAGTTAAAGACAGCATTATTACAAACACAGGGTAATATAGCATATTTCAGACACGGCTAGTTACCTTGATGACAGAGGAGGTAGGCATTGGACACTTCACTGGGATGTCTTCATCCTGTGGCTCCACTGGGTGTTCAACAGGCCAGAACTGGATTTCAAATTCCACTGAATGTCTTTGTTGATCCATTTAACTATCACGCTTTTGTCCCCTCAGTCTCTCTTGTCTCATCTACCACCAGCGGACCGACTTCACTTTCTTTGTCTACCTAAAACCATTATCAAATATTTTTACTGACGTTTAGCTCAATGAAGTTGAACTATACGTACACCAACTACCAAATGCTTCAAGTTCATGAAGAGAGAAAAGGCGAGTTGGACTCAGAGAGAGAGAGAGAGAGAAAGCACTAACAAAATGAGTCCCCCCACATGACAGACCAGTGGACAGACAAATACTCAATGAAATTTTGGGCAGCCAACAAAATCTAACTTTGTCTTGCGTTTTTGCTTATGTCTTTGTGCTTTGTGTACCTGTACGCCTATCTTTGTTTGGCACAGAGACAGAGAGAGAGAGAGAGAGAGGGAGAGAGAGATGGGAGAAAAAGGGGAAAAATAAAAAGAAAAGGAGAGCATGAAAAGGAGAGAGAGAAGGGGGTTGGGGGGGATAGATAGATGATAATAGGTGGCAATTGTTGGTATAGCCAGAACAGGGAAAGAGAAAGAAAGATTCCCCCAAAATCCATTTCCCCACTTTTCTTGATTTTGTTGCTCGCTGCTTTGCTTTGCTTTTAACCTTTTCTCCTTTTCTTTATTGGCATCTCTCTTTGCTCTCTCTTTTTTTTTTAATTTAAAAAAAAAATTTTCGTAGATATTTTAGTTATTGAGTCTGTAAATCGAGATTATAATAATTTTTATTTGTTAATACCTCGTTCAATCATGCTCATGAGAGTAGAACTATCACTCGAATACCAACAAATCAAACGTGTCTATTTCATTGAAGACCATAACTGTTACCAAATCGAAAACTCAATATTGTGTCACACTTTTTAGCTACGTTATGTGACCACCAAGCATTTACCAGGGGAAGACACAGGTGTGAGGACTCAAATCCAAATAATCAATGCGAAACGTATGCTGATTTATCATTAAATAACTATATTAAGTAGTTCTCTTTGCTTTCCGCGAACCATAGATAAACAGCTCTTTTTATTTATTTCCTTTTATTGATTTGTTTAAGAGTTTGATTGAAAAATCTTCACAATGCTACCGCCCACTTTTCTCCTTTTCTTGATTTTGCAAATGATGGGGAATATGCATGCACATCAGACATGCATGAGCTGTTCTTGTCTTCTTGAGCCAAGATGGATAACCAATTCTGACGGGTTTAAATCCCTTACTTCTCTAAAAAAAAAAAAATAGTCACTAGGTGAGCTTGGGATCTTTTTTTTTTTAAGGATGATTCTCGTTTAAATTTTAAATTTTTATAAATTTTCATAACTAAGTCATCAATTTTTTAAGTTTTTCAATTGAATCATTTACCTTTAAGATATTTTATAATAGAGTCCTTCCATCAATTTGATTGTTAAAAACGTATTTGACTTAATAAAATTAAAAGGAATTTAACTTAACAGATCAAATATATTTTTAACGGTTAAACCGACAGAAAAACTCGATTGTAATGATCTAAAAGATGTATAAATCAATTGAAAAAAATTAAAAAATTTAAAATTTAATTATAAAAATTTATAAAAATTTAGAACTTAAACAAGTGTTATTCCTTTTTCTCTAAGGATACTGTTAACCCATCTCTCTCGCTTCTAATGACTAATATACTATTTACAATGTCAAAAAAAAAACAAAAAAAAGACAAAAAAGAGGATAGATAACCGTTTGCTTAGGTATATTGACTAGAGACTTCAGACAGGGGGCTATGCTTAATTGAAGGGCAACCTACAGTGCTGTCTCATGGGTGTGTCATGTAGTCCGGACAAAGTTATTATCTCTTCTAATTTTAGGGGCTAAAGTTTGAGATTTTCAAATTTGTAGGAAATGTTTGTAGTGATTTTGTTTACAATTTAGTAAAAGCGTCAAAAATTGACAAGGCTTGAATCACCTGATTCAATCTGCCGAAAATGCAACTCGACTTCACAAGAGATCAAATTTATTATCAGAATAAAAATATAAGCAAATTTCCCCATTTCCGTATTCAATTGTGGTTGGACTACAATTTTTTTCACCCCCGGAAATCCTCAGTTGAACTGTGTAAAGTCAGCTTAGGAGCAGAGCATGACTTACGTCACACTCACCCATTTAGAATATCCATCCAAATTTTAGCTATGTCAAAAAAAAAAAATCCAAATTTTAGCTCGTGTGTCAACCAACGTACGGATAATAAGTTCTTATGCCAATCAATCAATTGCGAAATTTCCTAGCATGATAAAAAAAAGGAGGAAAATATGCAAGAAGGTCAATTTAAGAGACCTCCCAACTGCAGATAGCTCATAATCTAAATGTACAATAAAAGTGATAAAGAACTATAAAAAAGTATAATTATATCTTGTTATACATTTTGTCATATTTTGTATATGTTATGTACCCAAAAAAAAAAAATACTTTGTATATATTATACTTTGTTCATATTTGCAATTTTTGATATGAAACTTACATTTTTTAAAAAAATCAGAATTTAAATTTCAAAAAAATTTAAAAAAATATTTATGAGTGTGATGTCCCTATATACATAAGGATAGATAGATTGTATAATATGATCTTGCTCCACGAAATGAGGGCAAATGGACTTGCTTGTTTAGATGATTTGGTAACTACAAATATATAAAACGAACTAGACAACCTGAATCTCAAAGCGAACTCTTAAAATGATCTGCACTGGATGCGATACCAGGCTTTCCACCCCCACAAAACAAGCAGAGATGGTACAGCACATCCCAATCATGCAAAAGTTGATTTTTGTTTCCTGTTTTTGGTTGCTTTCTGATTTGAGAATGCATGCATTTTAATTACTTCAGCTAAGGTCCACACGTCCAATTGTCCATAGTTGTGATTTTCCAGTTTAGTTAACAACTGAACATAACTAACGTACCCAAAAAAGATTCCCAGGAGCTCAGCTAAAATTGGGAAAGGCCCCCCTGGGGACATTTTAGAACAGGAAAATTTTCATGAAGCTGTGGAAGAGGGCTTCCGGAGCCTTCAAGGACGGGAACAGCATACTGGCGATCAGCCTGTCGAGGCGGCCGGGCCCTTACCGGAACTCTGAACTCGAGGCAGCCATCATCAAGGCCACGAGCCACAATGACAAGAAGTGGATTACAGGAATGCGCAAAGGGTGTTTGAATGGATATCCGCGTCCCCTGTGGCCCTGAAGCCTCTGATAGTGGCTCTGTCCTTGCGAATGGAGAAGACCGAGAGCTGGGTCGTGGCCCTCAAAGGCTTGATGCTGATGCACGGCGTTTTCTGCTGTAAGACCCCAACCGTACAGAGGATCGGAAGATTACCGTTTGATCTGTCCAATTTCACGGACGGTCATTCAATGCCTTCGTACGCTGTTATTTTGCGTTCCTGGACCAAAGATCGGCCTTGCTGTTGCGAGCAGCGCGAGCAAACTGAAGAGCCAATGGTGCAGCAGCTTGTAAGGCTGCAAAACTGGCAGACCTTGCTTGACATGCTGCTTCGGATAAAGCTCTCCCCAATAACATGAATTCTGTTCTTATCCTTGAAGCCATGAATTGCGTGATCATCGAAATATTCGACCTATATAGCAGAATTTGCAATGGGATCGGCAGGGTTCTAATGGGAATATATTCATTGTGAAAACTTGAAGCAACCATGGCGTTAAGAATCCTCCAAAAGGCCACAAACCAAGGCGAAAACCTTTCTCTGTATTTTGCGTTTTGCCGGACTTTTGGATTCCCAAAATTACGCAAATTCCTGAAGCAGACATCCGGCAGCTCGAACGAATAATCAATGGCGTCTCCGAGAGGACCATTTTTGAGACTAATTCGATGCCATTGAAAGATGGCCATAATGTGGTAAAGCAGCTGGAAGATGGAGTTTTTGAGCAGAAGGAATCTAATAAACGTGGATTAAACACGGTAATAACTGACAAATGGGAGACTTTTGACGAAGAACTGAAGCCGAAAGAAGGAGACGAATCCTGTGATGTCAATCCAGCTTGAGCAACAACAAACCCTTTTGAGGTCCCTCAAAATCATCTACTTCCTCTTGTACCAGTACCAGTGCCAGTACCAGTACCAGTGCAAGTACATTATTCAAAAGAAATCCCGGATTTAATTACTTTCTAGTTGTTAATTTGGGATTCGGAGTACCCGCAGATGAGCTTCATCAATGGAGTGAATTTTGTTTTGAAAAGGAGATTCCCAATATCTGATGTTTTAATTGTTTCTTCATTTCTAGATGTGGGAAATTTTTAACTTCTGCTCTCAATGAAAGCATTTTATGTCAGTGCACGCGCCCATTGGCTACTGTGTTTTGTAAATATACCGAAATATTAGATGGTCGCACAAACGTGTAGCTAAACAGTATTCATATTGCAATGATCACTATATTTTGTACAATTATAATATTAAAATGTGTAACAAAAAATAAAATTATTTTTTTCGGTATACATTTTTTAATTATTGTTATACAAAATGTATCATTAATTATAATATAGACACCGTTTAACCACAAATCTATGTGTCCATCTAACCGTGTCCATCAATATTTGATATTTTTTTAACATAATTAATTCCTTGAAAACATTTTTCCCTTTGCTTTGAAGAAAGAACTTTTTTCTTTATATCAATGATATATGCAATATAATCAGTTATAAACTATACAATAAAATATAAAAAATAAATACAATAATTATCGAATACCTATTACATTAAAATATCAATCTTAAAAATTTCAGTAGATTTACTACCAAGACGAAACATCAGGAGAGCCATGATGAGGCTCAAACATCTTATGTTTCAAGTACGAGGATACTTTTTTTTTTTTTTTTAATTTTTGATGGGAAGTTCGAGGACACCTGAATAGCCATATTGATGCATATTAACCAAGCAACTTCAATGATTTGATCTATCATGAGAACTCTTAAATGAAAAATAGTGTCTAAAACTCTGAAGAGATTTTCATGTGATAATCATGTAAATGATATTAAAAGTTGGGTTTACCAAAGTATCTTATATGAATTATTGAGATATGAATTATTTTATTTTGCCTATAGGTTATCGTAATCAAGAATTGCGTCTGAGCCTAAATATCCCTAACTATATGAGGATTTTTGAGTTATTTAGAAAAGATTTATCAATAGAAACTAATTATAAGAGAACATTATATTGTTGTTAAAGGATTACATTTCATGCCTTCAGTATGGCGATTTTGTATGATAATTTTGTATAATATTTGTATGGTGTAGAAACTAAGCTCTTTATAATATTGCTATTTGATATGATTTGTATAATAATAGCGACAATTTATTTCTATTACCTGATTGCTACTAGATTTCTAGCTATTGATTCTAATTGCTGTTTGGTACGTTTCTCTCGCACTTTTGTTTAGGGATCTAACACATATCCTGACAAAATGTATTGAGAAAATGTCTATATACTATGAACTTTTAATTTTTTGTAACCATCCTGATCAAATGTGAAATAAAAAAAGATAATTATTTTTTTATTATATACTTTGTTAATATGTTTGTACAAATTATAATAATTATTCTATTATAGACACTTGTCGGATATATATATTGAACATAAACATTTTCCCTTTTGTTTATATATATATATATATATTTGGTCTTGAACCGCGGATGCTCTCTCTCAAGCCCATGAATGCCATGGCCTTAAATAAGATTAGCATGTGAACATTTGATGCCATTATTAGCTCCAAAATCGTAATTTTGTTTACATGTATGCTTTTTCTTTTTGGATATGAAATCCAGTTTGTTATTTCAAATGGTGTTACTTTCCTTCAACCATTTAGTTTTTCCATTTGATAAGAATTTTATTTGTGGAAATAATATGCATCCTTGTTAATTTAGAAACCAAATGATATGGTGGCAATATAAATAAAAATTCCCAACTTTGCAAGGGATAAACCAAAAAATAGTTCTAAACTTTTTCTTTTTTTCAATGTAGTCCTAAAAGTTTTATTTTTGCAATTTAGTGCTAAACGTTGGTGATCACTTTCAATGTAATACATTTATGGACGGAATGTAAGTCAAAGGTTAAATTATATAGGTAAACATGAGAAATACATATAAAATAATTAAACTACACGCACATTTTTGTGTGTTTAAATGTTTAATGTATAAAAATAAATATTAAGATAATTATTTAATACATATTTATCAGATTTAGCCGTGCAATCTAAATTTTGACTCACATTCCGGTCATGAATGTACCGCATTTGAAGAGATTAGCAACGTTTAGGACTAAAATGCAAAAGATGAGAGCTTAGGACTACAACACAGAAATTGAAAAAGTCTAAGACTATTTTTTTTTTTTTTAACTTATCCCAACTTTGCAACTTTGTATTTTCAACTTCCTCTGTGGTTTTTTTTTTTTTCAACTCTTTATTTCCAATTTATTAATTTTCTCCATCAATTCCACAGGTTGTAATTGTTACAAGCATCCATAAATTGTCAGCTAATATTGATTTCTTATCATTCTCAGCTTAAAATGATTGTTCTCCAATTATATGTATTGGGAACAGATTGTTTGTACAAATGGAACATGACTTGAAACTGTGAATAAAAAAATAGGTGTTGAAAGCAGAGAGGGGGGGGGGGGGGAACATTATTTATTTTCTTTCAATGACGGTATCAAAAGATTGCAGGAGGAATGATTGGGAGAACAATCTAAATTGTCAACATACAAATAATCAAGATATGGTCTTCAAATCTTTACGATTTTTTTTTATGTCGTATGCTTTTAGAGTGCATCTCAACCTTATCTAACAAAAGTAATATTGTTACTTTTGAATAAAGAAAAACATCGGTAACTTTATCTAGTTAATTTAAAAGTAATAATAAAGTGATATGTATTATTAAATAATTGAATTTATGAAAAAAAATATATAGATAAACTGTCAGATATTATTTAATAAAATTATTTAATTACATGCTATTATTAACTTGAATTAAGGAATGTTTCTTTTTTGAATAAATATTTAAAACATGCACAATGTGTGCGCGGAACTATAGTCTAACATAATGAGCCAGAGTTAAAACGTGGAAAATACATTGAATCGAATTCGCGGGAATTTGCATTTTGTATTTGGGGACAACTTCATGGTTTACTTCAAACTCTAAAATTATAACTATATGTCATTGTTAACCATTCATACCCTAAAGCAAATATATGAAAAGATATAGACAAACATGCCGAGACGATGGTTGTTAAAATCGAACCGAATCGACAATCTAACTGATTTAATCGGTAACTGATCAAATTTTTGATCTGCTTCATAGTCGATTTATGGCCAGTTTCTAAACTAGTCAAAATCAGTAAAAAAACAGTAAAAATCAGAACAATCGAACCGAACAAATAAATATATGAAATTATATTTTGACCTTAAATTTTATTTAAATTCTAAATGTAACTAAAATGTTCAATTTAGTCTTGAATTTTATCAAAACTTTCAATTAAATCTTTGAAAATTAAAAAATTAATATATAATATCTATCTATAGGTATTATTTTTTTCAATTATTTTTATAAGTATATATTTATTATTAAACATAAGTTCTATAAATTCTTATACCGGCCAAACCAGTTGAGTTTTAAATCACCAATTTTTTTGGATTTGTTGATCAGTCTAATTATGTTGTAGATGTGATATCCTTATCTTATAAGCAAGTATCTACAAACACGACTATTTATCATATCTACGTGTGTAACATGTTAAATTATGTCCACCAAAAAAATTTAAAAAAAACACCAAAAAAGTTTTAAAAAATTAGACTCAATTCAGGCACATCGCGAGCACGCTTAAGACACGCCAAGACATGCTCGTAGCCATCTTTCACTTGGCCAACAGACCATCATTTTATTTTGGAATTTTTTTCCTATCAAAGGGATTAAATGCCGACGAAGATGTTAGAGACGGGGATTTAAGAGTGAGTTGCACTTTTTGTTCAAATTCTATATTCCATGTGTTGGTGTATATTTCGAGGTCAAGACCAAAAATTATTATACCTATAATGTGCACTATATTTTGAATAACAATATTTATTTAGACTTATGTGTGTATATATATAATAAGTGTACTTATATCTACATTATGTTTGTGTCCTAAATATTTCAATCTGTGTCCAACCTTAGTTGTAAGGCTTTGATTTTAATGGTTGTACATGTTACTTTTGGTTGTAATCAGTTCGAATCTAGGTGGTTCATTTTATTATGTTTGTTAATTAATTGTGTTTTTTTTGTTTTCCTTTGGCGAGAATCTCTTTCATCCAAAACTTTTATTGCTAGTTAGGGTATTAAATAATTGAAAATTTCAGTTAACTCATAAAATCTGACTGAACCAAATTTTGGTTGGTGGAATCAAATTTTATAATTAGTTAATTAAACTAATGTAAATCGATTTTTTTTGGTTTGGTTATGGAAATTTTATTTTTAAAAATCACATTCAACATAATAGAACTAAAATATTTTTATTTTTTATTTAAGAATTTTGAAATATTACTACCAAAAATTATGTTATATGTTTATTTCACTTTTTCTTCTAAAAATACTACTACTACTACAACTATTAATAACAAATATATTTTAATAATAATAAAAGTTAATCAATTACTAATATATATTATATATAATAATTATAAGTTCTTTTAAACAAACATATAAAAAAAAATTTCCACTTGAACTAAAATAAAAATAAAAAAAAATTATTGCAATCGTCTTATTTAAAATTTCAATTTGGTATCAATTTTCAATTTAGCAAAACAAAAATTTTCAATTTTCAAGATTTTAATCACTATACCGTGAACACTCCTATAATCAGCACAGCCTTATCTACAGCTGTTCAAAAATTAACCAACCCGACTTAATCCGATCAATTCAATCCAAACCAATCTGAACCCGCTAAAACTGTTGAATTTAGAATTGGTTGCGGTTTCAAAATTTTACAACCCGCCAAGGACGGATTGGCTGCGGATTGGGGGGTTCAATCCGCCCAATCCCACCCAATCCGCCCATATATATATATATATATATATATATATATATATATAACTGATATTGTGAATTAAATTTATCGATATTAATCGGATTAAAATCAAACAATCACATTTCATATAAACTTACAAATCAGTAAAATTAGAAGTAAAAAATTATTTTATTACTCTTGTATTATTATCATATTCTCTAATTGTTACCATGTAATTTTATTTTAAAAAATAAAAAAAAATCGGAGTATATCTATCTCCCTATTTTTTGGCAGTACAAGTGAGACATTGGACACTATAACAGAGAGGGAGAGAAATGCTACCTTATTTGCCGAGCGGAAGCATAATGAACTTTTCTGTTTGATAATTTGTATTTTTATCAAGTAAAATTAATCTAATATAATTTTTTAGTGAATTTTGATTAATTCTCATGAATATTTACAATTGCGAATGAATATGATATATACATTATAATAATAAAATTGGTAAGAATAAATAAAACATTAATGATTGATGACATGTATAAATTGAAAAAAATTATAATTTTTTTTATTATGCTAATTTGCCCAAACCGATCCAACCCAACCCGCCGTTGACGGATTAGATTGGATGGATTGAGTTGTATGGCAGATTTGGTGTGGATGGAAAATTATCCAACCCACCGACGGCGGATTGGATACAGATATACTTCCAAGTTGACCCAATTTAACCCGCGAACACCCCTAACCTTATCTAGACCTAACGACCGACTTATTCTGGTTTGGAATTGAGGGTTCGGGTTCTAGAAAAGGGTGAACCTTTCCGATTATTTAGCAATTCTGATTGTGATTAGCTATTGGTTCTAGGTCGGTTCAATTAGTTTAGGGCCGGTTCAACCAATTTAGGGCCCGTTCAATCTGGTACCTTTAAATACACAAAGGGTTCGAACTTAATTATTTATTAATTAATTAAAAATAAAAGCAAGGTCGTAAAATAAGTATAAACCAGCCTAAATGAACTTCTTCTTCTGATAAAGCTTTGGATGATGATCTCACACTGGAATGAGCCAATGGAGAGAAAAATTAACACATTTGGATACAGTCGGCATAATAGTTTATGGTTCTTGGAAGGACTTATTAGTGTTCTCTTCCTTGTGATGGAAGGAATAGCTCTCCCGGCACGTGAAAAATAAGTGTGCTATCCTACAAACGGTCCTTTGATTTTGTTAGCAACATGGTCTGAAAATTAGCATGCAATTTTTTGGCCAACTGATTGAGAAAACTCTCTTGATTATTAACAAAATAGTTTATATATGAAAGTTAAATCAATTGAATTTTCCATATGTAGAGATGGGAAAATTCCGATGTTCATTTGGCATAACAATTTTTTGATTTGTGTGTGTCTTTTTGGTATATAAAATGGTGGCTAAATAGGGGATAGCTCCTTCTGGGATTAGAGTAGTACGAGTTTTCTCTCCTCTCAACAAATGCTTTCTCCAAGTTTTGAATCCCTATTCTTTGGCATGTGAATATGCTTCAACTTAGCCTGCTCATTGCCCGAATCAACACTTGTTAGTTTTCGTATGTGTATGTGTTACATTAATCTACCTACAGACAAGAACATGCACTTGGATTACAACTTTTTTTTCTTTTTTTCTGAAATGCGGTTTTTTATTTTTTGAATGGCTTGCACCTGTGCTCTTGTATCTTATGAATGTTATTGTTTGCGTAATGTGATTGTTATTGGAAAAAAAAAAATTTGTCTGTTGATTCAGTTCATTGGCTTCATCATATTTTGTTTCACTTCTTTTCATTTTTCCACTGATTATCCTTTCGTCCCCACATGTATTGGTACCTGCGGAAGGCACTAATGCTATTGGATTTTATTATATGGATATACAAAAAAAAAAAGTATATCATATAGTGTTCATATTATAATAGTTAATATTTTTTTTGTACGATTATAATAAAAAAATTTAAATAAATAAATAATAATATTTTTTATAATTACATTAAAAATACTAAATATTTTAATATAAACAATATATAACAATTTTATTCTATGTAAATAAATCTTTTCCCAATACTATCTGTACCGGAGGAGCAACGGTGATCGTTGCTACAACGGATCTTTTTCTTTTTTTTTTTTAAACAACGGTGCAACGATTGTCAGATTTTGAAACCCCTTCACCAGGATCGGCCCGTCCTCGAACCGGTTCTAATTATGTTTTTCGGCCGATTCTGGGTGGAACCAATCGGGTGGCCAGGCCTACCAACCACTACAGCTGAGTATATCTTAAGTTTTTTTTTTTTTAAGGAAATTATTACATTAAAATAATGTAAAACTGTTTACAAGTCTGACCAAGAAAGTATTAAGAAAATATGTATGCAACAAGAATAAAAGACGGCAACGATAATTTATAATTAATATAATTAAAATAATTATTTATTAATTAGATATAAAATTTATTTTCACAAAACACTTAAAAAAAATGGTACATATCAAACTAATGTTAAATTTATATAAAATTAAAATTTTAACTAAATTTAAACTAATTGAATAAAATTATACAAAATAATAAATACTACATTTCTATAGATTTGTGACAAAAATTATTTGAAAACGGGGGACATATTCATGGGATCGTATGCAGAAAGTCTTCGGGACCACAGAATTCGTCACTTTCTTATGATTCCAGTCCTGTCGGCCTATTTCTTAGAGTCTATGTTAGCCAGTAGCATGTGGGGCAAATGATAGCCATTAACATATCCTTGCTTAGAAGCTTTATTGAGCGTGGGACAAAAAATTAAGAAAAATAAAAATATAATTATTATTATTTATTTTTTTTCATTTTATACATTATTTTAAATAATTTTATTTTTTTATTTTTTCTCTTATAAATTATTATTTATATTTTATTTCACCATATTTTCTTTCTCTCATATTTTGCTACTATTCCAAATAATTTTATTTTCACTTTATTTTTTCTCTCATAAATTACTATTCACCTTTTCTTTCATCTACTTTCTTTCTCTTAACTTTCTCTATTATTTTAAACAATTTTATTTTCTCTGTACTTTCATTCTCTCTCCTTCTTTTCCCTCCATTCTCTTCATTTTTTCGCACTTCAAACACACTTTAAGATAAGAGACTTTGCAATTATCTATATTCATAAATTCAGGATAAATAATTCAATTTATTTAACTATAATAAACTCGCACCATATTCTTTATCAGACACTTCTCTTATCAAAAAAAAAAAAAGGTTAAACCCCACTCTCCCTATCTTTGGTCCACCTCTGTTGAGCTTCTCTCTCTTCATACCGTGAATGAAGGCTTGATTTCAGAGACTGATTATGACCTTCGATCGTACAATCATATGTTTAACGTAAGAACCTTGTAAACCAAAAAAAAAACTTAAGAACCTTAATTGCTTGCAACTATTAATTCACAGGGAAAAAAAATATTCCCTAAAATTTCAGCCTAGATTATGTGGCAATCAATAACAACACTAATCTTCTTCTTCGATCCCTGACAGCATGAAGTATGGACTCACATCGTCATCTCTACTAGAGATTGGAGATCTCCAATCTCCCCCTGCTCCTTTCACATTTGACAAAGCACAAAACGATGGAAATTGATAGCAACGAACTCATATGAAGGCTATGGCAAAGAACATCGTGGAGGAGAAATGGCACAATTGCAATTCCATGCTGTCTTCCTCTCATTCCTTATTTCTAGTTCCAGGAGTTGTAGTTGTCACTGCGTTTGAGAAACGACCCACAATTGTGCGCCTATCACTATGACAAGTTAAAAAACGGAAATTCTGTTCCTTGGCATAAGAAGAAAGACGCATGACCTGCAGAGACAACGTTTTTTGGGCAGTGGCACTGCAAGCTATGGCTAGGGAGGATCCGACGTAAAAACTGGTGAGAAAAAGAATCACACGACTGGTCTAACAGAGCGGAGAAAATAGGAAAAAAAAATTATTTCTCATAATTTAAAATAAACTAACTTTAATGAGATTTAAACTTGATTAGGTAGTCTGAACTTTGTAGTGGACACAAGGTTGATATCTTTCCTAATAATTAAAACTTAAAAAACTTTTATTTTAAAAGCCTTTGATTTCAATTTTAGGGACGAAGTTATAGGGTTTATAGATATAAAAAGAATTATTTTTATTTTATGGTTTATAATCTAACGGATATATTAATAGATAAAAAAAAATTACATATTTTTTTAGTCTAAAAATTTTATCTTTCCTTTCATAAATTCTCTCAAGCTAATCAAGGCTTGGATTCGGTCAAAAAAAAAATCTAAGGCTTGGAAAAAACCAGAGTTCACTATAAACAGTCCCTTGTCATACCATAAAGTAGGTATCCCACAAACGGGAACGACTGAGCAGAAAGTAATGCAAAGGAACCAAAGATTTACACGATGAGCAAAAGTGTTTCAATTGGGACAATTTGATACCTGTATAAACATATATAAACCAACTGCAGGAATGATTGCCCATATCTCCTTTCAATCATCCCAAAAAATTTTGATTGCAATCAGCGAACATTGCAAATTAGGAGTCAATTTTGTAAATGAATGATTGACCGAATTATAGAACTAGAAAGTTTCGTAATATTGTCCTGGAAAACAGTTAAATGGCAATCACTAAGGCAAACTTTGATAAAGTATCCGATCATACATAATAAAAAATCATGCAAAACTGTCTTTTACGGAATATCCTAATGATTAAGAACTTCAATCTTTATTTTCAAAATCTCTATACTAATATGAAGAACGAGGGTATGGAGTTTACATGCATAAAAAAAATTATTTTTATTGTGTAATTTATAATTTAATGTATATATATATATATATATGCAAACCTTGCAAATGAATGCGGTACCTGATCACCCCAAAGCAGAAATAACTCGGTAAAATATCTTGGACCCTACCTACTTGCAGGACTTTTGTGCAGTATAATTTGTTTACAGCACGTAAAGGATCTCAATGTAAGAAGCCTCGCACATAAATCCAACCCATGTTTGTCACGTGTGATAGGAGACCGAGAAAACAAGAAAACAAGAATCTTGACAACAAGAAGAAGCAGAAGCAGGGGGGAAAAAAAAAACCCTCAAATCAAGATAGGTCAAAAATGCAAGGTTCAGAGTTGGAAAAATGAGCAATTTCCTGATGCTGCTAACATCGTGATGCTGAGTCGATGATCCCTACATACACATGCTTGATCAAGCCAAAAGCATTTTGGAAAAGCTGAGAACCTTATCCAACAAATGGTCTGCTTCCAAGCACGAATAGTCATGCTAAGCATAAGAGCATAGTGTGGACCGGCAACCAAGCCTTGTGCAATATATACACACACTCTCACTAATAGAGGCAAACGCGACACATGATCTTACATAAAAAAAACTCAAACGGCATAAAGGTATTGTAACCTTCCATACATGCCGGTGCTGGCAAAGACCATACAGAAACATGCTCACGCCTACTTACAGCATTAATGAATGGAAATTAACCCTAAATGTATATCTGGAGGTTACCTACCATAGCTGACACTGAGAATCAAGCATTAGTAAACCGAACAGACATTGAGTAACATTAAGAAATTGTTTGTTTTCCAAACACAATTGTATCGTTGTGCAGTTACAACAACATCAAAATCTTGAGATGACATCAGCAATCACAAATTCCCCTAAGAATGGTCAGAAGCCTGTGCTAGAAATGAAATAAGAGGATTCCATGAAAATAAGTTAAACAAAAATCCAGAATAAACTCATGCATCCTACTTCCCTTTGGCGGAAATAACTGATTGCCTTTGTTACATAAACAGAAATGAAAGATTAACAACAATTCCGAAACTTTAGATGTCCACATTTCAAGAACAAATACCACGACTCAAAACTCATGAACTACACTGAACCCATCAGACTTCTGCATCTGGTTGAAGATATATACATGAAAAGCAGACCAAATGTGATGGCAGACACCCTTGCAGTACCAACAATATAAATCTACCTGATAGTAACAAACTTGTTGGTACCGTGCTTCGCCCAATGGGTCTTCAAATCAATTGGATTAGTAAAGTTATAACCTTCAGCAGCAAGCTTCTCCAGTACCTTCTTAAATGCACCTTGACTCATTTTTCTTCCAGCTATCCTTGCACCACGTCTTTTGGTGCTCATTGGCAAGGGATACACTGAGACATTTGTTGTGCAACAAGCAGACTGCCATCCGCCACAGCCCCACCGATAACACTGCTGAGGAGTTCCTGTACATGAGCAGACAGGAATAGGAATGCCAGAAATGTCCATATCAATCCCATTTATAACAACATCCATACTTTTCTTAGCTGGCTTCACACGCTGAACTGTGTTATTATTAGTGTCCTTCGGCTTCCTAGGTTTCTTAGCCTTTGGGTTTTTTGGGGCACCCCCAACTTGTCTCTTCTTCAACTGGCCATTTTCCTTAGGTACACTTGGCTCCTCAACCCTAGCCACCCTCTCATCTCTTGAAATATTGGGTGGCTGTAATATTTGCAAGGAGTGCGCTCCTGAGCTTTCTGGGAGAATGGAATAATTAGGATTTGGAGGCAACATGTTCAAAAACTTCTCCCTCTGGTTAATCCAACTCTCTCTTACATAATTCATAGGGACAGGGGCTTCAGAGACCACACAATCACGGGGATGAAAGGATCCATTGGCACCCACCATAATGTTATTTGGATCCCTGCCAGGCAGAAAATGCTTGGTGTCTCGGTCCGCAATGCTGGACATAAGCTGCAGACCAAGATGCCCCTTGAAGGCTGGTTCATAATAACCCCAATTGCGCATGTTCAATGCATCGTCGTCCATGAAAAACTATAAATGGGGAATAGAGAAAAACGAGATCAGCATTTTCTCTATTTTCAAAATAATGGACAAGATTGTGGTGAAAGAAAAAAAATCTGAATGACAATGTCATCGCACTGCAAACAAATCTGAATGACAATGTCATTGCGCTGCATTCTTGACAGTTGCAGCTATTTGGGATCCTCATTAAAATAAGACAGAACAAACAAAAGAAGACATTAATTCATTACATAGGAGAACATAATCCGAATTATGCTCTGAAACACAAGATCCGATCAATTACTGCCAAAACAAACGCACAAGCTTCAAGTTCAGCAAATGGGTATGGCTCAAAACAGATCAACAATGCCGAATACTCGACATTTTTCAGAAAACTCAATCAAATTTTTTGAAATTTATCCTACAACAATACATCCAATCCAGAGAGGGGAACAAAAAAGGAAATGAAAAAAAAAATTATTGAGGATTAAAAATGTCATTTCCCGATCCAAAAATGCGGAAAATGTGAAATTCCCACTAACAGAAATCGAAATTCCTCATACCCATCAGCCAAAAAGGAAGCTATGAGATTTCAAATCTAACTCCATTTCCCCACATTTTCTGGGCACCAAAGAAGAAACCCATATCAGATCTAACACATCTAAAATGAAAAGATGGAAACTTGAGAACAAAAATTAGATCAAAGCATTGTCTGTGCAATAATTGCAGATCCATGCTGTAAGGAACTAGATCAAAGGAAATCTGGATCTGCAATTCAGCCATGAAATGCAGATAAATATCATACAAGGATATATCTGCAAATATAAGGCCAGAAAACAAATACATAGGACCCCATATATTCAAATTTTAGAAAGAGACAGAGAGAGGAGAGAGAAAACTTACTTGGGGTTGTAAACGGCTCTTTAGGTTTTTGCCCTCCTGGAGAGAGACAGACAGAGATAGAGAGAGAAATAAGAGAGAGAATGAAAGAGGAGAGAGGAGAGAGAAACCTGTATGAGAGAGAAGAACAGGAGAGAGGAGAGAGAAAGCCCTAAAAATATGAGAGAGAGGATGAGAGAGACATAAAAATGTACATCTATCAAAAGGAAGATATGTTACCTTTTTTATTGTTAAAAAAAATTTTCTTTCTGGTCAAAGGTTTTATGTTAGAAAGTAACATATAAAATCAAAACAGCACTAATTTAGTGTTAAGAGTATTTTACAATTGAAAGACAGTTTTAGTGTAATAAATAATTAATTTTAATTAATTATATTTATATTTTATATAATAAAAAATTTTATTATAAAATTTTTATTGCATAAAATATTAATGTTATTATTTAAAATTAATTATTTATTATATTTAATTATCTTTTGATTCTAAAATTCATCTAACTCTTAAACTTTTTCTAAATCAAAAAAGATATATCTTAGGTTTTTTTTTTTTGGAAGAAAATGAGTGAGCTGGTATTTACATATCATTAAGAAAAATTATGAGGGTTCACTTTAATTAGATTAATCAGATTATATATAATAAATTAGAAAAAAATATGAGATCCAGCAAATGTTATTCTAAATTTACTTGAAACTATTTCATCTAATCTCATTACCTAACTTAATACGATTTTAAATTTATAATTTCTCATAAAAAAATTAAGCGGTGAATTATTCAAATTACCCAAATAGTGGTAAATATACCTTATGTTTTTGTAAGGCATATAGAGGTGTCAAAAGTTGACCCGACCCGATGGGTTGACCCGAACCCGACCGAAAAAATACGACCCGAACCCGACCCGAAGGATGACCTAACCCGAAATGACCCGAACCCGAATGACCCGAAAATTTTTGGGTCAAACCCGACCCAACCCTAACCCGACCCGTTGACCCGAATTTTTTTTTTCTTAAGGGAACAAAAAAATAAAATGAAAAAATTTAGCATATTTTATATTATAAAAAGTATAGATTATACTATTTTCAATATAAATCTTAATTATAAATTTTTTTAGAATATTTTGAGATTTTTTATACAGTTTTAAATTTTATTTTAATTTTTAAAAATATTTTAAAAGAAAAATTTTCAATTATTTTTCAATCATATGATTTTCTTTGATTTTTAAGAATTTTTAGTAAAATTTTTGAAATTTTTAAATTTTTAAAATTTTTAATAAAAAATGTCACGTCATCATTTTTGATGACGTGGCCAACCCGTGGGTTGACTCGAACCCGACCCGAACCCGAAGTGACCCAACCCAAAATGACCCGAAGATAACTTGACCCGTAAGTAACCCGACCCGAAGTGACCCGAACCCGAAGTGACCCAACCCGAACCCAACCCGATAACCCGTTTTGACACCTATAAAGGAATATATGCCCATGTCTTTTTTGACCAAACAGATATGCCCATGTCATGCGATAACAAAGGCCAAATCTTATAATCCTCTTTTCTTTTTAATCTTTTACCAATTTGAGAGAAGTTAATACCCCACTTAGAGAGAGAGAGAGAGAGAGACAGAGACAGTGAGCACCCACTTCTTTTTTATTCTTGCTTTTCATGGACTTCCCTGACTTCTGTTGTTTTCTTTTTTTAATCTGACTAATAACTTTCTCTATAAGCTGGATCTTTTCCCTTTATCTTTTTTTATTTCCCAACTGTGGATAAGTGTGGCTTCCTGACTTGTATGATAATCTATGCAAAGGAGATTCCCCCAATGAAAAAGAAATCAACCAAGGCTATTCGATTCTCTTTAGCTTATTCTGAATGGCAATTGGAAATCCCAAACGCTTGATGCCAAAATTCCTTTTTTTTTTTTTCTTCTTTGGGTGCAAAATGCTTGATGCCAAAATTCTGCTAGCTAATGTAATGCTAGCATAATTTTCCTTACTTATTTGTCAGTCTATTGAATCATCAACTAATATTCCCTAACATCCAGTCATAAAAGTAGCTGATAATGGAGAAACTAGCAATTTTAAAAATAATTATTTTAAGTCTTAAGTTCACAATTGATGAGAAAGAAGAGGGTTAAGAGAATATTAGTTATTGACTTATTTCTAGGATTTTCACCTTTTTTCCATTCATTACTTTCCCCTGCCCACAGCGTTGTTAATTATTTGGAAGGGGAGAATTTTTTTAAACAAGAAAAAAAGTTTATTTGTTAATATGTTAAATTACATTTGTGAATTGGAACAAACTTTATTTGATTGTTGCGTTCCATTTAACAAACCTTCATATGAAAGAATCCATCACCTAAGAAGTTAAGGAGCTAATCGAGTCTCTACTGTTAGAGATCACAGTGATTGTAAATCTAAAACTTATGAGACAACTCTCTCCAGAGCAAAATGTTGGGTAAGGGAAAAAAATTAAGCCAAAATTTTTCTAGCACATACATTTAAGGCAACATCCGTTACTTATAAGGACACATTTTGTCTTTTTTATTGGGTGTAAGTGTCATGCAAATCTAAAGGGAAGAAAATTAAGCCAAAATTTTTCTAGCACATACATTTAAGGCAACATCAGTTACTTATAGGGACACATTTTGTCTTTTTTATTGGGTGTAAGTGTCATGCAAATCTAATATATATATATATATATATATATATTAAGCCAAAATTTTTCTAGCACATACATTTAAGGCAACATCAGTTACTTATAAGGACACATTTTGTCTTTTTTACTGGGGTGTAAGTGTGTTTGGAGTGTAAGGAAAAGAGAGGAAAAGAGGGAAAATGAGGAGAAAAAGAAGGAAAGTGGAGAGAAAATAAAATTATTTTTAATGATAGAGAAAATTGAGAGAAAAAAAGTAGGTGAAAGAAAAGATGAATAGTATTTTGTGATAGAAAAAGTGGAGAGAAAATAAAATTGTTTAGAGTGGTAGAAAAAGGTGAGAAAAAGAAAATATAGTAAAAGAAAAGGTAAATAGTAATTTGTGAGAGTAAAAGTAGAGAGAAAATAAAATTATTTGGAGTGGTGTAAAAAGTGAGGAGAAAAAAAAGTGAGAAAGAAAAATAAATGGTAATGATTATATTTTTCTTTCCCTCCTAATTTTTCCTTGCATACCATGCAAATCTAGGGAGGTCTATGAGAAAACAGTTGTCCGATTGTGACTAGATTTTTTTTTTTTTTTTAATAACTGCTAGCTGATAAGTTCTAGTTAACTAGTTATCTCGTATTGGAGTTAAATTTACATCAAAAAATTTTGATTTCAACTCAAATCAAAATCAATTAAAAAAATCAATTTTGACTTGAAGGGAAAAAAAGAAAAGGAATCGTAAGCTCCATATACTAATATGGAATCCAATTGAAAATAAAAGAAAATGACAAAGACTACAATATCCAAAGTTTACTTGAATATCTTCACCAATAAAGAAAAAGTAAGAATTGATTTACAAGTTCTTATGGCATTATCTTACAGTCCGATAGGAAACTAAGTCTACTTTAAGATTATGTGCTATTTTTTCGTCAAATAATTCTATCATGCCAATGGTAAAGATCACCATTTGTATCATTCATTCATATGACCCCTACTAACTTGAGAGAATGGTGGACTCCCATGTTGTAACTGAAAACAAACATTGGAAACCTAAGCATGAAGGCAAATTGGCATAACAGAGAAGCAATATGTGGTTACACTAAGAATCTAGTTGAGTTACCCTCTTTCCTCGGATTTTTTTTTTTTTTGGTATGAAGTACAATTAAAATATTGCTTGATGGTGAGGTCAAATGGAGAACGAAGGCCATTTATATCAAACAATAAGAACCAATAACGAGTTACATTTTTTAAATTCTTCTTTAATTTGTAGTGAATATAGTAGCCCATAATTAGAAAAAGAAGAAAATTTGAGTTTGAACCCAATCTTTTCAATGAAAAGGCACACAACTTTTATTACTCTAATTACATTGATCCTCATAATTTGAAATTATGTTGTCCTTTTAAGAGGAAAAAGAAAAAAAAAAAGAAAAAGGGGAAAAAAAAAGAGAAAGATCTCAAAGCCCCTTCGCTCAGCAAAATGCATTGTTGATTCACCTAATTGCTTGTGCGAAAAAGATCAAGGGGGTATTTGGTTTTGTGTTTAAGGACTGTTATTGCTAATACTTTTTAAATAAGAAAGTAAATGTTCGGTTAAATTTCATTAAACTGTTGATTGTTGATAAAAGTTTTTAAAAGTAGTTAATAGAAAAAGTAAATCTAAGCTATTTTTCTTTCTCTTTGGGCATTGAATCTACTCAAAGATTTTAATCAAGTTCCAAATTCGAACATCATTAATTGAACATTGTTGTATATATTGAAAAGTCAACTTTTTTTGAAACAGGGGCTATAATAATTCAATCGTTTAATTTTTGAGTTAAATGCATTTAACCTCTTTGTGATTTGATTGTTTTACATTTTACTCTTTATGATTTCAATTTAGGCAATAAATTCTCTTATACTTTTTAATAATTTATTAAATTAATTAACAAAAATTAATCAAAATCACATTGTTTTGTAATTATTTTTTTTCTCTACAAAAAAATATGTCATTTATTTCTTAAATTAAATTTTGGTATGTGCTTTAACTGCATCCTACGTTATTTGCTTCACAGTTTTAGTATTTTCAGTGTACTGCACATATTGATATAGAGGTATTTGAGATAATATTTATAATTAACTTTTACGTAAAATATAATGAAGTTCCTGTAATTATAAAACAATATATTGTGATCAATTTCTATTAATCGATTTAATAAATTACTGTCATAGGAGTTAATTGTCAAAATTAAAAAGTATAAAAGCAATTTGTTACCTAAATTAAAACCACAATGAAGTAAAACATAAAATATCTAAATCATAAAAGAATTAAATGCATTTAATCTTTAATTTTTCAATCTTTTCTAGTCAAGTCCTTCAACCTATTCATATATTTTCACGAGAGCCACTACTTGGCTGTTAGACAAGAAGCACCAAAATGGCTGTAATGAAGTGGCAGCCGTTGATTGAAGGAATAAGTGAGGGGCTAATTGGTAAATTCAATATTTTGGGTATTTTCTGTCATTTTAGTTAAAGGGTTAGAAATGTAAATAGTTAAATACGTTTATACTTTTTATTTTCTGTTCTCGGTATTATATCGCTGGAGGTGGTGCCGGAGGAACATGAGTTTTATTTTTTTATATTTTTTTATTTTTTTGTGAAAATCGCTCTCTCTCTTTTTTTTTTTTTTTTTAAAGGAAATCAAATTGATTTCGTTTGTTAATATTGTCCTCCATACTTCCCCCAAAATCTATCTTTGTTGTCTATTCCACCACCCTTTCCTCCATGCTCTGAATAGCTATATAGTTTTGTTTGGCTTTTTGGTTCGTGGGCAAAGGTGAGAGCTTTAGTATCTGGGCAAAAGTGCCATGGCCAGGCTGTGAATAACGCGGTTTGATCACATCTTGCCGGTGCAGAACTCGTTAATTCAGATGTACTGCTGTTTTGGGGTTATGAATTTTGGTAGGAAGGCGCAATTCGATTTTCTTTTCCTGCATACAGTTGCATGGGCGAGATGGGTGTTGTGTATGAATTGTTTGACGAAATGCTTGAAAGAAATGTAGTCTTTTTGAACAGGAGTGTGCTTAGCACTTGTGGAAGCCAATGTGGCCAATAGCTTCCTTTCTAGGAAAAAATAAAAAGTTAATCTCTTAAAAATACATAAACCTTTTTTTTATTTTAATTTTATCATAAATTTTATATTTTTAAAAAATATATCACAAACTATTGGTTTGATATTAAATTTATCATGCCGTTGACATCCATCGTAGCACACACTGTTATATAAACATTCTTTGTGTAAAAAAAATATTATTTTTAAGAAAAAATTTTTAAAAAAAAATTCTATACAAAAAATCAATTTTTATCTCCAACCCAATTTTCAGCTCACATTCTGCCGACATCAAAAATTGTCTCTTCTCATGAATCGTCTTTTCTAAAATTTCAAGCTTCTGCAAGCTCTCTCGCTCTCATTCTCTTTTCTGTCTCCGTCTCTAGTTCCAGTCTTTTTTAAATCAAAGTTAAAAACTCCAGACACCCACCGATTGTTTGATTTTCTGTCTTAAAAAATGAAAGAGGGGTATGTGAACTTTGTAGATCTGATCGAAATCTGAGAACAGCGAATTCATCTCTTTGGGTTTTTCTTTTTATGGGATATATTTTTTTAGTTCAATATTATTTTAGTTATTTTTTAATTATTTCATGTCTCCCTCTATTTCTCTCTTTGTCTGTCACGTTGATCCCAGTGAAAGGAAAAATAATGATAAAAAGAAACAAGAAAAGAAAAAGAAGGGAAAACGAAGATAATTCATCCATTATTTTGCTAAATTAAAGAGATTTGAAAATTGAATTTTTTCTTTATCCATCAAAATACAAGGTTCTGCTTCTGGAATTTTGATGGAGAAATTCCTTCACTGGGATGTGTGGATGCATGAAGAAGAGAGATGTCACGGAAAGGAAAGCTTGTGCTTGGTTTTGTTTGTTGAATTGGGTAATCAAGTTCAAGTGGGGATTGATTGTTGATGTTGATTTTCAAACGGAAGTGATATTGCAATTATTGGCAGTGCATTTGGAGCTAGAACAGCATTTATGTTGAAAAGGGGCAGTTGGGCTTGAGGTTTTTTACAAGTGGCATATCTAAGTAACGGTGTATGTTATGTTGAATCGTTATGTTATCACGCTAATAGAAGTTATTATCATATTATGACAGTGTGATAAATTTAATATTAAATTAATAATCAGTGATGTATTTAAAAAAATAAAAATTTCATAATAAAATTAAAATAAAATAACAAGTTTACGTATTTTGGGGTATTAACCCTAAAAAAAAAGTAATTCTGCATTATGTTGAGTTTTTTTTTCAAATAAAAAAAGAAATACTCTAGAATCAGGATCCATAATTTAAAAGGATAAATGTTTTGTTGAGATACTGGTAAAAAAAGTAGTCACCTTTAATTAAAATTGCACTCGCCCCGCCCCAGATAAAAGATACCAACTTTTTTTTTTTTTTTGGTCCAAACGAAAGATACCAACGAACTTAGTTTCAAAATCCAAAATCTGCTTCATCGAGGATGACTAACATGCCAAGAGAAAAGATAGAAAGCCCGAAACAGTAAAACATTCTGTTTGACTTATTAGTTTTCAGTACTTGTTCAATCAAAATTGACAAAAAGTCCTGCTTTGCTCATGTTTACACAAAGGTTACCCATCACGCAAGCATGTGGAGAGACCTTTGGATGATCCATCCATGGTGATGGTCCCTTATGAAGGAGAACAAAACCATAGTCTATCTATTTTGGAGACAGCTAATATTATACTAGAATCCTCATAGATCATGCCAATCATTATTGATAATCGGCAGACAAAACAGATAAATTGTTAGAGATATCGTTAAAAAAACTGTGTGATTATGCTTAAATTTAAATTTACAGTACAGTTATGCAATGTAGCTTAAAAAAAGAGAAAGGAAAATCTCGAAGGAGATGATTAGTGGAGTTGGTCCAACTCTTGTAAAAGTACGGTGATTTTCGCAGGCTTAGGCTTTTCATTTCTTCTTTTGGTGAACTTGTGAACTCACTTGTTGCATTAAGGAAGGGAAAGACAGCGGATTTGTTTTCAGATCTAGAATTATGCATTTAGATGACCTAAATATATGACTTTAATGAGAAAATAATATGACACTTTTTAAATAATATATAATACTATGTAAACAATTATACGACAGTTTTAAGATAATAAAAGACACTACTGATGAGACTTTGCTAACAATATATGACACACTTTTAAAAACGAAACACTAGTAAAGATAATTTTTCTAAAAGATTGCATCAATTATTATTATTTTTTTCAATCAATCTCTAGTATGGAAACAATTGACCTTGGTCGATCTATTTAAAAATTTGAGATATATCTAATGCAAAAAAAAAAAAAGGCTTTTTTTAGAATAAAAATTATTATGTTTTAAACCTTTGTTAAAAAATATAAAATAATTTATTTTTGAAGAAAGTAATAGTTTTGGTTCCTCTACAAAAAATTTGTTTTTTGATAGGGTTTAACTATTGAGAATAATATATATATATATATATATACGTTAAATAGGATTCGAACCTATACTATTGATCTTAGAAAACTTTAATATACTTACTATTGAGGAAATTGTACAACATTTTTCTATAATATATGATACTCTTGTAATACTTATACGACAATTCCATGATGATATACAACAACATTAATGAGTCTTTGTAGACATCACAGAAAGTAATGTTTTCAATTATGTC
Organism: Carallia pectinifolia; assembly: GCA_037832335.1. Taxonomy (NCBI): domain Eukaryota; kingdom Viridiplantae; phylum Streptophyta; class Magnoliopsida; order Malpighiales; family Rhizophoraceae; genus Carallia; species Carallia pectinifolia. The sequence goes on from CM075453.1 coordinate 15,282,317, forward strand.
TTAGTAGTAGACTATGATTTATCTTATGAGGAATAAATGTAAAAAAAATAAAAACTAAAAAGAGAATTCCATAAGACATATTACTTACTATATATAACATTTTTTTAAAGATGATTTTCATATGACTTATATAAATTTTATATTAATACTATTATGAGACTTTATAGACAATATACGACACGTATAAAAACAAGATATCACCGGAGGTAATCTTTTCAACTTATCACATTAATTATATCTTAGTAACAGACTATGATTTATTTTGTGGAAATAAATACAAAAAAAATAGAGAGAGAATTCTATAAGATACTTTACTGACTATATATAATATTTTTTAAAGATGATTTTCATGTAACTTATATGGGTTTTATATTAATAAGATTATAATTTTCTTTGCTTCCACATAATTCAATACACTTACATATGCAAATACTATGTGAAAACTAACTAATATGTAATAGTACAAAAACCAATATTGATTGCCTATATTAATTTCCTGCGTGAGTACAAGTTAAAACTTAACAACTGATAGTTAGTGTTCACACATGCACTTATCGACGTTCTACTACATCACTATTACTACAATTGAAACAATTGTAACAACTGATAGTTAGTGATCTGATCACCTTCATCGCTAGTAAACATCAATGAAATATGTTAAACACAACAAAAATCAACTGTAAAATCAAATGGGTCCTTAAGTTTTCGAATAGTCTTATGTATGTAAATTTTTAATTAGAATGAAATTTATTTAGTGGTGTGATTTTTCCTAAGAGGTCTTGTATTGTTTCCTTAGAGGCATATATTGTATCTTGAGAGTTGTTGTATATTTTCCTTAGCAATATCATCTAGTATCTTAAGAGTTGTCTTATTCTTTTCTTATAGGTGTCGTATAATTTCTTATAAGATGATCAGATCACCTTCCTCCTCACCCATGGAGCTTGGCAGCATGAATGTCTATGAACTCAGTATGGACATTTTCAAAGTTTTCTTTTTCAAGACAAAAGAAACCAAGAATAGGAAGAATGTACTTATGCAATTCCTATTTTTCAACTGAAAATTTCGGTCTCTCATAGTGGTCGACCGAGTAATGATATGTATTTGTTCTGTTACTTTGACTTATTTTGGTCCACCAAAGCAGTCGACCACTTCCAACCTTTCCAATTTTAATATTATTGGGGCAACTATGCTAGTTAACAAATCATGTTTTCTCATAATATGAACGGTTGTATTATCATTTGGATGTCAAAGTGGTTAGCAACATTTATCCATTCACAAATCTTTTTAATAATTTTGGAGACAATATACTAGACTATTTGTGCCAACTGCATGAAGTGAATTGTGTGTGCATAGTTTAATCTAAATAATTTTATTCGAAGATGTGCGCATTAATTAGATCATCCAATCTCTAATCAATGCTAACTTTGATAGATTAAAATAATGTAACTGACAAAGAGACGATTATAGACACATACCATTACATACAACTATGATTTGTATATTGACACTTTTTGGCAATGAAATAATAAACAAATGTTAAAAATTGTCATTATACGACGCCTCAAAGAAAAAAAAATGTTCACTTGAAGAAAACTATACGACACCTAGATGGAAAAAAATACGATGCTTTTTGAGGGAATTATAGAATGCCTATAAGGAAATTACATGACAACTCTAACGAAACTATACCACTCTGCTAAGGAAATAATACGACGCCTATGCCAAAAAAATGACGCTTATGAGGAAAGCATACGATGCCTATAAGAAAAACATACAACAACTCCGACAAAACTATCTTACTACACTAAGGAAACAATACAACATTTATCAGTAAAAAAGATACAACACTACTAAAGAATGACGTCTGTGCAGAAACTAGAAACTAAGGACACAATACGATGTCAAAATCGAAATATATGATGCCAAAATTGAAATTTGTAATTTTACAAAATTAATAATTTATATCCCAACAAATATACCTATCTTTATGCATTCAACTTATTATAAACTCAATTGTGAAAAAAAAAAAGCTTTCAACTTATTATAAGACAAAATTTCAAAAATAATCAGAAAGGCAAGTCGGTGTTTTAGTGTACTTTTTAAGTCTTTTAATATATTTGCTAACTCTTATTCATCTAAATTTTAATAAATTTACTCACTCTTATTTAATTAAATTTTTGATAACGGCGTTTATAGCTAAACGTCTCAAAACAAATACAACTATCTTATGTATTCTAAGTATTACAAAAAAAAAAAGAGTAATACGATATGGCTTAAATAGGTCGAAGTAAGTGGCAACAAAACCTCATCCAACAGAATCTTATAATTTTCTATTTTTTTTCTTATGAATACAATTATTCAATGACCTACATTATTTTATTGCTATTTTGAAACTATTGAAATGAAGCTATTAAAATTTTTCCATTAACCAAATTCTCCAATAAAAAAAAAAAAAATCTTTCATGTATTTGACTGATTACAAAAAAAAATCTAAAAAAAAGTTTAATAAAAATAATTACAAAAGCAAGTAAGTGGGACCACCATATTTGCTTAAATAATCATTCATCAAATATAAAAAAAAAAATTTAATAAAAATTTTAAACAATTTTTATTATTATATCTTGTATTACTTCTTGAAAAAAAAAAACATATTCTAACCAAAAAAAAAAAAAACTACATCGCATTCAAGATATAGATAGCATACCAATTTCTTAAAAAAACAATTTTGATAGTTTCACTTAGATTGTTTTAAAGTAGTAAAAAAATGATATAATTTATTAAATATTTAAATTCATAAAAAATAAAAAAAATTTCAAATACTATTATATGAAATTGTATTGATACTTATTACTATATACTTCAAGCCATATGATATTACACTTTTTTTTATAAAAAAAATTATTATGGCACAAATTTCAAAATTATGCACCTGAAAAACAAAAATAAAAAATCAAACATTTTTGTTACTCATTTTAAAAAAACAAGCAAGTAAACCCCACAAATTTTGTTTATTGTAATTGCCTCTCTTTCAAATCCCAACTTTACCCTTTCAGTTATAACAAAAATAAAATAAACTGTTTTTTTTCATTTTTTCTCATTGGTTGCTTTATTAAGGCATCCACAGAAGACTACTTAAAGGAACAACTACAAAGGATATCCGCTTTTTCAATCTTTTCTACCTATACCATGCCACATAGGGTCAAGTACATCTCTACTGTACCACTTGAGGTGGCAATCTAGTGATATTTTAGTATAATTTTCTCACGTTCGACTCAAATTTGAGTCTCAGTGCCTACATTTAGGGGCAACACTAGTCGTCCCCACCTTCTGGGCTAAGGCAAATTACTAGTTCAAGACTTGTTAATACCATGGTCGAATTGAAAAAGTCAAGCTCAGATTCAGTAATGCTCGAGTGGTGGTCTACCCGTTTGGAGGTAGTTAAATGAGGTGTCACAATGGTCCAAATGTTGCCCTCAACTCAGAGATCTGATAACCGACATACTTACAATAGATCTTTTTTCTTCGGTCAAAAAAGTACATCCTTACTATCTAGTAATTCAGTTTGAATTATTAATATTATCAAGAAGATTATTTCTATTCCTTATGATGTTAGATATAAAAAGTTGCAATTATAAGATGAAAGTATCAATTTATATAAATTTCAAAAGATTAATAGTGCACCGCTTGAGGTGATAACTTGGTGATTATTTGGTATGTCTTCTCCTGTCACAACTCAATTTCGAGTCACGGCGCAGGATTTCGCCTGCCCCAATTACTTAGAATTATTCAGGAGTGCGACTGTCGGTTCAAAACTCGTTAATATTATGGTCGGATGTAGAGAAGATCTGTTGCGTCCAATAATACTCAGTTAATAGGTCTACCCTTTGGGGGTGGTTAAACGAAATTTAAATAAATGAAAGTTACTCCAATTTTGACTCACAGATCTGATATCTGTCATACCCAAAATGAATCTTTCTTTGATCAAAAAAAAAAAAAGAAGATTAATAGTATACTTGGATTGTGAGAAATTAGAGAGAAAGATAGTTGTGTGAAAATAAAGTAGTTTAGATGTATGAGAAATATATGAAAAAGAAAGTTTTGAGAGAAAACGTTGTAAAAAAATAAAATTATTTAAATAGATAAGAAATAAAATAATAAAAAAATGAATAATTATTTTTCTTTTCCCCACTTTCTTTCCTTTGGGTTTTTAGTAATCCAAACAAACCATAAAAGGTAAAAATGTACATATTTAAATATATAACAAAATTTATATTGCAAAAAATAATAATAAATCACGGAATGTATATCTTTGAATTACAATGATAACCATTCAAGGTCGTAATCTAATAGTAATCTGACGTATTTTTACTTATTTAATTCGGTTTCGAGTTCCCTTATTATCTCTTGCCCCAAAATAAAAAAGGATATATATCGAGTGATCGGTGTTAGATTCTAAACTCGTTAAAATTGCAGTCAAACGTAGGAAAAGTCGACTCAGGCTCAAAGTACTCTAATAATAGGTCCTCCATCAAAAGGTGACTTTGACTTAAACCAAAAAATATGATAATTAATATACATATAATGTATTTTTTTTATTTACCAAGAAAAATATTATAATGATAATATCTTTTGTGAGGGGAAGTAAAGATGACAACTTTCCTGCCAATGCTACCAATGCGGACAAAATTGACAGAAAAAAAAAAATGATTACATTCTTATGATCCTTTTGTTAAAAAAAAAAAAAAAGAAGAAGAAGAAGAAGAAATAACTCATGACTTTGCAAATGTTTTCCACGCCGGAGTCCATTACAACAGTTGATAGAGTTTTTTTTTTTTTTTTTTTTTTTTTTTGCAAAAGTCTAAATTGATTTTTAACAATTGGGCTCATGTACAATTATAGTCAGCAGAATAAATTTTCATTTTTTTTATTTCTCTTTTTATTCCCCTTTTTTATATAATTTTTTAAGCAAGAAAAATAAATTTTCAAGCAAATTAAAAAAATCCACAATCGCCACGACACACAATTAGGATATGATTGGATCACATGGCCCGTGGGCGATGCTTACTTACATCAGTCAATTTGACGGGATTGTGACAGAAAAGTGTCGAATTACTCGGCGAAAAAATATTGAGGTCTGATTCTAACCAAAAAAAAAATTCTGCTTGTAATTAAATCGAGGCTCAAATGTTTGGTATCAATTTGATCTTTTTGTTTTTTTATTTTTGTTAGGAGAAAGGCTGTAAAATCAGAATATGAAATTAAAATTATTAAAATTCAAACACATGATTAGTTGTGTTGAACAAGTACATCGTTTTGGATTAACAATTTTAGTGACATGAGCCTCATTCATATGTTTTAGTTGTTGTCATTATTTAAAAATAAATAAAAACTAAAGTACTCAAATGTATATACTAAAAATATGGATGACTGCTTGTGTATTTATCACCCACATATTTTTGCAATGGGGACATTTTGCGGTATTTCTCTCTTGTTTTGCTATAGGAAAAGACAGCAGAATAAATTTATAAAGGTTTGAAAATATTTTTTTTTTCTTTACTTCAAATTTTAATGAATAGCACAAGTTCAGAATAGTAGCTTTTCATTTGCAATAAGTCTAAAATCACCCGAAAGTTTTAGTAAATCCAAATAAAAGAAGCCAAATCCTAATTGCTACATATTTTGCAAGTCTTCTCGTCAGAAAAAAAAAAAGAAAGAAGATATTTTGCAAATCTTAAATTCTAATTTTACAAAGAGGATATCAGATTTATAGAAATAAGGATAGTTATTTTTATTATATAATTCACAGTTCAATAAATCTCCTAATAAAAAAAAAAAAATATCGTTGTTAAATTTGGCTCAACCTAGTTGGTTAGACTAGAGAACTGGTAATCCAGACTTTGGATTAGTTTGACATTGATTTCAATTAATCCGATCGATCCGACAGTTTAACTGATCGACTCAATTAATCCATTGACGAACACTGAAGTTTCTCTCTTTTTTTTGGCTTTTTTTTTTTCAATTTGAGAATATCAAATTAAATTTTTTAATCAATGAAACTTATTCTATTTGTAACATCTGAGAATACATATTTATGTTTTATATTAGACTGATATATTTATCATTTGATATCAAAAAACGATATGCATAATTATATTTTTATAATTATAATACAAATAGTTTCATCTATTAAAAATCCATACAATTATTTTAACTTTGAAAAATATATTGAACAATATATGCATAAGTATTTTTAAAGCATTAAATATTATTAACTTGATGATTTAACTAGTAATCTATTAATTGAACCAATAACCTAATGTTTTAATTGGGTTGACGTTCGAATTGGGTTTAATTACTATAAATATTTGTGTGTATTTGAGATTATGGTTATAGTGTTTGGCAAACTCTTAAATTTGTCGTTGGTGAAGAATTCTGCGACTTAAACTTGATTATGGAGACTGCAGTACTTTGGTATAGTGAAAAATGGCAAGAGTTCACACCAAAGTTTCGTAGTTTTTAACATGAAAAATAATCATATTTAGATAATGTAATTACACTTTAATCTTATAAAACAATTTTAAAACAGTATAGACTATTACCAAACAGACAATTACATTTGCTTACAGCCACTTTTGTAACTGTTAGTTAATCAAAAGTAAACGAAAACTCAACAAGGATGTCAAACGGGACAGATATCAGATCTTAAAAATGAGTTTGGGGAACCAAGAGCTCAAAAAAGATGGATGAAGGAGCTTGGGGCTTGTTAAAGGTCGAAGGCCCAAAACAATGTTGTTTTTTGTAGGCCCTTAGGCCTCATGAATAGGTGCTGAAGATGAGGATAATTATACAACAGAGGCCCATCAACTTATGTGTAGTGTAGATGGGTTGAAGCAATTTTTGTGTGGTGAAAAAGTATTGGCAGGCCACGTCCAGGCATTGAACTAAGTTTTCCATAAATGGCAGCCCAATTGTGCATGAGTGCATGTGAGGTGAGGAAATGTGCCTTACAATCATCAATGATATGGCCTGGTTGTTTAAAGAGCTTGGTTATAAATGAGAGATCCAACGTTCAAACACTGCTGCTAGATGTAAGTTTTTGACTAAAATTTACTGATACAGTTAAATTTAGGCTTACTTTAATGCAAGTTTTATCGTAACTATTTGAATTATTCACACTGTTTGAAAAGATGTTCAATATTCTTTAATGGAATTATCAAAATAACAATCTTGTTCTCCATTTCTTTTGGCCTATACATGCGCGCGCGCGCGCGCACACCTTACTTGCACATAAAAATGGAGCCAATTAACTAGCTGCGCGCGCTAGAGCAACTAATTGTTGCACCACAAAAAAAAAAAAAAAAAAAAAGTTATTGGGACTTGTCCCTAATTGGTGGTAGCCTGATAGCCTGATAAAAATTTGAGTTCATGCCCCACTCTATCTCTAAAAGCTTTTAGCACTTTTATTGAAAAAAAAAAAAAAAAAAGGGCCAATTAGCTTTTTAATGCCATGGCTAACCTATTGTTGTTGAGCACTGGTGCTGATTAGATGCACAATATTCTCCATTATCCTCAGAAACTGCCAAGCATCCATCTTGTTGCATCAGATCCCGACATTTCAATTCTCACTATCTCTTCTGGTTTAATGCCTTTATCCATTACATCACACTAATTTCATGCCCAGAAATCCTCAGCCCATCTCTCTCTCTCTCTCTCTCTCTCTGTGACTGCAAGGAACTACTGTCAAGTTGAGCTATTGATGATGTCATAGACCAGTTCTGCTCAATCTAGGCCCATTGGCTTTCTAAAATTTACTTCTCTGGGCCCAAATATGATTTTTGCCATATATTCTCATATGAACCACCAAGGAACTAACCAATGGCGTAGGGTTTGTCCTGCCTGATTGTATGGAGGAAAAGCTTGAATTCTCGCCTATTTTTTACCTATCTATTTTTTTTTTTATGTAATTGCGATCACTATTTTAAGACAAAAAAATAAATGAACCCAATAAAAAAAATCTAAATTTAAAATTTAAAAGTGAGATATGAAATTCAAATGATAAACTTTACTCATAAAAAGAAAAAAGAAAAAGTTTTTCTCTTCATTCCAACTAAAATAAAAATCGCAAATTTTTGTTTGACTGTTGGCTTCAATTATAAGTGAACCACAAATACCTTCCATGAAGAAGAATAAACAACCCCCAAACCCCTCTTCCCCCACCAAAAAAAAACCCCTATTGGTGAAGCCTCCTGCTGGTTGTCATTTTCCTTTGGTCATCCATCAATTTTTGCCAAGGAAATGATGACGTGGTCCTGTATTCCCGAAAAATGCTTCTGATCTAATTATTATGTCTCAGCTATGGAGCACGACAAACCCTGTAAGATTGAAAACCTGTATGCTTGGCAGCTCTACAAATCTACAACTTCAATATAGGCCTGACCCCTGTTCTGACTCGTTTGGTGGTCGAGCTGGTGGTCCACAGTTTCGATTTGAACTGATGAAATTGCGTGGAGAGCCCATTAGGTCAAGGTTAAGTAATTTAGTGGAAAGAATTTAGCGACTTTATATTAATTTTAAAATAAGAATAAAGTGATATAAGTTACTAAATTATTAGATTTCAGAAAAAATAAAAAATAAATAAATTATCAGATATTATTGATAAGACTGAATATCTAATTTAAAGTAACCTAAGTGAACCTACTTAGTGTTACCAAGTTAATTAATGCTTTTCAACACAACCTAGAGCCATAATTTTAAGAAAACCAGCTAGTGTTACTCAATTACTTAATCATTTTCAAAATGATTTACGGCCATAATTTTAAGAAAAGAACTTGGTAATTTTAAAATAGTTACATAATATTATAACTTGTTTAATGATTAAATTCATGGAAAAATATAAAAAATAATAAATTATGAAAATCGTTAGTTAAAATTGTATAGCTACTTATCGATATCTATCTAAAGCCACTTACCATTACTCTAATTTTACTCGTTCAATGTTATTATTGTCCATTGCCCAATTGCTGATTTATATTGCTACTTGCTAAAACAAAATTAATAAAATATTTTGTTAATTTTGTACTTACTGTTTTTATTGAATAATAAAATGATTGATTTAAACATTTAAGTTCTATTAATATATCATATTAATAAAATTATTTTGATGTTTCATAATTTTTAGAATAAATATTCTATAATTAACCTTGAGACTTTTCTTACTTTATTTTAAATTGTTAAGAAAATTATAAATATTCAATAAATAGTAAAAACATAATATTTGAGATAGCTTTATAAGTGTTAATATTAATAAAAATTTAAAATGAAAAACATATTATTTAACAGTGGTTGAAAAAATGGGGATAAAAGTAAAATTAGTCCTAAACATTTACAGATTTTTATAATTGAGTCCTAAACGTTTGCATTTTTTCATGTTTGTCTTAAACCTTCAAGATCTGTTGCAATATAATCCTTCTGTTAACGAAATTAATATTATTTCCATTAGATTATGCATAATGTTAAACAGGTTTGATCTAGTTCCGTCAACAAAAGAACTTAATTGCAGTAGATCTTAAAAGCTTAGATTTGAAATGAAAAAATGAAATGGTTTAAGATTTAATTGTAAAAATTTATGAAAATTGAAACTAATTTTTCCTTTATTCCGAAAAAATGTTGTGTTTATATAAATAAATAATCGTGAACAAATACAAACCTAGCTCATGTGACAAGTAAAAAATAAATAATAAAGTAGTATAAATATTTTTTAAGATAATTTAGTCTATATAAATTATATTTTATATCAAAGGTGAAAAGTACTTAAAAGATAATTCAGAACAATTTTCAATCAACTAATCAACTGCAATTAGAAAGTTATATAAGAAAATAAACAAAATATGTCACAAAAAAAATGGGCCTGTTTGTTTGCATTGCGGTTTTTTTGTTTTTGGTTGTATGTCGCCTAAAAAAATGGAACGCGCGTTCGGAGGGTGTGGTTGGTTTCGGTTTTTTGCTCCTCAAATTAAAACATTGGCAAAAATTCACAACGCAGGCGCAAAACATCTTTTTCACGCTTTCTTCACCTTGTTGCGATTTCAATTCAAAGGCAACGATGACAGCCAAGACTAGGAGGGAGACGGTGTTTCCTCCATTGTTTCAATGTGGCTAGCGTGGCTGATCATCGTCCTCCTCTGTAAACTGGACGGCAAGTTCGCGGCTACAAGGACGTGGCCTTCTCCTATCATCTTTTTCTAAGTTTCGTTTTATTGCTTTTATCTTTTATGGATGAGAATATGAAAACCATTCTTTTATTCTTTGATGCTTCTACCTTTATTGCTTTTTTCTGTGTGGCGCTGGTTGCTTTTTGAATCTAAGAATGATTATGAGTTTGGTGTGATCTCAGAACAAATTAAGACCCGTTTTGAAGTCTCCCAGCAAGAAGCCAAGGTCTGAAGTATAAGTTTTCTTTCTAATCCAAATGCCCTATTCGTTTTTGCTTCCAGGATTCAACAAATATTGTATCTTTGAAGCTGGTAAAACTAGGATATAATTTCGTTGTGTGTAGAATTAGTACCATTGGGCACTTCAAAATTAGAATTTTGGAAAACAATTCAATGTAGCTTTGGAGCAATGTTTGAGTCATCAAATGAACTTGATGAATAAGTAATTCTGCTAGGCTTCTAAAGCATATATTTATATATGTACACACACAAAGCCCCTGCCCCTGCTCCATATCTTTGATTCTTTAACATGGTGCCGCTCAGCAGTAACAATATGTTTTTTTTTATTGAGATTTCAAGTGTGAGTTATCCTAATACTTTAAGATTTTAAATTGAGATGTAGTGTCAAAATCTATGAGTTTGTAACTTACTTGAACTTTACTCTTATTTTTCTCTAATTTTGGGCTCTCGCGTTTTCCAACACTTTTCAACAAAATTGTTGAGAAGGAAGAAGAGGTAGTATTGCCTAATGACATAAGGTAAAATTTCTCAGTTTCCATACAGCTAAAAGTGACCCTTTTCAAAAACTTCCCATAATGAAGAAAAATAAAAGAAAGAAAATCCATCAATGCAGTTACCCTTGTAATCCTTACTCATGTATGGCAGCAGGTACTATGAGTTGAGAGTTGGTGGTGGTGCTTCTCCAAGGCCAGGGGATCTGGTGGTGATTGATCTCAAGCTGAAGTGAGTGGACAGATGTTTGTTGACACATTTGGTGGTGACACAGAACCTTTAGCCATGGTAATTGGGTCAAGGCCTAGCAGCAAAGGAATGTGTGAAGGCATGGAATATTTATTGAGGTCCATGAAGGCAGAAGGGAAAAGGAGAGTTATAGTTCCTCCCAAACTGGGTTTTGGAGAGAGTGGTGCAGAATTGGGTTCTGGTGTGCAGATTCCACCATCTGCCAATCTCAACTATATTGTTGATGTTGAAAAAGTTTCAATTGCTCCTGACTGAGCCAATATCCACCCTCTCTAGCCTATGTTAATTGTCAGCTGCAAAATTTTATGTAAATATATTCTAGCTATTCTTCCTTCAACTATTAGCAATGAAATTTATCCCGATATTTGGCTCATTACAGCTGTTATAAAATTTTGGTTCATGTAATTTCTCATAAAATTTTGGTTATGAACAAAAAAAATTTTTTGATACAAAAATATTTTTTACAACTGACAATTGAAAATGGACAACAAACAACTGAAAATAAATAACAAATAGCACTGACAAGACAACCACGATAGAAAATAACTACAAAAAATTAATAACATAACTGAACGAACTCTTATCAAATACTTATAAAGCTACTCCTATGAGTTGACTGAAAAAAAAAAAAGGATTCAAGTTGGTATCTATATGCTGATATCCATATTGTGACAAATTTATTTATTTATGTGACGAGACTTATTGTTTTTATAAAAAAAAAATTAACGTGATATTTTTTATTACAAAAATAATAAATCTCGTCGTAGAAATAAATAAACTCGTTATAATATAGATATCAAGTCTGGATACTAATATATGAATACTAAACTTTAAAAAAAAAAAAACCTCAGAAACTTAACTAAACACCCCCTAAATCAAAATCATAACTGAGCACCGATAATTAGGCGGACCAACTACGTCCAAACTTCCGGCGGAGCCATAATCGTGGGTTTCAAAAACCTTAGGAATGTACTCAGGTCCTACCTTTAAAAATTAAAAAGTATAGGAGAGGAGAAGCACTACAGTAAACTATGCCATAAATAATGACTGAAATGGGCAGAATAAAGATCTAGGAAGTAACATTATGTATCAGAAGACGTGCTAATGGTTAATAGTAAGGATGCTAAAATTTTCACTAAAATTTTTTGTGGAATAGTATATTGGGTAGCCTTTTTGTACTTCCCATGCATCATATCAAAATTCCATCTTAGTAAAGATACCCTTGCATTTAAAAAAAAAAAGAAAAACAACTTATTGATCTCCAATGCGAATTGCGTATCACATGAGTAAGTAAAATAACTTTTTGATGAAAGTCTTGATATATTCTCATAAAATGGCTCAAGAAGTGGAATAACCACACATCTCCTAGACAAGACATTAAAATGCAGCAATAGTCACCTTCTTGACTACTTAAAGCGTTTTTGTATTCAGTCGTTGTCTGAAGTAGATAAATAACATGACAAATGAAATAGTAAAAAGCAGAAAAACAAGGGGGTCCATACATTAAAATCATATACAAAATAGTGGATTCGAATCCAAAAGATAGGATCTTTAACCGAGAGAGAGAGAGAGAAGCATCGTGTTGCCTTATGGTTATATGGGTACATCTACAAAATGGGCATCTTTCTTTGTCCATGATTCATGCCCAGCCCTAAAAGAACTGAACTGAAGAGGAAGGTGAAACTGTGGAAGTAATTGACTGTTGTGTGTAATGCATTGTAGAGTATTGTATAGTATAGTATTTTTCTCGGAAAAATTTTTATCGTAATTTCTTAAGTAAGACTAAAATGATACAAATTTTTTGGTAGTTGAATTTAAATAAAAAAACATATAAATTACTAAGTTGCGTGTATAATCACTTTAATATTGAATAAAATATAATTATCTATTAAAGCTCTTTTGCCACATCACACACAGGTAAAAATTAACAAAAGGGCCTGTGTATGGGTATATTTGTCTCTGTGAGGGGTCCAAACTTTCAAGACTGCTTTACTGACTCTCTGGAAACACAACAGTTAAGGCCCTGGCAATTTTGTCTTACTTTCTTTTTATCCCTTTAGATTACAACTCCTTTGTATTCTTTTTCCCTTGCTTTATCTTTTTATATCCTTTGGGTAGCTTTTTAACCTTTGTGCATTTTAATTATGACGTAGTGCACGTTGGCTTTTCAGACCCTGACACTACCCACTGAAAATTTTTTTCTCAGTATCTCTTTCCAATAAATCAACAAAAACTCCAAAAAAAGAAAAAAAAAAAAAGCAGAAATGAATTTTCAGTACAGAAAACAAACAATGTGAGTCAAACAAACAAACAAATCTTTCATATGCCTTGGAAATTAAGTGAAAGGGTGTGTGAGGGAGAGATGGGGTGGTCTTTCTTTTCAAAATTGTGATTTTGGGTCTGGTTGGACTTTTGCGTAGGTGCCATGCCAAACCTTGGTTCACTTCTTTGGATACCAACAAGCCTAAACCAGACAAAGGCCTCAGGTTTCAGTGCAATTTCAGAGGGCCATCACTCTGCATTATGAAATTATTGGCAACACTTATTACCTGTTTTGATTATCTTTCCACGAATTTCATAATTGTATTTTAAATAATATTAAAATAGTCATACAATTCATCTGGAACAACTTATTACTTTGATCATACTTAAATAATGATACCAAATATTTCTTATTTCATTTTTTTATTCTTCTTGTTTATGGCTTTTACGTCTTACCTAGAAAATTCATTAGATCATGCCAAGCCAGATGACAATGGGATGGTCGATTTTGTAGTGTGCATTTTTTTTCTTCTTTTTTGGGTGAGAAGCATTTTTTTAGTTAAAAAAAAAAATCTCACAGGCATTTCTATTTCGGAATTAAATATTTAGCAAATATTGAGTGGTATTCAGTTGACGGTAGATACATATTTATGTGTTATTATGTCATAGTTATTAGTATTGTTATCTAAAATAATCAATTTTGCCTACTACCAAAATCATTAATTTTTGAATTCTCGGTGACTAGTTATTAAACATAAAGTAGCTGCTACTCTCTGTAGAAAAGTATTGGTTAAACAAATGCGTCCTAAATCACTAACGTTGAAACTCATAAATTTACCACAATATAAATCCAAGAACAAAAACAGATTGAGTCGACTGATTTATCTAGGCCATTAAGCTGGAAAACTTAACACTAATTTGGGCCCTTTTTCTCACCCTGAGACTTTGTAAATTCTTTTTTTTTTTTTGTCTGCTAAACCGTTTGGAAACAAAGCTTTCCTAATCATTTTCTTGTTCCCTTTTATATTTGGTGTCCCTTCTTTTAGCATTTCAAAAAAATAACTACTTGTATTGTGAGTCTAATCTCTTTCTAAATAGAAAAGTCTAAATGAACTCATTTTTCCTCGTACAAATTGTTTGTAAGATGCTTTTATAATATTTTATACTATGTGAATAATATTTTTTTACAACAAATAAGAGATGTATAATAAAAAAGTATAAAATCATAGAAATCTTTTATATGTTGTATAAAAGGTTCTCAAGAAAGTATCAAACACTTTGTATAATGTATAAAATCTATTTATATCTATGAGATTGTAAGTACATACAGTCAGTCCACGTTATTTTTTTTTTTTGGGAACTTTAAGGTTGAACGTCATAAACAATATGATTGAATTACCCAAGAATTTTTTGATAGAAACGAAATGACTTTAGGAAATGTTTGTATTAGTTAGGGGTTAATACTATATTAAGAAGTGCTAACTTTTCAGCAATTGCTCATGGGTTTCCGAAGCGTAGTTATTCAGGCGTAAAGTTAATTGGACTTTAGCAGAATGTCAACAAAATGCTCAAGCTACTTTTTCTTTTGGATAATTTTGGGCAAAGGCTATTTTAATGGTTAAAGTAAACTATTTTAATGTATTATGAGACCAAACAATAATTTAATTTTCCTGATAAATAAATAATTATCAAGAAAAGTGGATTAGATTTGGAATCCACTGGACAATTGAGGGAGATGATTGCCTCCTACATGCTTTTTTGGATTACAGCATGTGCTGAGAATCCATCTTCCATCATCTTCCCATTCTTTCCAACTCAACAAGCAAGTGTGTCAGCATCTTCTTCTACCCTTTCCTCTCAATTATATTTAATCATCTCTCTCTCTCTCTCTCTCTCTCTCTCTATTGATATATATGCATTCATATGTGAAAACATTTTGAATTTTACTTTTTTTTTTTTTTGGGGTTAATGGTTATATGAAAAACTACTTTTTCTTTGTATTAGTCCATGTATGAATTAATTAAATCCTTGTATCATAAATTCAGCAACTTATTTCTATCACTATGTTCACGTTTATTTATGCAATTCACACAAATAATTAGATTTGATTAGCAAATGCGTGGTTGGTAAACAATTGTAAGAATATATATATAGGTTCAATATAAATATTTTATTAATTATTATAAACATTATATACACATAATAAATATAAATTAAGTGTAACATGAATTTTGATCCCTTAAGACAGAAAAAGATAATGTCTCTTCAAGAATTAAGTATAAGGCAGAGAATAATTTGACTCATCAACTCGAAGTGTGGTATTTGTTGTTCTACCCCGCAGAGCAGGTGGCCGAGAATAATTTGTGACTTTGCTTTGACTGTTTTTCCTTCAGCTTAGTTTTAAATGATTGCTTGTTTCTCTTTAGGAAATTGTTTCCTATATACGAAAATATGTTATATTATATAAATAATATAAAATACAATAGGTAAGAGATGTAGAATAAAATAGTATAAAATCGTTAAAAAATCTTTTATATTATATAAAAAGTTATCTGTATAATATAAAATACTTAATAAGTCGTATAAAATTATTTTGTGTCTATTTGTTTTTGAATCGACTCTATAAATTGGCGCGGAATGAGCCAATTTAGTCTGATTTTGACGAATATAGTCCAAGCCGAAAATATTATGTTGCTTCACTTCAATACATTATTTTTAAATACAACAATAATATAACATTAACAAACTCTTGTTCTCAAATTTAATAAGAATCGACTCTATATATTATGTTCTAATATAAGCTGAATTTAGTGTGAGATGTGATTGTTTCCTAGATATTTTGGAATTTTCCAACAAAAAAAAACGCATTTTACTTGAGGATTTTATGAGTTTTAACTAATAATTTTTTTTTTTGGGTACAGCGGAAAGAACAAAATTGAAGAAATATGCTAGCCTCTCGGAAACAAAATCCCATGGACTATCCCCGTCTAAGAGCACACGCAAATCAGGTGGAGGATGAGTAACGGGCAGTTCGCCATAGATGCGAACAGTACCCAATTTTGCCGGAAAATCGACAATGAGTTTTAACTAACAATTGACAAAAGGGTGACTTTTGATCATATTATAAATTAATTTGGCTGCCACAAGGTAAATCATTCCAAATTAAGTTTAGTAACTACTAAGCTTATTTGTTCATCACAAACCCATTCTCTCATCATTTAAACAAAATATTAGGACAATTAAAATTTTTCTCATACAAGTTCCAAAGTCATTGAGCGACATTTAAGCTACAAAAAAGCCAAGCCCAGTTTTATCAGGCTCAAGTGTTAGTTTATTTATAAAACGAATCTAAAAATAAGATTTAGTATCAGTATTGTTAAAAACAAGCCGCGCTCAAGTCAAGTCAGCTATTATTGAGACGAACTTTTGAACTTTAACGAATTGTATCATTTAATTTTATAATGTTAACAAAATAAATAAAATTAAAGTTTACCTAAAATAAAAGGAAAACAAATGTTTATTTAAATAAAATTAGCTAATTAAAAATAAATATTTAATTTTAATATATAAACGTAAATATGTAATATATAATTTTGAAAATGAACTTAATATAATTACTTTTGTAACATAATAATTAAGTGTTTTTTTAATTATTATGTAAATGAATTTAAACGAGTTATTTACAATTTTAATTGAGTTGAGTCTATTTTTGTTTGAACTTCATTCATTTATTAAAATAATTTTTTATTTAAATTTATGTATCGTTCGTTTAACTAAATAAAGGAGTTCTGGTCGAGCTATTGTTCAGCCAAACTTTTGAGTTTTTAATAAAAGTATTAATTTGCTTGTAACCCGACATTTAAAACTAAAGTGGTACGATTTAAAACTACTCAAATTTTACATTTGATTGATTTAATCTGTCGGTAAGTTGGGGTGAAGGTCTTTTTTGATTGTATTGATGTTTTTGTTTGGCCCACCCGACATTGCATTCCCTCGCCCACGAGGAGGAGGTCTACTTAGAGGAGTTAAAATGAGTCGTACGGTCAGACTTGGTCCAATTGTTTTATTTTTATTTTTTAACATGTACTATATAATAAATGTAATAATATTAGTTTATTGATTTAACATATACTATCATAGGTGTAATTATATTGTTATATATTTTTATTTTTTATGTATTAATTTCCATGAAAATTTTACAAGTATACCCATTATGTAATCAAAAACACAATAAATGATATCGCCGCTGGGGACTCAATCTCCATCTATATCATTAGTGGTAACACTTAGACATGTTAAATGGGTCGGACGGTCCGTGGGCTGGTTCGGTTCAGTTTGACATAGGTCGTGTTTAGCAAGGTATGTATTTTGTAATATTAAATTTAAGTTAGGCACAATCAATGCTAGAGTCTGGATTGAGCTTATATTTTCTGCCCCATGGGCCCGGTCAAGCACGACACATAATGGGCTAGAGTCTAGGTACGACATGAGTTCAAGTATGGTACGTGCCCAAGTATTTCTCAAGCACGGTCCATAAACGGGTCCAGCACGATCCAAGTACAAGTCTTTTCAAAAAAAGTTTAAAATTAAGATGGGAAGAAATGGGTAATGAGATTTAATCCATGGTTGAAGGACATAAAAATGCCAAATATTTCCACTAGACTAATAATAAAAGTTTATATGTTTTTCCTATTGGTAAATATTATTTGACATAATAGAATATATTACTATTTTATAAGTTTTTTTTCTTTATTTTTTTTAAATCATAAATTACAAAAGTTAAAGATAATATTGATATGGTATACTTATTTAAATTTCAACAAAAAAAATTATATGTGGTACATTGATGCTTATTTAAATAGTTTAAATTATTTTATTTCTATTAAAAATGTTATATTTTTAATAAAAAATTGAAATAAAAATTAAAGAGGAATTATTATTTGTAAAATATAGTTATAAATTAGAGAATATTTTTACCTGTATTTAAAAAAGAAAGATAAAATAGTCGTGAGTGGCCTATGCACAATTAAAATAAAATTGTGCGACTTGATTTAAGTACTATTAATAGCCTAAGCACATCATAGTTTAGGCACGATTTAGGGCTTAGGCACGACATGATAAGTGACTCAAGTATGATACGGTGAGCAGCCCAAGCATGATATGATGAACGACTCAAATACGATACGACACGAACTCATAATACTTGGACTTATGGACTGTGCTAGACTCATTATCTAAATTTTAAAGTATCACATGACATGATACAGAAGATAAATGAGTCGTGTCAAGATACGACACAAAACAAAGGAATTTAAAAAAAGTTAGACTGTGTCATGTTACGCACTGCCTAATTGACATGTCTAGCTAACATTTCATGTCAGTAACGTTTTATGTTCAGTATAGGTGTTCTGATTAAATCCATAATTGGTTTCGTTACTTGCACTACTTTCAAATGAATCAGTGTATTAAGTACTTTTATTAGAGAAAATAAATAACATATTTGTTTTTATATTATCTTTACGATTTTTTAGTCTTAGTCACTTAAACATTGGGTCAAGTTAACCTAGTATGGGTTGTGAATGAAAACAAAAAAATCTCCAATAAAATTGTACATCGTCAATTTTAAACTTTTGAGGGTTTTCAACCCTGATTTCACAATTACACTTTTTTAGAAGTGACGGAGGAACACAATTGATGCCCATTCTTTTTCCTTTCAATTGATATGTTACTTCATTTATTTCTTCAATAAATGCAAGCTCTATTTCAATAAATAGTAGAAAGATGAAACATGAAATTATTAAAAAACCAATTAAGTCATCAATTATGAAGAAGCAATTAAGTAAAATTTTCCACTTCTTCTAAATGTTTGTGAAGAATA
This sequence comes from Carallia pectinifolia, assembly GCA_037832335.1. NCBI lineage: Eukaryota > Viridiplantae > Streptophyta > Magnoliopsida > Malpighiales > Rhizophoraceae > Carallia > Carallia pectinifolia. The sequence continues at coordinate 15,301,649 of CM075453.1, forward strand.
TTTTGTTTTTTCTACTTCCTATATAAAATGATAATTAAGAAATTTATTTTTCAGAAAGTTAGACACTCATAACAGCTTCATGAATATGACTAGAATAAAAGACAGAAGTTGGAAAAGAATCAAGCAAAAAGACGTAAAATTGCAAAAGAAATATCCCACTTGGCACATAAATGTTAGAGAGAGAGGGAGATTTTCTTTATTTTGATTAAAAAAAAGTCCCCAATGCAATGAGATAGACCCACCACTCGAGTACTAACAAGAGGTCGAGGGTGATCTACCACTGGAGATCATGACGATTATCGAGTTGTGCACCCAATGTCGCGCATCACTTCTTGTAACTGAGGGCCACCCAGCTTGTGCCAGGGGGAAGCATAGATGCGAAGGCTCGAACTCAGCTTGTCAATGTGAAATACGCCGACTTAGCACTGAACTACTACATTGGATAGTGAGAGAGAGAGATGGACAAATACATTTTTTGTTACTTTCATATATACCTTTTATATAAGGTGTATATAATAAAAAACTTCCTTTGCCCTAAAAAAAAAAAAAACTTTCATATATACCTTTTCAGATTTTCTTTCAATTCTATGTTTTACACCATTTATGTGAAATGAATGGCTACCAATCCTTCATGTCTACGAGTCACATATAACTAAGTACACCGAAAAATTTCTAAAAAATTTGATAGAGTAATGTAATTATTTGTCTCACATTTCTATTTGACCTTTATGTTGTGAATGAAAATTTTATTTTACCATTCTTTGAAGAATAAGCTATAATATGAGACGGGATCTAATCGAATAGTAATTCTCTAGAGATTCACCTAAAAAAATTCCATACACTTTTGCAATACGACTTAATATATATATATAAAATGCAATACTTAATTACAAACCAACAACACAACAGTGACATTAAAGAACAATGTTGGCCTCTTGGCCTCGTGGGAGGCTAGCAATTAGCAACTAGCACATTTTTTTTCGAAGTAATGCTTCTGTAACTGCTTGACGCCTCACAATAGTATAAAACAAGTCCAAATTGATGGGGTTTTTTTTTTTTTAATAATTCTTTTTCCTTTCTTTGTTTTGTTATCTTGCCTTATTGGACATTAATTGTGGTTTTTTTTTTATTTGAGCTGGTAACCTAGTAGTAAGGGGAAAGTAAAGATAAGCACCAAGTTTGAGGTTCAAGTCCCTAAATTTAAGAGTTATAAATACACAACTCAACTAACGGAGTCAAACTCAGTGCTCATCAATTGTGACTTGTATTATATGGTCAAAGCAACAACGTCCAGCATTAAAGCAAAAGAAAGGGTAACGTTGACGATGAAACACAATTTCGTGACTGTTTGATAGCTCTTAGATATTGTGATCGCTGTAATATTTACATACGCTAACCTATGCTAACATACGCAGAGCATCTCTCTTCATGCCGTCGGGGTTTTGGGCATTTCTTCTGGGCTTCTGGTTAGCTTGATTTGTCTTTGTAGACGTTGAGTGCCCCTCTGTGGGCTTTGGTGCTCATTGGTGAGCTTTTCGGTTTTGTGGTGGTGGTGTTTTCTTCTCGTTGTGGCTGTTCGATGCCCTCCCTTGTTGTGCATTCCCTCCAGTGTTCCTGCAAAGTCCGTCGCTCCTCTGCTGTCGCTGGTCTTTGGGTGGGGAGGTGGGGGACGACCTTGTTTTTGCCGACTGCTAGCTTTCGAAGGTCGTCAGGACCCTGTATAGGTAAATCGTCCATTGGTGCCTTGTCATCGCCACGCCTCGTGCTTGGTCCCTAGATGCTCCTTTCGAATTCGGTCAATTCCCTCCTCATTGGCTTCTCAATCCTCTCTAGTGTTAATGTTTCGCGCTTTTTTGTTGCACCTGGAGTTTCTGGTTTGCAGGTCTGCTTTTGGCCAATGTCGCGCTGCCGGCAACCCGTTGCGGCTTGCCTCACCATACCCCCAGTTGTGTCCGGGGTTACTGCTGTTGTGCGGTGCAGGTTTAGAACCTTCTAGTTCCAGGTTTCTACTATGTTGGGCTTTAGCCCTGATCTCTTTACTGTGCGGGCCATCTATTTTCCTGCGCTATGTGCTCGGGCTCGGGCTCGGGCTTCATTTTGTCCTGCACGAGGCTATGTTGGGCTTGTTTGTGGTCTGGCTAGCGTGGGCTCTATTAGTTGGGTCTCTAAGAGGTTGTTTTGATTATGTATATATAGGTAGTTTTATAAGGTGATGTGAGCTCTAATTTTAGTTGGCCCTTTGTACATATATTTTTCATGTTTATTCTAGCGAATTTTCTATTTGGTGAAAAAAAAAAATAATGATAATCACTGTAAGAAAGACATTTCCAAATCAAAATATTACCAGAAGTTTAGGGGAATTCTGCAAAGAAAGTAGGTCAACTCCAACTGGTGATGTCATTGCTTTTACTATAATTGGTTGAGAAGAATATCTCAACTTGTTGGTCATGTATTTGACTGTCTAATTCTGGTTTTATTTTTTAATCTTTCGGCATTTCTTGTAACAAGTCAAAAAAAAAAACAAAAACTTGTCATTGAAATTACGAAAATTACGATAACCCACGACCAAGCAATGGGAAGTTTGTTTGGAGCACTATACGGTCATAATAAAGGTTTGCCCGATTGATGCCTTGTTTTGATATCAAATTCTATTGTTTACAAATAATTTTAGAGCTTTTTTTTTAATTTATAATTTTATATTAAATAGTGAATGAACTAGGTCAATATGGAACAATACGTGCTTAAAATAGTGGGAAAAATGACTTTAAGGATTGCTTGGACTTGTGGTTGAATTTTGCTATTGCAATTGACAGTTTCAAAACCTATGTCAACAGACATAACTGAAAGAAAAATAAAATCATGTGTGTTTATTAAACTTACTAATAAAATACAAAGAATAGAAAAGAAGTATAATGTGTATTTTTGTCGTAAAAAATTTGAAAAAAAAAGTTATACTTCTTATGTTTATCTATTGTATTGAAATATTGTAGTCTTTAAGTTCAGGTTTAAGCTGTAGTGAATTTTCACTAAGCGAAAATTTTAAAGATTATCAAATATTAATAAATTTGTGTTTCGCAAAAAAAACTCGGATTTTTAAATTATAAAACAATCTCAAACGTATCCTTAGTCTCAGTCGCCATGAAAGCTGGCATGATGGTGTTCTTATCTTTAATATATATATTTTATTAAAAAAAATTGTTTGAGTTTGAAGCATGTCTAAGGCTGTTTAAAAACAGTTAAGGCATATTGATTTCACCTAAATCACAACTATCAATTATCAAGATTATCGTCAGACATCTAAAATGAATGTGTAGACGCTTGAGGGCTGAAAATCCTCTTAGAAACATTTATACTTTTTTTTTTTCAATTTTCCTTAGGGGACACCATTTTTATGTTTTGCATACTATGACGATCATTATTAGGATCAATAATATTTCACTCTTTATTAATTTTTAAATTATAATAGTTAGAATTTAATACTTCTATTATAAAGATTTTGAGTTTAAAATTATAAAAAAGAAGAGTGTAAAATTTATGAAAAAGAAAAATCTATTCTTATTATGTAGTTCATTACTTAATTACTTAATAAGACTCTTAATATTTGTCTATTAATTATGGTTTAGTTGTGTACTACATTATGGTTTTTGTTGTTTTTTGGTCCACGTGTACTACATTTTGTAAAACAACTGAAAGAGAACAACTCTTAAGTTATCTCAGATGAATAAGTCTATCAATTATAGCTATCAAATAAGATAGGACGGATAGGTCTGAGTCAAATTACTTCCAGTTATATTCAATTGAGTGCGCGGATTAAATAGTATAATATACAATAGTATAGACTATATGACATAAGATAAACTAAATTACTAATCTATATTATATTTGAATAGTATTAAATAATATAGAATAGTTATTCTATCTAATATTTGGATGATATAGAGTAAAATAGTATAGTATATCAAAATAACTTTTTTACTCTTAAAAATATTTGACTTACATTTATTATTAATTTTAATATTTTTATTAAAAATAACTAAAATTAAGTAATAAAATTGATATTTATTTTAAATGTTATTGTACATTTTACTGTTTATAAATTTTAAATTTTATATAAAAAAATATTTTTAAAAATTAAGCATTAATTTTTTTTTATACAAATAAATTTGAAGATATAAAAAAACGATTAACATTTTTTAGTTGTTTTGAGGAAAATATATACAATTTATCAACACTAGCTTATGAGATGAGATAGACTAACGCAGAAAGGTAAAAAGATAGTACTATCACATACTTATAGGATAGTAAGTTTACACTAATTTATCTTATATCTGTCATATTGAGTAACTAAATATGAACTAAAGTAGAATAGTTGAATTCTAACTTACACTATTATATCGTATCTTATAAAACAAACACACCATTTGAATCTAATTACTTTGAGATCTGTAAAGTTTGGGTTGTTTATGGATGGGGTTATGTTTGACCATCTATTTGTTTTAGAAAATAATCTTTTATGTTTCATTGTCCTTTTATTTTATCATATATCAAAATTGACAATATATTATGATCTATTATACATTTTTATATATATTTATTTGTATTAAAAGTGTATAAGTATATAAGACATACGACTAATTTAAATGTGTAGATTCTGCACATGGCATATATTTAGATTTTTTATAATGTGTACATACATTTATGTATGTTTGGATGTTTGTATGTATGTATACAAATATACATAAATATATGATGTGTATAAATAGGTGAATATATATGTGTATATTACTAAAATATTATAATTATAAGAAAATAAAATAGATAATTATATCAAATAAGTAATCTTTTATTACTATGAAATATACATACATATATATATATGTATTACATATATACTTGTAGATATAATGTGCACATATAAATCAAGTAGTAAGTAAAAATACAAGAAAATATTATATAATAAATTTCTTTCATTTTTTTTCAGAAGGATGGTCACAAGATATATACTTAAAATGGTGGAAACTATACTTTTGTACATAAAATTTATATTTCAAATACTATAATTTTCATTATTTGACCTTTTTATTCTCTTATAAAAGAAATTGGGTCTGCAGTTATCTACAATTTAATCCTATATTTTTGCGTTATATTGATCAGCCGATTTTCAGGCCGAACCCGTAAGCTTATTTATCGGATATTATTGATCAAGCTGTGTTTTCGAGCCAAATTTTGACATCTATACTTTTAATAAAACAAGTATTCGGTCTGTAAAGAAACACTTATTAAACTTTAGACTTTTATTTTAAAAATATCAAATTCTAATCTTAAAATAAAAAAAGTGCACAATTAAAAAATTACTCTTATTATATAACGTGTAATCTAATAAATTTCGTGATAAGAAAAAAAAAAAAGACCTTTTTTACTAAAAAGAAAAAGTCTCTCTTTTTTGCTTTTCACCCTTTTCAATAGGACTTTCTGCTTTTCTCTCGTAGGCAAAAAGAGAGAAAAAGGGGTCACGTGAGGGGAGGCGGAGAGTATAGTATTTGTGAGGTCACACTCATGTGTATCGTTTTTTTATTTACTGTAATAAAAATAAAAAATGACTAACAATTGTAATGTATTGTAGAGTAGAGAGGAGGGTGGAAGGGGATGTGGCCAGGCCAGGCCAGGCCAGGCCTGCATTTATTCATGCAAATTACAGTGCGATGCGAATAATGACTGTTTGTTTTCTTGTGGAGGGGATGTTTTTTTTGTTCTGTCCAAACGCTGCGTCACTCTGCTGTACATGTGTATGTGTATGCGTTATGTGTATGCGGATGTGTGGGCTCAAAGTTTCAAGCATTTCTGATTGGGTCAGCAATCTCTTAATCTTTCTCTCTCTACAATACTATAGATAGAGAGAGAGAGAGCTAGAGAGGGCTTTACATACAGACATATAGAATAGAACTACAAGGAGAGGGAGAAGCCTTTGCCTCTAAGACTTTTAATCTTCTCAAAGTGGGGGGGTCAAGGAAACAAACAAAGAAAGCCAAGAAAAGCTCTTAGCCAAACAAAAGCTAAAAAGCTTAAAGAAGGGTGATTGCAGAAAGCAATAGCCTTTCTCTCTCCCTCTCTCTCTCTTTCTCTCTCTCTCTCAATTTTTCTCTTTTATCACTGTTGCTAATAGTAAAGCTGAAAATCCCCCTACACCAAAAAAGAAAAACTTCACCAAAAGACTGTACAGGTCAAGATTATTGATTTCCTTCAATTCACCAGTAGTAGTTGCACATATAATCACACACCAAACTCCAAAAACAATCCACACCCCATGCTAGACAGCAATAATATCACTCCATCAGCTGCTCTATTTCCATCTTCTGATCCCCTCGCTTCCTTGGATAATGGGCTCTCCACCAACAAAAGAAAAAGAAAACCTGCAGGCACACCAGGTTATTATTTCTTCTTATTATTATTATTTCTTCAGCAACAGAAGCTAACAGAAAAAAAAAAAAAGAAAAAAAAGAAAAAAAGTTTGTATTTTTTTATTGTTTCTTTCAGTTATTCATATCAACCAAATTCATGGGTTTCCCTTTTTTGAGTCAATTTGATCTTCTGTTGTCAATTATTCAAGTTTTGCTATGCTTATAGATCCAGATGCAGAGGTGGTGTCACTGTCACCCAGGACCCTGCTGGAATCAGACAGATATGTGTGTGAGATCTGCAACCAAGGGTTCCAAAGAGACCAGAACCTCCAAATGCATAGGAGAAGGCACAAAGTGCCCTGGAAGTTGCTGAAGAGGGAGACACAGGAGGTGAAGAAGAGAGTTTATGTTTGTCCTGAGCCCAGCTGCTTGCATCATGACCCTTGCCATGCTTTAGGGGATCTTGTTGGCATCAAAAAGCATTTTAGAAGAAAGCACAGCAATCACAAGCAGTGGGTTTGTGAGAAGTGCTCTAAAGGTTATGCTGTTCAATCTGACTACAAAGCCCACCTCAAGACTTGTGGAACTAGAGGCCACTCCTGTGACTGTGGCCGTGTCTTCTCTAGGTAATTCATCTCCTCTTTTTCTTTATTTTTTTTTGTTTGTGTTTTGTTTTGTTTTTTTCTTTTTTTTTTTTTGTATTTCCAATCGATTATGTTTCCAAATCACCATCTTTTGGAACCCTAAACCCCCACCATGAAAACCAAGAAATTTGGACCTCCCAATTCCTAAAAATGATTTTCTGTCAAAAACCCACTTCATTGCTGGCCATGTATGTGATCTACAGGCCACCAAATGGAAGTCTGTGGGGGTTCGTGCACACTGTTCCCAAAAAGCAGTCTTCTTTGGCTAAATAT